>VZRR01011663.1:0-189141 GCA_013398015.1 Oreocharis arfaki
ACTCAGAGGGCACAGCAAGAATTGCGTAGAGAAGGAACGCTGGAATTTCCTGGAGTTACCTGGAGGGCATGGAACAAACATTTTGGGGGTAAAGTTGAGGAGTTTTATTCCCACTGGACTGTAGGAACAAAAGCTGCAGTAATCTGTGGAGGACATGTAGCGGACATGTTTGGTGGGAAAATCTGAGGTGATGTCTAGGGGAGAAAAATTGGTTTTGGGGGGAAGTCTGAGGTGATTTGTGGAGGACAGGCAGAGAAAATTTTGTGATAAAACCTGAGGTAACTTTTAAGGGCCAGAGGCAACATTTTTGGGGTAAAAGCTCAGGTAATCTGCAGGGGACTGAATGAATATTCTGGAGGCAAAAGCTGAGGTAATTGGTACTGGACAAATAAGGAACATTTCTGAGGGAAAATCTGAGGGGAATCAGTGGGGGACAAAAAGGGCATTTTGGAGGTAAAATCCAAGGTGATCAGCAGGTGGCACTTAGAGGCTTAAATCAGAGTTAATGTATAGGTGCAGATGGGGATGTTATGAAGAGAAAATCTGAGGTAAAGTCTGTGGAATAGAACATTTCGGAGGTAAAATCTGAGGCAGTCTTTAGGGACCAGAATCAACACTGAGGGGGAGGTGGATGCCTCAAACGGTGCTGAGGGGATGTGAGTGTCACTGAGGGGACATGTGTCCCTGAGGGAGTGGCAGGTGTCCCATGTGCCACTGAGGGCGTAACAGGTCACTGATAGAATGGCCGATTCCCCGCGTGCTGCAGAGGGGCCATGAGCATCACTGAGGGGAGGTAGATGCCATTTGTGTTGCTCTGAGGGGACATGAGGGTCATTGAAGGGGTGGCAAATGCCCTGTGTGCTGCTGAGAGGGCGTGAGGGTCACTGAAGGAATGGTTGGTGCCCTGCATGTTGCTGAGGGGACATGAAGGTCACTCGGGGGAGGGGCGGGCAGGTGCCCCGAGTGTCGCTGAGGAACCGTGAGGGTCTCTGAGAGGCACACGGGTACCCTGCACGTGTAACGGAGGCAGTGGCGGATGCCCTGCGTGCGGCTGAGGGGACATGAGGGTCCCTGCGGGGGGTGCGGCTTTGCCGTGTGTCGCTGAGGGCACGTGAGGGTCGCCGAGGGGGCTGCGGGCGCGCCCTGAGGGTCGCGGGAGGGTCCGGCGGGCTCCGGGCGCGCGGCCGCCGCCTCTTGATTGGTTGGCAGCGCAGGGCGCGCGTCTCCCGCCCAGGCGCGGTGGCGCTGCCCGGCCGGGCCGCTCCCCTCAGGCGCGGCGGCGGCGGCGGGAATTCGAAGCGGCTGCGTCCGCCTCTGTCGGCGAGGCGCCTTGCGGGATTCTCTGAGCGGGCTGGGAGATACGGAGGAGAAGCGGACGGCGGCCGTCAGAGGACTGCCCGGTGTTTCAGTTTGGGAGAGGAAAAAGATGAGGTAACTCAGAGGGGACAGCAAGAACTTTAGAGGGGAGGAATGCTAGGTTTCCCTGATGTCAGCTGTGGGGCACGGAATGAACGCTTTGGGGTAAATTTGACCCGTGTGGGAACAAAAGCTGCGGTAATCTGTGGAGGATACGTAGCCTTTTGTCGGGAAAATCTGAGGTGATATCTAGGGGAGAAAAATGGGTTTTGGGGAAAGGTCTGAGGTGATTTGTGGAGGATATGCAGAGAGCATTTTGTGATAAAACCTGAGGTAATTTTTAAGGGCCAGAGGCAACAATTTTGGGGTAAAATCTCAGGTAATCTGCAAGAGAATTGAATAAAGGTAAAATCTGAAGTAATCTTTATGGACTTGAACATTTTGGAAGGAAAATCTGACGTGATGTGTAAGAGATGTTTTGGAGGGAATAATCTGAAGAAGTCTCTGGGGGACAGAATGGATATTTTGGGTGCAGAATCTGAGGTAACCTGTAGGGGCCATTTTGGCGGGAAAACCTGAGCTTATCTGTAGGGGTCAGAACAAACATTTTTGGGAGAAAACCTTAGGTGACTTTTAGGACATATCTAGGGGACGTTTTGGAGGGACAGTCTGAGATAGTCTATTGTGGTGTCAGAAGTCATGTTTTTGACAGAAAACCTGAGGTAATTTAAATGAAACAAATTAGGGTTTTTTTTGATGGGTGGTTTTAGGGTAACTTAGAGAGGAAAAATGTGCCTTTTTGAGGCAGTGTCTGTTGTAACATGGAAGTGAGAGAAAGCATCTTTCCCAGAAAATCTGAGACAACTTAGAAGGGATACAGGTGACAGTTTTAGCTGAAAACCTGAGATAATTTAGAAGGGTATTGTCACAGGCAGAGTGGGAGCTGCAGACAAAACTTGTTAGAAAAGCCTTTGTCTTGGGTTATGAGGTGCAAAAAGGACCCCTTGGCTTTCTAAACTCCTCAGAGAGGAACCAGGGTGTGGCTGAATCCAGTCTTAGCCCCAGAGTTCATCACTGGTTTATGCCTAAAAGATTTTATAGATGTAATTGAACCTTTATATAATTTTGTCCTTCGGGGTAAAAGATCAAAACAAATATATTCTCATGATTTATTGTAAGAACAATAAAAAAATNCTTGTTAGAAAAGCCTTCGTCTTGGGTTATGAGGTGCAAAAAGGACCCCTTGGCTTTCTAAACTCCTCAGAGAGGAACCAGGGTGTGGCTGAATCCAGTCTTAGCCCCAGAGTTCATCACTGGTTTATGCCTAAAAGATTTTATAGATGTAATTGAACCTTTATATAATTTTGTCCTTCGGGGTAAAAGATCAAAACAAATATATTCTCATGATTTATTGTAAGAACAATAAAAAAATAATTTAAATAGAATTACTCATTACACAATATAGAAACTATAAAACCAAGTGTTTTAACCACCAATGACGTGATTATATTAAAGCTAGCAAAAAACAATTATTCAATAAAATTAATGTAACTTAGCTATACCAAAAATGGTGGAAAATCTCATTTGCTTATTATTGACAAGTAACTGACGGGTGTCCACAGGCAGGGAGGAGTCCTCACATACAGCATTCCAAGAAGGAATATGTTGGAAGACCTACTGTAAAAATTTGAGACTGGGTGGATCAAGGCTCACCCTATGGGGCTGTTGGGNAATTTAAATAGAATTACTCACTACACAATATAGAAACTATAAAAACGAGTGTAGTATAATACACGGTTTTTAACCACCAATGAAGTGATTATATTAAAGCTAGCAAAAACCAATTATTCAATAAAAATTAATGTAACTTAGCTATACCAAAAATGGTGGCAAATCTCATTTGCTTATTATTGACAAGTAACTGACGGATGTCCACAGGCAGGGAGGAGTCCTCTCATACAGCATTCCAAGAAGGAATATGTTAGAAGACCTACTGTAAAAATTTGAGACTGGGTGGATCAAGGCTCACCCTATGGGGCTGTTGGGTAGTGGTTCCCTTCAAGCGCAGGAGCTGGAGCTGGTCAGGCCTGAGCGTGTGTCGTTGTCCATTGGCAGAAGCCGTGGGACGACGAGGCAAGAGAGAGCAAGGGCAGCGTCTTCGAGCTCAAGAGCGGAACGGCGAGGCAAGGCAAGCTTGGAGCTGAAGAGGGGGCACGAGAGGCCCTCTGGGCAAAGGGCCTTCCTGGCACGGCCAGGGCACGTTCCCGGTGCCGCGGCCGGCTTTGCGCTGGGCGACCACCCTGGGAACAGGGCCAGGTCTTTGCTGTCGTTGGCCTTTTGCCGTTGTACTCTTTTGGCTGCCCGGAGGAGGGTGTAAGGAGGGTGAGAGCCCCTGTCTCCGCACCTGAGGGGGGAAATGGAGCTCTCCCTGCCCCCAGCCCACCCTCTATGGAGGGCAGGGCCTTTTCCCCAGCCCCGGCAGCTTTATGCCTGCTGCTGGCCCCTGTCCATTGGGACGCCCTGTACTCGGGGCATGTCACAGCCTTTGTCCCTGTGCCGCCCCTGAAGCGCCTGAGCGTGTCGGGGCGCCTGTACCCTCGCCACAGTGCAGGGGCAGGTGTGATGCTTTCCTCTCCCGCTCAGCGGAAGGGATGGCTCCCCAGCAGGTTGGCTGCACAGAGCTTGCTCCCTCTTCTGGGACTGTTTTCCCCTCCCCTGTCTTCCCCTTAGCTGGTGTGACTGAGCAAGCGTGTTTGTGCTTTCAGCCCCCTTTAGAAACAGTGCTGCGTAGCTTTAGACTTCCCAGGAGGGAAAGAGGAGCTCTGTGCAGCCTCAGGGAGGTCCCCGAAACCGCACGGGTGGAGAAACTGTCCGGCCTCGCCCCTGCTTTCTGAGGACAGAGCGAAGCCGCTTAGCGGCAGTGTGGGCAGCGTGACCCGCCCGTAGCCGGGGCCTGGGTCTCTGCCTATGCTGCGTGGCCGCCAGTCCTGGTCACCTGCTGGTGCCCTGCCAGCGTGCCGGCCCTGTACTCGGGGCACGCGTCACGACCTTGTGGAACCCTTTGTCCCCAGGAGCAGCCCCAGGTGCCTGTGAGCAGGCCTAGGGAGGCTGCTTTAGCCAGGTGACAGGAACGAGCGCTCCCTGGCCCTTGCGAGGGTGCAGGTTGAAGAAGTGCTGTGCCGCAGAGCGCGGTCCCGCCTTTGGCGCTGCTTTGGGCTGGTGTGGCCTCCCTGCCGCCCTTGTTGAGGAGGCTCCCGGGGCTCCTGCAGACGCCTGTGTTGCCGTGCCGCGGGCAGGCTCCGGCCGGCTCGTAAGTGGGGCGCAGGCCGAGCCTGTGCTCCGTGGTGCTTGTTGGGGGTGCCGGGCTGCGGGGGGCTGCCCCGTAAGTGGGGTTGTGTGCGCCCCCCGCCCTCGGCGGGTGGTTGGAGAGACCCCCTGTAACCAGGCGGGTATCCCTGGCCCCGGCCTTTGAGAGGCGTGGGGCCAGGAGTCACTGGCGTGCCAGCCCGTCGGCTTTAGGCCGTGAGCTCGAGTGCCTGACCCTGTAGAGTCTCGTTCCTGTTGCCGTGGGGGAAGGCCGAGCTCTGTGGCTCCCTGGGTGTCGACCGGCCTGCAAGCGGGCGGGCTTTGTTAACAGGGTGTCGTTGAAGGTGTGGCATCTATTGCTAAGTTTGCAGGGAGAAAACGAAGGTTGATGGAGTGCTGCTGATGGGGCTCTCTATTAATTACGTCTATTACTTTCAACTATGTAAAAATAGCTCTGTGTGTCAGTGGGGAGAAGGAGAAAGGGAATGCCTGGGATCCCATTGTTCTGGTGCTGCTGGTAAACGGATGGAGGCCTTGAATTCGTGACTTGGCGGTATGGTTGGATCTGTCTGCGAATCCCAGGGAACAGAGGAGGCCTTGTGTAGCAGGAGGAAAGCCATGGTTCTTGGCTGCTTTCTGCAGTGTTGCTTTTCATGACTTTGAACGAATTTAAGTCGTGTGTAACGTATTTCAGGAAGAACTTTGTAGCACTTTGGTGTTCACTTGCATTTTGTAGTATGAAAATACGTGAGAAAGATGATATGTTTTGCATGGTTAAATTTCTGTAAAATCATTAATTATTTTGTGAACAATCCTACTGTTGTTATTCTGACTTGTGGTGTTCAAGTAGGGTATTTCTTGCACAAGCAGCAAATGCATCACATATGTTTGTTGATATATCTATGATGAGTGACAGATTTAAAACCCACTTCTGATTCAAAAGAAGATGAACACTGCACTGGGTACTGAACGTTGTGTTTTCTACTCTTAAAGTTTTCTGGCATGCAGTAACATATAAATGTATATGCAGTGAAATATTAAGAAGAATAAATATGATTATTTGTATTCAGAACCTTTCAGCCTCTGCTTTGTCCGTATTGCTGAGGCTACGGAAGCAAGACAACTGGTGTAAAACATGTGAATACCATTTATTTCTTAAGCTAAATGCAGTTTTGTTTCACTGGCTGTGTTTTGCTGTCTCTCAACTCTCTTTGTGCTTTTCATGCAAACTGGGAAAAGCCAGGGAAGAAGTTGTGTGTTTGACATACGCAGGTTTGTATTGTCTCTGTACTCAGTATGGCATTTGTGCTTCTGCCTGAATGGGATACTCAGTTTGAGAGACAGGTGGAGACCAAATGGGATTGAAGAGACTTAGGAGTGTTTAGTATATATCTACAGCTATTAGCTTGGCAAAGATGATGACGTTCAATTGCATGCTAATTCCTTTGCAAAGCCAATAAAGGAGCAGGGTTTTTTCTTGCAGAAACTGGCTTAGAAGTCTAACAGCGTAGACTGTTATTGTGGGTTTTGATTTTCTTTTCCTTTTTCTTTTTTTTTTAACTAATATCACATAAAACCTCAGTTATTATGACCCTATTCTTCTCCACACTTAAATGCAAGAGTAGAGAATTTTAAGGACAAGAGGTTAAGGATTACTCTGGAGGGTGCCAGTACTCCCATTTGAGAATATTATTTGATGAAGAATAGAGCGAAGCAGAAGAAGATGGGCAGTGGTGAGTAGTATTTTCTGTACTGACAAAAGGGAGAATTTCCTTGGTGAAGTAAAAATGTCCTGAGAGACAACATCAGCCTCTGAAAAATACGTGCTCTCTGTAACTGTTGAAACATGATTTGTCTTTGACTGTAAAGAATGTAGAGAAAAGAGAAAAAAGTAGAATGAATTGATTTAGAGAAAATTTAAAGAATTAACCACAAGTTGGTCATGTTTCGAGCTCATGAGAAAATTCAGACTTCTGTGCAACTGACTTAACAAAGTCTCTTGAATTTAATGGAAACAAAGGTTTTTCAATTCTGTTTCAGAAAAGAATGTCATTTGCTTCTGGAATCAGTAGGGAGAACCAAAGCAAGAACAATTAAGAGATGAAATTTGTATCTTCTGCAATGATAAACAGAACAGGACAAATTAATCTTTGACTTGGGTTAAGAAATTTGATTAGACGTAATTTTGTTGGAAGTTCTGTTGCTTTGCCAAGGACAAATTTTAGCAAACCCATTAGGCAATAAAAATAATTACGATGTGCAGCTATTGCAGGCAGGGATTGAGGGTACTCTTGCACAGATATGGTGTGCATAAATGACAAGCCATAATGTTTCAGAAGTGGCAGTAGAGAGTGATTCTAATTTACTTTTGTCTCAATTAACTTACATTTTTATGTTCTACTCAATCAAACTGAGTTTTATTTAACTTCTGTGTACTGACAACTTACCTGCTTTCTTTCCTCTCCTGTTCCCCCATAAAAGCAGATGGCTTAATGCACGGAAGCTCATGGCCAGCAAAGCTGAATTAGCTTTGTCTATTAAATATTTTCAGAGAAAAGTACCTGACTTGTCATTTACTGCTTAGTATATCAAAGACAAAGAAGTTATATGCTTTCTAAATAAGGAATTCAACAATAACTGCAGCCCTCCCATTATAAGTGTGCTTATGGTCTCATATAAATCCATGCTCTGGACCCAGTAACTGCGATGTCAGTACCTTGATTCCATTAAGAAAGATGGGCGATGGTCAGGGTTCAAACAAATGAGGCAATTATGGTCTAAAATGTATTGTCTAGCCAATAACCACGTGCTTGCCTGTAAGTTCTTCAAGACAAGGATTGTCTTTTTGTTCCTGTACAGTGTCTAGCACAAAAGGAATCTGTGCTGTGACTAAATCTCTAAACACTACTTCAATAGTAATAATTTTAAACCGTACTGAGGAGGATTATTTGCGTTTTGGAAAAGGCTATCACGTAATTGTTCATCTAAACGTATTTAAAATTCCCTTCTCTGTTCTTTGTCATTTTTCTAATAATGTCATGGTAAGTTTGTAAAGGCTGCTTGTGAAACTGCTTGTAAGTGATCACCGAGAATAAGAGTATTTCTTTTTATTGAAAATGCGAGCAGTTTGTTGTTGCTGGAAGCTGGACAGCAGTTTTTTGTTTGATTTAGTGCAGTGATGCATTACCAACTGTCTTGACAAGACTGGGTCTGCTACTATCCAAAACAATTTCAACATTTGAATAATTGGCTTTATTACTCCTGGTTTTGCTGGTTTTCATTTTTTGGTTGGTTGTTTTGTTGTTTTGTTTTGTTTTGTTTTGTTTTTTAATTAGTGGTACAAAATATTTGATGTTCAGCTCAAATTTAATAGTTAGAAAATATAATGACTGTTACATTAGCTTTTGCAGCTTTTCAGTCAATAGACATTTCTCTGCCTGCCTGGCTGAAATCACTTTCAGCTAATTGAAGATTTTCTCACTCCATTTAGCTGTTAAACCTTGACATATGGGTCTTCCTATTCAAACTGATCCTCAGAGGAAGCTAGCAGTGAAAATAATACTGAAACAAAAAGAAAATTGGGTTCAAATAAGGTGAAGACAACTCAATGCTCAACTTGGAAATGCTGGAGCTGTCCTTCACTTGCCAGAAGAAGAGGGTTTGATAGAAACCAAGAATGAGCTTTTCCACACTACCTGGCAATGTGCTGGGAAGGAGCACTCATCTGTGGCAAAGAACAGCATAGCCACATAAGGATAGCTGATTAACTCTTGGATAACCATGTCTCTATAATTGCCAAACTACAGTCGGTAGTAAGCTGCTACTCTACAGTTGCTGAAATGTTGCTTGGACAGCAATTAAACATGGTACTAATAATAGCCTGGAATTTCTTTTAAAAGTGTTTTCTGGCATATTTTTCATTGGTGTTCTTTTTCCTTTAATTTAGAGATGTTAGGGAAGTTAAAATCACATGGACACCCCTAGGAAGATCTCATATGTCAACTACATATTTTCTGGCCAAAGGAAAACCTTATACATCCAGCTTCTTAGCTACCTTTTATTGACTTACTTAGACAAGGCTTCTTCTGAAAAGGAATACCCATCATACATTAGCAGAGTTTTCCTGGTAAATAATTTACCAAACTGCTCTATCTGTTTGGGTAGAATGTCGGTATACCCTGCTTCAGTAGAACTGCAAGATCTGCATTTGAGTTCTGCTTTTGCTGCCTCTTATACTAACTTTGTTGTGCTGCAGAGAGGTCATGCCTCATTGTTTTTTCCTGGTAACAGCAATGACTTCCTCACTAATTTGAAATTAGTTTAGGTCTGGGGTGGTGTTTTCCTATCAAATGTGGAAATGTATCACTCCTTAGGTGGAGAATTTAGAATTTCAATGGTTTTAATTTAGAATTTAGAATTTTAGTGGTTTGTTTCTGTGCTGTAGTTAATTTAAAAGAAAATTTTAAGAAAAGACATGGTGGGAATTGTAAAAATCATTTCAGAGGCAGCTGAAACCTGACTTGATCCATCTTATTCTTGTATTTTTTCTACTCTATTTACATGCCTGATTTAGGGATGACGGAACTGTGCTTTGAGTAGATACAGAGGCGTCAGGAAAGGTTGCCTGCATTAGTGACCCTATTGGACTGAATTTCATTAGCTTGTATGGGCGATGAATAGAATCTTGAATAGAACCATTCTGATATTCATGTTTTCCTTATCTTATGGAGAAGATGTGCATCTTTGTGAAATACTCAGTTCTAGTTTACTTCAGATGTGAGATATTAAAACAAATTGCTGTAAAGATTTTGAAGTAATATTGGTGACGTATATGTGTCCCATTCATCAACTTCCCATTCAAGAATAAGATTTATTATGCCAGGGTTGGGTTGTTTTGAATGAAGTCGCACTGTAATTAAATATTTTTTGCTAGTTCAAAGTAGAGATCCTGAGTGGACCATCTGTTACAATATCTGTATATAAAAACTACAGTCACTAATTACACTGTGCCAGTTGAGTGGGGGATGGCATCAGAACTGAATTAGATTTAGTAACTTTAGAAAAATGTACATATAAGAACAGCTTCAGTATAGGAAACTAGAAACTGGTATGAATAATGATGAAATTGTTTTACCCATGTGAAAAACTGACTTTTTAGTATTTTCTAAAAGATATCTTTTCAGGAAGCTTGATAATACAAGTCCCCACAGAAGACTGACAGTGTGGGATGTCTCCTGGCCTCTGTAGTGGTTTGTGGTGAACAATTTAGGAATGAATATTCATAATGTTTTTGTTACCTCCTGGCATATTTCGTTACACTGTCCACGTAAATCCCAAAATTGGGTTAATCATCTGAAAGGGGTTTAATTATCTGGAAGTTAATTAAGGGCTCTCTAGTCATGCATGTACTGTATCTTTTCACTGGACCTAATTTACTGATAGAAACAGGCCTATTAGCATAATTATTATATTCTGTAAGGAAAACGGTTATAAAAAACATTTTCCTGATGCAAAAGACTCATGAAATTATACTACACTGTGTAACTTCACAGCTCAGGTAACTGTTTTTCTTGGAGAGAAAGGGTAGCATATGGTGCATATTTGGCAGCAGATGTCAGTAACATGGAAATTTTATCGACAGAAGTGCAGGCTGCTAGGAAAACTGGGTACCTCAAAGGGCAGTAGGGAATGGATAAAATCTGATAGGAAATGGCTTCGAGGATTTAAGTGATGCCCAAAATTTTAACTAATGGCCTTAAACATGATAGGAAGGGGGAAAAAAAAGCTTTAGAGAAAGTTCCCTAGTTTCTGTGGTAAAATACACTGCTAAAAAGTCTTCTGTTTGGGAGAAGATGACTGAGGAGCTGTGTTAGTGATGTTAGGGTGGTAGAAAGGACTCAGTCCAGATGCTGGGCTTGGAGTTCCCTTCCTGTGTGTCAGCAATACAGCTCCAGGAGTCTGTTGTGCCAGAACAAAGTTGCATGGTTACTATTTGATTCCTCATTTCTCAACTTTAAAAATTTCTCTCTTTGCTGTATTCCTGCCCTTTAAAACAGGAACTCACACATCCAGAGGGAGTGCATGGATGCCCTTTTTTTGTTGTTGTTAATTTGTCCTTCAGAGATGTACTGATATTGTATTGAGTCATCATTGTGGTTTAAACTTCGATACTGGCAACGTTTGAAGCACAGACCTCCATATCCAAAGTTTGTGGAGTAAATTATACTGGTAGTATATTGCTACCTCTTGTTGAACAGCTTTTAAAACGTGTGATGCTTATTAATGTCTGAAACAGTTGTTTTACTGGTGGGGAAATCTAGTATTAGTTTTAAGTCCTATAATTTGGAGCTTTCTGGTTTTTACAGATGTNAAATAGGCTCTTTTCTTCTTTGGCTGTTTGACTCCCTCTGCCATCTTCACCCAGCTGCTTTTATTCTGTTCCTGTAATTTTTCTTGCTTTTCTCATCACTCTATGCTCAAATCCAGCTTTTTCCGGTTCATCAATAAAGAGAGTTGTAAGAATACAGGAGAGAGTGTCCTCACTTCTGTACAACCACAAAATCCTATGCCTGGGGCCAAACAATCCACTAACCACGAATTTCAAATCTGTGTCCCAAAGAAAGAGCTCCTAGAGATTTTTAACGAGAGCTCTTGAGGAGACTGTAACATTTTCCATGGTCTCAAATTGAAAAAAAAGATGAACTCTTTTTGGTGAAAACTTCACACCAAAAATTCAGCTGAAGACAGGCCTCCTGTGCCTCCTCTCTGCCTCAGCAGCTGACATCTAGCAAACACTGAAGCCCCAGAAACAGTCTCCCAGGACAGGCAGTATCACAGACATCAGTTCTAGCTGCCAGCTTCATTGCTCTTGCCTATGGTAAAAAGTGTTTTTCCCACCACTCCAGCAGGTGCAGTCAAGTGGAGGGAACTTCTGTAGGGTAAATAATATTCATGTGAAAACTTCTCTAACCTTTGCTAGTCATACTGAAATGTCTCAGAGCAGTGTTAGTCAGAGGACTCCAAGCACTGCTGGAAAGCGTGCAGCGCTCTAAGAGCAAAAATAATTTTATGGGTCATTATTTTGTTTTACAAAAGGCTAAGACAAAAAGAGGCATTTCTAGGCACCTGATTCAGGCAGCTTTGAAATATAATCTCTCTTAACTTGAACTCTCAGAACTATTAATTCGAGCCAAACTGTTCCACGTAATTATGTGTACTATTCCCTCTGGTGCAGCACTGTCTGTAAAAGACACTGATGACGTGAGTGTAGCACTTTGAAGCAGTTACGACCTATATTGAAAGTTATTGAAGCTTAACTAATTTTCCAGTGAAAATTCAGAAGCAGAAAGCTCCTCCTCCAACTCTACATTCCCTTCCTTCCTTGTGAACAACTAGGTGTTTGAGTCAATGGAAGTTTTGCTACTGATTTCTGCAAATCCAGAGAATAATCATGAGTATTTACTGCTTTCTACCTCTTTTCATTTGGCTGATAAATTATATTTTGCCGTAATTCTTTGATAAGGCAATGAAAACTTTGGCTTCCCTTTTCCCTTCGAGTGCCATGGGAAGCTCTTCTGTGTAACTATTACATATCTTGGCATTTATGGGGTTGATGTAGATGCCTTTTTTGAATTTCAAAGCAGGTGTCAAAACTTAAGATTGGCTTTTTTCTTCTGGTTGCAGGTAGTGTAAAAGTCAGGTGACATTTTCACTCACTGTCTCAGAGTCTAACATTGCATGTTTTTCTTTCTTACACTTTTGTGCATGATATAAAAGCAATTTAGAAATTGTCAGGTGGACAAGAAAAATTGCACTGGAGATTATTCTTGAAAATAAAATTGGGATAATTTTCTTTGAGTTCTCCTGGTTTATCATGGGCAGTGACTACACAGTACATTAACTAGAGTCAAATGGAAGATTTTTTCCCCCATAAATACTTGAAAAACAAATTATTATTTTCATTTGCCTGGTCACAACTCTTTTGCTCTCAACTGTTTATATAGATAGGAAGATTTAAACCTTCGGGGCAGATAATAAATGATTTTAAGATTGTGTGTTCAGCTGTGGTTTTTACCATTTGAATCTGTATTGAAACCTTAGGGAAAAAGGTTGTGGTGTTTTAGTGCTGAAGTTTCAATTACAAGTAACTGAAAGATATTTTATCAGTTTATTACAGATATAGAATCAGATTTATAAGTAATCTTAATTTTGAGTAACTTTAGAAAAAAATCTTTTTGTAAATATTTTTAAAGGGGAAAAGAAAGCGGGAAATTCAGAGTAATAACATTCATTTTTACCTGACTAAAATCTGATTGTCCTTTCCTCAAGGGTTTTAAGCACTTAACAGAGTAATGTGTGCTGATAGCTGTTACTCTTTTGTGAAAGAAAGCAAGGACACATTCCATGCAGATACACACAGGCACTAAGCATCTCCAAGCCAGTTGATGCTTGACTATTTAAAAACGTATTTTGTTTTTTCTCATGCTGCCCCAGAAGAATTTTCAGTGCTATGAGCCCCACTGAGTGGTGCTAGTTCATGCACACATTTCTGGTTGCATTAATGGGTTTTCCCTCCACTTAGTTTTTGTAAAATGTACAATTTTTCATATAAACCTCCCTGAATGGAGGTTTTGTGTCTCCTACAGCTGCTATATTGCATACCACAGAGGTGTGCTGCAGCAATAGAGATTTCTCACCCAGTCTCATGCATCCTGGCTAATTTGAAATACAAAATTGGCATGCGATAATGGGCTTGAGTTATACTCATTTACAATTGGTTGAACAAAATTAGTTTAGATTAAGAGATACCTTATTCAGAGCTTTTGGTTTTTAAAACCTTTATACAAACTGTTCTGCCACATTTTCTGCTCAACATCAGGCTTCACACAGGCACAGGGATGAGCAGAAGGGTGTTGAGCTTTGTCCCAACAGAGCCAGCACACCACTGGCACACAGCATCAGGGTCATAGCAGTGGGAGCAGGGTCCCAGCTGCCTGCTGACCCCACTCCTTCGAAGCCAGGAGCTGCACCCTCCTTATCCTGACCTGGAGAGGGAACTTGACAGGTCTCCACGCTGGGTGGCTCAGGGCAAAGGCAGCACATTCCTCATCCTCCTCCAGGGAGGAGCTGGGCATGCTGTGTCATAGGACATTCAGGAAAGCTGCTTGTCTTTTAAAAGCTGGATCTATCTATATGTTAGCTTGGAAAATATGCCTAGTGCTGCAAAGCACTTGGTGATTTATTTAACGCATTCTTGGTGGTGGACTGCCTGCTCAGTTTGTTTAGGTAAATGTTCTCTTGCATGCAGAGCCCATCAAGGTCACGTGAACACTTTGATGTGAGCAGATGTGACCAGAGCTCATATGAGATTTGTTACTGCCCCTTTTCTGCCCACTGTGAAATGTGGCAAAACAGATCATGCTTGCAAGAGGAAAATCCATTGCAGGAATGGGAGCATGCAGCATTATCTAGACACAGCACACCTGCTATCAATGAAGAAACCTGTGTGGCATAATGTGGAGTGTTGCAATCCCTTGCCTCTAGGAATTTTGATTTTGTAATAAAGAACATATTAAGAGAGGTGACAGTGCTCTTTCCACAGCATGTGCGCCTTGTACGCCACAGACAAATACAAATTGGTAAAGGCTGGAGCAAAAGACAGAAATTCACAGGCCTAATCTTGTTATCATTTTAAAGCAACCTGCTTGCTTTGTATGGAGAATGCGCTTTTAAATAGCATCCTTTTAACTTGTTAGCACTTTTCCATCTCCCTTCTTGTGAGTAAAGTACTTTTCATACCAGAAAAGCTCACAAGAATATTAAATTCAACTTCTTTAAAGGTTAATAAAGCAAGTGCATGCTTGCTTGGTTCTGGTGCCTGTCAGATCAGCTTCAGCATTACTGTGGAAATAGATTAGCACTGCTACAGTGACTCGAATTCTTTCAGCTTATTGGTAGTTTATTAGGTATGCGGTGTATAAAAAAAATTACCTCCTCACTTGAAGAAGAGATCCAATCCTGGGGTCATTAGTTAATACTATGTACAGATGAACATTCCATCTTACTGTAAGCCAACACTCTCTTGCAAGAAGACTGTACCTTGCAACAGAGCTTCCCATCACCTCTCTTCCCAGCCTTGGATGTATGGATCTTCTGTCCCACGATACAATGATATACGTTATTCTGAGTGCCAAAATAAGATTGTAGGAATTAAATTAAACAGGAAATAAGCAGTAGAATTAATTCACATAGCTAATTGATTAAAACGCCCCAGAGATCTCTGGCAAAATGTATGGAAATATATATAAGAAAAGCCACAGTCTGCTGTCTCACACTAAGTAAGGGATGAAAAATGTCTCAAGAAATTAGCTGGGGAACTAAAATTCACAACTTTAGTGTATACTAAAAATCATGGACTCAGTAGAAAAACTAATTGGTTTTGTTTCCTCCGTTCTATATCCTCTATTAAGAGCTCACTGTTCTGTAAGCAGTAATTACTGATTTCTGTTCCCACAGAGCATAAAATATTATCACCATGTTTCTGCTAAGGTTCTCTTCAGCTCCCTTGGTACCAACTGTCCTTTTCCTTGAAAAGTACTGATTCAATTACACTGAAGTCAGTGCAATGATTCATGCTGCTTGGAGATTTAGAACTGACAAAGGGCTTATGTGCTTGGGAGTTCCAAAGTTTTTTTCAGCTTTATCAATCAATCTTGCCTTTATAAACAGTCTTGTTTATATCCTTGGACCTTTGTAAACTACAAAAACATTGCATTACAAATAGAAAGCAATATTGGTTCAAAAAAATGATGTATGCCAAATGAAATTACTGAGAAGACACTTTTGCTCTGAGTCTTATTTCAGTAGCTTTATTTTTAGTTAAACACCAGAAAGTAGCTTGTACGTAGACCTGATATGGCAGCTGGGAGGTTGCAGAGCAGAGAGCATCGAGTCTGGCTTGTGGTGAATTAGCCTTAATTACTCAAACTCATGAGTGGCTTAACAAAAACCAATCATTGCTTTCTCCCGTCCTCCTTCTGCCCTCCCTTGGCTTTACTGGTTCCATTGTTTATTGGTGTCTGTTACCGTCCAGTCTGCCTGTGGCTGGTACAGATAAGCTGGGCTGCTGGATCACAGGCAGGGAGCCATAGATAGGGGGTGAAGAACAGCTCTGCTATTGTCCATTTACTAGAAATTAATTATAGTGATACCAGAGAATAAAACCTCTTCATCAGATTTTAATTGTCAGAGATCTATGTGATAGCTTTAACCTAAAGAAGATTCGGCAATTACAGTGAAATTATAATTTCTGATGGAGATCATCCGTTGTTGTAATTCTAAACCTTGTGTAAGGATTGTTTGTCTTTAATGGTAAAGAAATGTGGTGTTAATGTCAAAATTATTAAAACTGCAAAAATAAAGTGGCAGACTAGCTAAGATCCTATACTGTATTCAATGAGCCTTTCCCTGAACTGCAGAAGCTGTATTTAGAAGAATCAGATGACTTTCATGCTTCTTCCATTACAGCTGCAAGGTATATTCCATATTCTGTGGTTATTTTCTTAATTTTCACTATTGGGATAAGAATCAACATTAATTTGCAAGCCTAGGGATAAAAATCCTGCTGTGGTTCTTCAGTTAGCACAAGTATAAAGCTGAGAGGTGCTGTTCATAACTTGGTGTTTGTCGGTCTGATGGCAACATCTCTACCAGTGAATGGGATGGGACAGGACTCCTGTCTGCAGGGCAAATAGTGTGACTCAGCTTGCATGCCTGCAGCTAAGCTCTCCAGCCCCCTTCCCAAGCCTGGACACCTCCATCCACAGTGCTTAACGGGTATTATTATTATGTCTCCACTGAGTGTGGTGAAAGTGGGAGCTGGTTTAGACCAAAATCGTGCTCCTTAACCTTGCTGGTGCTGTGCATGCCAGTGCAGTTTTGAAGGTGTTTTAGGCAGAGAGTTAAAATGTAAGCTTCTTGCATAGAAGGGGAGGAAAAAGAAAACTATAAATGTAAATATGTTAGATCGTTTTTGGAATGGGGAAAATACTATCATGTTAATGCATTCATCTAGTCTAATAATAAATGCCAGCATTTTAATTTATTATCAGATACAGTGAAGCAAGTGTCTGTAGTGAACAGCTACACACTATCAAATGTTATTCACTCAGACATAGTTTAATTCTTGATGGCTTTTTGAGTTGGAAGTTAGAGAGCAGGTAATGTCATTGTTTTGCAAAAATCCACTTAAATGGGCCTTTTTTCATTTTTTCTTCCTTTTCTAAAAAACACTCAAGTCATCCTGCATAAATCAATAGTCTAAAATAGTTAAATGAATGTCCTAAGCCTGCACAATGAAGATAGCGTTATTGTAAATGGTCTAGATAATTTGGCATCTTTTTTTGTTGAGAATCTGACCTAACACAAATTGTATCTTAGATCCAGGCAAACTAGGGTGCAATTGCTGGAACTTCAAGTGTGTGACATTTGTCTAATCCATGATAGAAATATCAGTAACTGATCTCAGCAATATTGTTTTACCCATTGTGTGCTGACTTCAGCATTCCTATATGGGACCTTTTCAGGCATTGATGCTTACAGATGGTATCTCATTGATTTTCAAGCCTCCTGTTCTTCAGAAAAACATTCTTAAAATGTGAAATAATCTTTCTGGATAAGTTTTAAATAATCCAATTTCTTCTGTCTTCTAAAGCAAACCTTGACAAAGAGAAAAATCAGTCACTGGCAGCAGATGGGATGATATGCCTAATATATTCCTGCTTTCTCTTTTTTCTATGATTAAGTTGTATGTAGATGTCTTGAATATACAGTTTTCCATATAAAAAGCTGCTATTAAGGCCATGAAGAGATTTTCATGGATTAGCAAGTGCTGCTTGCAACTTTCTGCATTATTTAATACACTGTCCCTATTTCAGTACATTGACTAGTTTCTTTAGTCTTTTTCCAGAGTTTCTCCATGAAAGCCTTCAGTACTCCCAACTTGGTAAGAAGAGTAATTTTATTCACATGTGATACTTATCCTATTGATTTTAACAGAAATGCACTTTTACTCAGCTTGCAGATATGCAGAATGTGTCTCGAGCAGTGAATTTGCTCAGTCTTGGCATCTTCATTCTTAAGAGCCTTTTCAAAATGTAAATTAGAGACCAAGCCTACAGAATCAGAAATTTTAGAGCACATGCTAATTGCAGAAACCTGAGATGGTTGCTCTGAATGGTAGGTTGTCAGTCAGGCTTGCATTAATGTGAGCTCTGAGGATTTGTATTGCTAGCTTAGAGTAACTCAAGAGGAAGCACAAATCTTTTCTCTCATAGGGATGCAGAGCTAACTCCCAACTCTATCCACTTGCCCCTGAAGCTCTTTTAATTATTGTGATCTTGTTAGCATAATTCAACAACTTTAAAAATTAATTCAGTGCAGATCAGTTAGAAACTGAAATGGTGTTTCTCACACTGCAAAATTACAGCGTTACACAGAGATCTAAATTACTCGGAAGCTATGGGGCAATCCAAGTGTTTTTAGGCTTTTTTGGATTACAGGATTTTTGAATCAATAATTTCTCATAGAAACAAATTGACAAACTAACCAACACCTCAAAATCCTGCAGCTAGTGTTTGCTTTTAAGCTGTAGGGTTATAAATAAATGTATATGTATGAAGGTGTGGGGGATGTTTCCTGAGCAAGTAATAACTCTTGACTTAAAGAAAGTTAATCTTTTAGATGGATCAAATATGTTCAGAGCATTGCATTTGAAATAGTAATTTTTTGGAGTTCACTAGAAGGGAAAACATGGTCTGATAGAAGAGTAAATGAGTTGAGAGACGTGGTGCTGTAGTCAATGCTTCCGACATGCACGGAAATCACTCAGCAGACATCATTGTATTTGTGTCTTACAGTGTGGTTGAAGAGACCCAGGATGTCATGTCTTTACAGTGACAGGAGTGTCTGAAGGATTCTTTGTCTGTCCTGCAGGTGGAAGCAGCAGGAGCCATGCTGCGGCAAGGCTGGCTCTCACTGAGGCAGTTCAGCGTTCTCACAGACCAGTTCACACACCAAACTCACAGCCTTGCTTGCACGTTTTCAAGGCTGACTTGTTGGTCTTGAATATATTGCTTTATTATCATGACAAGGAGGTTTCAAGAGCTGTGTGTTGACATAAAGACAAACAGGGTATTCTTACCAGCTGATGGCAGAGTGGAGAGCTGTAGTGCAGCTGGTTTGCCTTTGCAAAGAAAGGGAAGTATTAAAATTTCTGGGAAAGTTACAATAGTGGGCAACAGCAGGGGAAATTCCAGGCCTGATTCAGAGCAGGCTACAGACTGCCAAAATGCTCTCAGCATTCTTGCCATGGTCTTTGAAGAATTGCAAAACTAGGAACAAGATAAATCAGTCTGATTTAAATCATACAGGGAATGGCTCAAGCAGGTTTGGGAGATCTGGTCTCTGTAGGATTATAATAAACCTTTCTCCTAAATTTCCTTTTTAAGCCTGCTTCTTGTAGTGAAGACAAAGAACACAGTGGTTGGTAGCACAACAGACATCATATGTGTGTAATGATGACTTAGACAAGCTCTGGGAAACAGTACAAAACATCTACTGATGGATGGAAGAAGGGGATGTCTCTCACATCCAGCAGATGTACTAAATAGTTTCACTGTCTTGTGCCAGGAACAAATGTACCAGGAATGTCTTCACAGAGTTAGGTTTTGTGAAAGGAGTTTTCACCAGCGCAGTAACTTTGTGTAAGACTGCAGAGTAAGGTCATCCAAAACTAATTTGGCCAAACTGTAAGCCATATGAGTTTTGTCTTTATTGTGTCTTGCCCTGCCTGAAACTTCTGAGTACCAGCATGTGATTTGACTTCATCACAGCAGTGTTACATGCGAGATTTTGTGGCCTGGAGTGAGAGCTGGAGAAGGTACTAATGTGTGTGGAATTGCACAGTACAGGGGAGAGAGATCTAGAGATGACTGCTATGCACAGTTAGTGAAAGCAAATGTAACAGCAGCATAAGTATCAGAGGATCTTTAATGCTGAGAGTGTATTTATGTTTTTGCCTTGTGAGACTGTCACTGCCACTGAGCTGCATAGTGGGGATGAAAATAGCACATGTATAAACGTTTGATGCAGCTGTATTTAGGACATCATCTTTGAATCAGACCCTGTCTTCTTGTATCTAGTAAGAGTAGTTAAGCAACCACTGCCGGAGTGGCAAGAGGCACAAGACAGGAAATGGTTCTGATGAGGATAAAAGGGAATTGAGCTGGCAGACAGGAGCTCTTCTGGCTTACAAGTGGAAGAGGAGATCCTTCCAGAGTCATGTTGATGCTGAAAAATATGTGCAGGGAAGAAAAATGAGAAGTTGGAAGAAACAGAAAAACAGGGAGAAGGATGAGACGCAAGGCAAATTAGCTGGGGCTATAAATGAAGCCTGGAAAGATGGCCCAGTGTACATTAGCGAAAAACACCATAGGAAAGGTGAAGCAGGATGGAAGAAATTTGGGTTGGACTGGGCTGAGAAATAAGTAGGAAATTAGAAATAAGATTTAACATGGCTTGCGTGTTGCTCTGTTTATGTGAATATCTGGGCAGTGAACTCTTCCACAACAGTCACCATCGTATTACACAGCAATAAATGCTATCCCACCTACACATTTCCTATCTGTTGCTAAGACAGAGGACACTGTGCACATCTTTGACCAAAAGCCACAGCAGCTCTTGCAGATAATTACCTCAATTTTCCATTTCCAGGTATTGATTATCCAGTGAGGACAGTAAAGTTGGAACTATAATGATTGGACTTTTCATTCCCAGTCTTTGTAGTTTTGGAGGTAGCTCAGGCTACTCCAGGCGCTTCAGCATTTCCAGCAAACTGGTTCTACACTAGGGACGGGCAATAACTTTCTACCAGAATCATTTATACTTGCATCTCTGCCTCGAAATTTGTAGTAGTTTGGGGACTGATGCAACCAGTCAGGTTCTTATATTCAGCCTGTAAGTAGCAAAGACCACTCTCTCTTGCTGATCAAATTGCTCCTAGGGGCATGTGGACAACCATGAGACAGATTTTTTTCTCTGTGTAAATATTTAAGCAGTTCTTCATTTACCTGTTGACATGTCTTTGTTGTACATTTTTAGTGGTACATTTTTATCCATGTGCTAACTATGCACCTGAACTCTAATATGTTTTCTGGTCTGTTACCCTTATCGTACTTACACTTTAATGCATGAGATAAGATGCACTAAAAGTATCTTGTATAAACTTCTGATAGCTCTTTGATGGCCTGCAGACATCTTGATCATTAGTCCATTACCTATCTGCTTATCAGTTAACAATCCCAAGTCATTCAGTAGCAGAGTTTTGGTAATTCTAAATACAAGCTTCCTGTGCCTAGTGCCTGCTTTAACAGTACTTTAATAAACAATTGTAAACGCCAGATGATTTAGCCCTTGAGCTGGGACCAGGCCATAGTCATATGCCAGGGGCCAGTGCAACTGAAGAGGTAGCATGTTTGGTTATGTTTTCCTTTTTCGATTTAATGGCTACAAAGCAGTGTATTTGGAGTGGCTTTTTTGTGCATGCAGGAGACGAAATTTCCTTTCCGAACAAGGCATTGACTCTTTGAATCATTGAGAATGCCATTTGCTGAAGTCTCTCTTCCATAAGCCAAGAAAGGCACAGATCCAAACTGATGCTAAGCACTCTGTAGAATTTCTTATAATGTAATTCATCATTTGTAGTAAACTTCAGAAAAAGGGACTTATCACATGCTTATACCTTCTTTCTAACTTGTCAAGTAGCTCAGTCCAAATCACAAAAATAATTCAGCCCTTACAATACATTTTAAATGTTACCAGGTTTTAGCAAACTACACAAAAAAGTTTTAGTTTATTTCTTTTTTAAAGGAATTTAGAACACTTAATGGGTTTTTGACTGAAAAATGTTTCCAGAGACCCATTCCTACCAGTGACAGTGGAAAAAGGGATGTTAGAACAAGCAAGATGGAAACCTTTTCCAAAGTAATAGAAATAATTTTCTCAAATAAAAGTTAACATTTCTGTTGAGTATAGTTCAGCTGATACAAAATAAATGTGCTTTGACATATTAATTCTCCATAGGGTCACAGTCATCTTTCTAACACATACACTGTCATTTACTTAAACTCAATTCAGCTGCTAGTGGCATTATTAACCTTCTAAGAACATTACACCAGATGTCTGGTTTCAGACTAGAGCTGTTTTGACACACAGGTTCCCTCTTGCACGTGCTGTGGAGGGAAGGAATAAAGCCTTGTAGGCAAGGAACTGAGCTGAGCGGTGGAAGGTGTCTGGGTTCACCTCCTATAGCTGCTACAAACTTCCTCTATGGCCACAGGCAAGTTGTTCTGTCAAGAAGCACAAGTCTACATCTCACCAAATGCTTTTTCTCCAGTGGGTCTCTCTCCTGTCAGTAACATGACAGCATAGCTCATGGATCTTCTTTTGGATATGCACAAACACAGGAGACTTTCTGTTCTGTCTGTTGAAACTCATGGCCTTGAGTTAAACATCGTAGCACCACAGCAGAAAGACATTGTACAAGAAAGAATCCTGACCTCTAAAAAGGTTTCAGAAAGAAGTGGGAGGGAAACACAAAGTTGCAAAGTGGCTTATTTTCACTCCTCTACTGGGTCAGTGGTAGGGAGAGGAACAAAACCCTAGTGTGTGATGCCTGCTGTTACTGATCTCAATTAACAGCCTTCCAGTTAATGTATGGCTTGTTCCCTCTTATTTGAATTGTCATACACATTTGGTTTTTATGTAGATGACTGGTTTTGTATGATCTTAAACAGAATTTTACTTTTTGCACCTGCTCTCTGATGTGCCTTTGGTGGACAGAGAAGTAAATTCAGTATAGGAGAAAAGTGCTGCGATGGCTTTATAGTGGGAAATCAGACTTCATAAATATAGCAGGGTACTGGAGTCAATGACTGTATGAAAAAGCATTATTTGGTTAGTTACTGACTTATTTCCGAAAGTCACTTGATCTTTTCCTGTCTTACCAGAAGTTCTTTAAGGGATAAAGTGATTAAATAACAGATAAGGAATCAAAGAGTTATGAATAAATGGTCAGTTTTCATGATACAGAGGTAACTATAACCTGGATTTATTCGCTAATGGATCAGGCAACTATTACAACAGTGATACCAAGTAAACGTCTCTCAAAGACAAATTAAAAGGAATAGGGTATCCCAGTGGGGACAGTGAAACCTAGTGATCTCAGGCTTGGATACCATTCTTGGGATAGTTTGAGATAGTCAGGAGAGAGCAAATAATCTCTCACCTTACCAAAGAAATGGCCTACTGAATGGCCCTTTAGCTCCAGACCTCTGGGTCATTAGATTCACGCTGGAATAGAGAAGCGTCTGTATGAGAAAAATGAGCTCAACTCATTTTTCTCTTTGGGCTGGAAATTAATAGACAGAGTGAGGGTGTGACAGTAATTTATGGAGTTATGAATGTTGCATGGAGGAATAGACGACCATGATTTAGTGTCCAATGAAATTACCAGGTATACAGACAAGAAAATAAGCAAGGCTGAGTACTTTATTATACAGTCTCATAATTCAATTATAGAACTAGTTATTACACAGACTCTGTAGCACCCTCAAATGTCAATTGCTTTAAGAGTAAGTAGACAAAGTCAGAAGAAGATCTATCCAATATTACTAAATACAAAGACACTTTGGCCTTTGGAAGTCCCAGTGCAAATTGCTGAAAGCTGAAGTAATGTTTGAAAAAGCTATGGTAAGCTTGCCCATATATTTATTCTTTCCCAAGTGCCCAGCAATGGCTACCCTAAAAATCTAAAGGCTGGCTAAGCAGGCCTTTGGTTTGAACTCCAGTGTCTGTGTGTCCTTATGGTTACTGCAGACTCAGGCCTTTGTTATTCTGGTTGGTTTTGGTTTTATGTGTTTATTCACTGAAGTCTGCTGGAGACGGATTTCTATTGCTCTGTACAGAGGATGTACAGCCTCTAATGGAGTGGGATGGGTCCCTGCTTGTTCCCCAGGGCTTCATATGCTCCTTTCACACACATTGTAATTAAAAGTTAGGTAAGAGCCAATTGAAAATGTGCACAGTAAACAGAGAATCTTGTTTGACATCCTCATCCCACAGCTAAAGTTCTGCGGTTATTTACATGGGAACCTGACGTATTTTTTCCTTCCTCTAACTCCTCCACTTTCACAGGGCTCTCACTTAGAGCCAAGCAGTTCTTCACTGTCCACAAAAGTACTGACTAAAGTAAGTCTTGACTAGCACAAGGCACTCTGCCTTGCAAGCTTTTTCCTTCAAAACTTCCCTCCTGTGTCTTCCAGTGTCCCAGAGACACAAACCTCACACGTGCCATCAAGGAAGGGAGGAGATAACTTCCTGGCACAGAACAATTCCCTGGCTGTCCCAGAGATGCATTCTCTCTTTCTTTCTAGTGCCCCAGTTCAGGAACATCCCTGCCAGTTGTACAGTGTGGAGCACCCTTTGTAGTGAGTAACAGCTAATGCTGAATTAACTTGCAGAAAGAATTTGAATTACTTAGTAGAGCATCAGCAGTCAACTCCAAACCGGTTTTTCCTCAGCATTCTGAGTAGGCTCCAGACCAAATATCAAGCTAAAAAATAATCACTTTTTAATGTGTGAGATTAGGTTTCCTTTGGTAACTCTTTGATGGTACCAATCAGGCCATTTTCTAAAATTCATACTGACATCAATGAGGGCTGTTGACTAGAAAGATACATTGGTTAGGAATATTGATTTTATCGTTTAGATTCTGATTTTTGGGTTTTCTTTTTGCCATTAGTACTGTTTTTTACTATACATATGTATTTGGGGAAAAATAGATTCACTTCACTTTAGTTTATACTGTGTTTGCTTTGAATAAAATCTGGATTATAAATATTTTGCATTAAATTGTATTAGAAAGATATGTGCTGTGGTTTTAAAGTTCATTTAAACACCTGTCTTATTCATTGTTTTTGTAAAATCTTGGATTTTGGCGAAAGAGTGGGCAGATGGTAACTCAGTTATATTTTTGATTAATGTCGATTTAGCTTGAAGGTCTTCTTGGTGCTTCACTTAAGCAGAATCTAAGGCAACAGGGGTCTGTCTGAGTGGAGTTATCAAGAGTACTCTGCTGGAGGTGGGATGTGAAAGATCTTCTCTGACAGCAACCATGAATGTCTCACCGGATAAGTCTTAAAATGACCATCAGATAGGAAATACATTGTAGCACCCTGCCAGTGAATTTTGTTAATTAAGAACAATGCACCGTTTAGACCCAAAGCTGGGGACTGCTGCTTTGAACTCCCAAGACCATGTTTTGTTTGTACAGCTGGAGAATGACGCAATGTTACTGAGACTGGCCAGGACAGAAAGCATTCCTTGTAAATGCTCTCTGGTTGTTACTCTTTAGGAGGTGAGTCTAAAAGGAGATAGTATCTATCGTAACCCTGGGCATTCTGAAGGGGAAAAGAAAGCAATGAAAAGCTCTTGAGCATCTCAAAGTCTGTTGATCAGAGATTTTTCAATGCATTCTTCCCTCTTGAAGGCGGCATCCTTGAGCCTGACCACATGCACATTCCTATTGCTAGCATATTCCTATTGCTCGAGTAAGATTTGGATCAAATCCCTCTCTTTAAAGTTGATCATTGGTTCAAAATCAGAATCACTGGCTGTGAGATGTGCCTTGCCAAATACTTCATTAGGGACTTCTCTTAAACTTGCTGGGTCAGTAGCCCAGAATTGTGACTTCTGCCACTTTGCATTCAATCACTTTTCTTGTTTCCTTAGTTACCAGATAAAATTTGCAGCAATATCGTGGTGGAATAGGAGGAAAGGAGGATTTCCTAGAAACTTTGTCTCCTTTATGACGTAATGGACAATATAGTTGGCATGATGTATGTCTTGAATCATAACTTCAATGTTTGTTTTACTCATGGCATAACTTCCAGCTGTTGCTGATACCTATGATTTACTGAATTAACTGTGCATTAGTCGTGCATTACTGTGAGCTGACTGTAATGAAGCATTTTCTTTCAGACCACCAGAAGGAGCTATTGAATTCAAAAAGCCTTTCCTTCAAAGCAGGAACTCCTAGTACAGCAGGGCAACAAGTAGGATAATAGAGTAGGCACACTGTCTTCCTTGGAAGTCAAGCCAAGGAGCAGATTATCATTTGAAGTCTGCATCTTTTTCTGATCTACTTTATTGTAGAATCAAAACTGATTTTACAGGGTTTAAGATCCAAAGAGATGGGAAAAATATTGAGGCAGGTTTACCCACACATTTTTCCACAGGGAGTGTGGAACCTGCCTTTTTCCGTTTGGCCACAGCTCAGGGACATGAGGCTAACAGACCTGAAAACACTTGAGAGCTAATGGCAATGCCCGTAAGGATAAATGAAATCTCAAGTTTTTCTTACCCGTGCTGACTGGCAATCAAAATGCACTGGCCACATGTTAAGTGTTTTCTGAGGTGATAGGAAGATCTGCAACTATTTACTGTGTCTCTTGATCAGAGTCATAAACGGAGGCATGAGATTCATGGCCTACCTTGTTTAGATTGCCCTTTATATTTGACCAAACCCCCTAACATTAACAAAAAAAATTATTATTTTGCTTTGGCCTGTCTTCCACTTACACCTTTTTTTGTCTGACAGAAGCCTGAAAATTTGCGATCATTGTTTGAAGGTGGTGCATTCTGTGCTAGTGTGTGTATGTCTCTGTCATTGTGAGTGTTTAAATTAATGTTTAAGTAATGCTTTATTAATAAAATGGCTTTTGTCACTCAGCTTCAAATTGGAATGTGATAAACAATTTGCTAAGTCAGTGTTTCCAGCATATTAAAAGAGTATTTGTTTTAAACGCCTGTATAATGCATGTCTTTGGATTGATACACGGTAAAAACGTGTCTGAGGAATAACTTTTTCTAAATACCTTCAGGCAGTAGTTCAGGCTGATTGATCTCAGCACTGGCTTTTATTTATGTTGACTTTCTTACTTTATAATGTACTTGTTCTCAAGACACTCTGCTGATACTCAGGCATTAGTATGGGTATGCATGTAGAATAAATCAAATATTGTTCTGGGAAGCTTACACTGCAAATGGTAACTAGACATCAAAAATATACGTAATAAAGTAACGGGAGAGCAAAGAGCAGGGAGGAGCTGAAGGACAGTGCTGTGGAAAGGAAGAAAAGGTCTGTTGACTGAACATATATATATTTTGGAGGTTTCATGTGTTGGGCTTGCTCTTTGTTTTTTGTACCATGATAATGTCCAGTGGCTTTTTTCAGAGGTCATGATCTTGTGCTAGATACTTGGCTGTGCAAAGGTGGAAATTGAAGGTTGTTCCTGTCTGAGATTTAATCTGTATGATTGAGATCTAGGAAAAGACAGTTGGAAAATGATAACAAAGAATGGGTACTATAGGCAATGAGTTTTGTGTCAAATACTGTTTATAAATTTATAAGTACTTTTGCTTTTTCTTTGTAGCAGTTTTTCTTCTCCCAAAACGAGTTTAACGTGCCCTATGTTCTTTTTCTTGGGAAGTGGGAACTAGTTAGACGTGGCTATGCATCTGTAATGACCTTGTACCCTGACTATTGACATTTTCTGGAATCATGGGGCTGTTGCTTTGATTAAAATCAGAAACAAACACCATTCTGTGCTCAGCAGCACAGTGGGCACTAAGACTATACCAGCCAAAAACCCACATGTTGTCATGATACGGATTTTCATCCTCAGATCTCTCTGTCATTGTGGCACAAACTACCAGACAACCTGTCTCAACCTGAGCCTTTCTGCAACAACTGTATCTCACAGGAACGACAGCATCATTAGCACTTGGAAAACAGTTTCCAGTCTTGGAAATAAATCTTTTCTCACAAAGAAAACTTTCTCCCTTAGATTCTCCATAAACCTGCACCTTATAGGAAAAAAAAAATCTTTTGCTAAATTAGAGCAAGAAGACACTACATGTTATTTTGCCTCTCCGACATCAACTGATGCATGAATAATCCTAAAAGAACCTAAATAGAAGTAAATGAAAGCAGACAATAAGAAGTTATCTGTGGAAAAAAACACCTTTCACTGTGCATGAGTGTCTTTAGAAACATGTTACTGTTAGTATGTTATTTGCAGGGAGATTAATCTTTTTTTATCTTAATGAAAATAACAAAGCTCCCTTATGACCTAATCACAGGAAACAGATGACTTCTGTCTGTCCAGGTAAACCTGGCTGAAGTGACAGCATATATTGTTCTGTCCTTTAAAAATGTGAATCAGATCTGTATGCCTATGTATTTCCCTACAAAATTCTACCTTTCTGTCTTATTCAGGTTGAGGATAATTGGACACTGGCTGGTTGGTTTGTTGAACTTCTTGGAAAGGATCCTCGTACTGGGAGTTGAGCTATGGGGTTCCATTGTTAGGATTTCAAATAATAGTTTTGTGATGTGGCTTTTGTACCCTCTTAACACTGTGAGCTTAATTTTTGCCAGTGCAGGCGCTAACGTGCAGGAATCCAGCCGTATGCTGTCGTCTACAGGTTTGGAGCATTCCTTAGCTCTTGTGTGGTGCTTGGCTTCTTCTGGCCACAGGACTTGGATTATTGGAATAAATGAATTTTTACAGAGTCAGATTGTCGGTATACTTACGACTCCCCTTGGTGAGTCTAATCTGTCCAATGTCAGTGCAACTTTTGTATGAGAAGGTATTTGTTGGCAAGAGTAAAGGGTTTAAAGTCTGGCCTCTTTCCAGTATTGCAAATTTGTTACTCATGGTACAGTTACTGAGCAGTAGAAGGAAACATATTCAGGACATTTTGATGGCTTCCTCATTCAGTAGCAAACATCTGTCTAGAGCCACAGACCAGACCTACAGAGCAAGGAGGAGGAAGTCAATGCATCTTTGAACTAGGTCTCAACACTCAGTAGAAGTTTTCAATATTAATCTCAAGTCATGTCAGCATTCTGAAATGTCAGTACGTACACTCCCTCCTTCAAGCACTGCTGAGAAAGATGCAGTTTCAGAGGCAGTTGGTCCCACCTATGTTGCTCTGTTGGCAGGGGAGAAAATTAGGTGACTAATGAACTAGAGACCTTTTTTTGAAAAGATAAAAATAAATAAGAGACAAGTTACCCAAACTAAGTCTATTCTTGACATGCTGGTGCTATGATGTTATGGTGTCAGTGAGAGCTGAGTGCATCTGCCATGCTCATAAGGGAAATGTCTCCCTTGTGTAGCATCTCCCACATCCTGTAGCAGAGTCTATGCATGCAAACACTGTTAATTGTGGCTATCATATGTAGTTTCCCTTTTTTTCTTTCTTCTTTTGACTTTTCCTTTCCATGAGGGTAAATCTTCCTCAGGAAAAGATGTGGAAAAAGTACTCTAAAGCAGGCTGAGGATCATAAGGTCGTAGCTTTCTTGTCCTGTCCTGTCCGTTCCTGTCCTGTCCTGTCCCTTTGACCCTTTTGCCCTAGTCTTCAGATTAGACCATCTGTGAATCTTGTTATCTAGTACTGTGCAGAACAGAGTGTGTGACTGATCTCTTGGCACAGCCAGTGTGTTGCCTTGGTGGGTTGTGTGGGATGAAAAAAGCACAATACATTCCTTTTCTGTCTGAGACTTGTTTATCTGCACAACATCCAGGCCACTCTGGGAGAGCTCTCCTCTTGGTGCTTGCTGGCAATCAAAAACGAATCAAATCAAGGCAAAGTTAGAGAAATTCTCCAATACAAAGGGCTGCTCTAAAACAAAGCTGCTTTTTTGTGGTGCATTGTCCTGGCTCTGTGTGAGTCCTGTAAAGAGACAAAGGCAAGCAGGAAGGAAATCTCAGCTGCTTAGTAAATGCCCTAATTTGATTTATTTACTGCTCCCTTCCCCCACTCAAACTGTTCTGCTAACCTGTTAGTCCCAACTCAGACAAGTAAGACCTGCTAATCTGATTAGTCCTGACACACAGGAGCAAGGCTGCTGGGAAAAGCTGGACCCTTACAGCTGTTTCAGGCTTCAGCTTCAATCATAACTTTATGGGTTAGCTGAATGTATAGTGCAGTGTGACAGAAGCCCGCAGGATGCACACAAGTGAGCAGTGTGACCGTCACTGAAGATTTCTACCCTGGGTCTGAGGCCACTGGAATACGAGCCATGTTTCGTGTCACCTTCAATGTAGTGACAGAGAAAGTTACCTTCACCTTGGCAGCCTGCCCCTCCGCCACATGGAAGGTAAGCTCAGATATGCATAAAGTAAAAAGGTTGATGGCACCATAAAATGTGCTTCTGAACGTTTTTCCCAGCCTTAGGCCATGTTTGAGAAGTTTTAAGGGGAGCAATAATGTTTTAAGGGAATTGCACTGCAATGCAGCATATGCACAACTGGTTGGAATTAGACTAAATGGATCTGATTCTAGAGAACAGCTTACTTGCTGCCTTTTAAAGCTGTTCTCATTTGACTTTTAAAATAGCCAAATTCATGGTCATTTTCCTTATTCTGGTCTGGAAATACCACTTATGTATATCAAGAGCAAATCTAGAGAGATATATAAGTATAAGCTATTCATTTCAGTAAGGAAGGGACAGTTTGAGGAGGGCTTTCAAGCTTCTTAGATAATTTAGGGATTCCAAGGACTTGTGAAATATGTATCATGGTATGCTAAATTAGAACACAATGCATTTCTATAGTGAGGGACTAAAGGAAAAAACCCTCTTATATGCATGATAATACTTGATGCATGACAATAATTTGGCAGAAGTCAGAAATGCTTTGCTTCTTCTCACATCCATCAATTCAGTTCAGATCTTCACTTCCTTGAGACAGATATTACCACTTTGTCTTGAAGAGACCAGCATTGTCAGGATGAGATGGGAACAGGTTCATTGCCTTGCCTTTCTTTTCTCTTCTGGGAGTGTGTGCTTTCACTGTAAAGCAGTTGAGAAGACAGATACTGTCTTCTGAAGCGTTGCCTTCAAAGCTTCCTTTTATAATTTGTTATAAAAGGAATTTTTTATAACTTACAGAGCAGTTACTGTAAGACCCTCACCTCTGTCTGTTATTATGCCTTTCAGATGTAAGACATTTATGAATAACTAGGTGCAGTGGCAGTGTAATTGCTCTTGTTTTAGCTGTCCGTGATTCATTATGTGGTGTAAGTAGTTGTCATATATCTTTGCTGTATCATTTTCTCAGTCTTGGGCCTGTCTTTTTTCTGGACTTGTGAGGTAGACACTGCCCAGCAGCTGTTATTAAAAGGTCTTTAAAGGGGCTGGTACAGTGTGGCCCCAGCTAGACCTGTGCTATATGTAACACCATGCACTTAATAAAAACCTGTCAACTAGGGCGAAGTGTTTTTGGAGTAAAATTCCTGTGAAATTAATTTAACTAGGTACCTTCTCTCTGGGGGAGGGTTAATGGTAATATCGCTTCAGTTTCCCTGTTTATTAGGAAAACTTAGTTTCCCAAATGTGTATTTATTAGCTAGCAATGAAAAGATCATTTCAACACAACATAAAATGGCTTTACTTATGCTTGCTAGTTTTGTGTTAAAGATTTTTCTTCCTTCATATCAGCACTTAGAAGTCTCTGCATTTAGGTTGCAAGGCACTTAAAAGAGGGGACTGAAATGGAAAAAGATCTTGGATCTTACTTGGCTCACAGACTCTGGGAACAGCAAACAGGGATGCAAATATAACCCAGCTGTGCGTTGCATTTCAGTGATCATTTATTATCACTGAATACATTGTAGTATGTACATGAATGCATTGTAGTAAATGCGTCTGTAAGAAACTGGCAAGTACTGGAAAGTGCACCCTAGCACGCCTTTTCACTTCTCCAGCTCTTCTCTTATTTGAATAATTTAAATTATTTGATACGTGCAGTGTGTGAACATAAGTAAATGCTTAAAAGTAAAAGCTAAAAGAAACTGTAGTACAGTGAATTTTGTAAAATGTAGTATATTGATTGACGAACTTAACCAAAAACATGTAAGAAAGTGGGCACAATTATATGAAAAAAACAAGACAGGATGCCAAGCCAGCAGAAGAGATGGCTTTGCAGTAGAGCTTACATAAGTAATTAAAAGTTAATTTAGGGAAAGCTTTGTGGAGGGAGTAAGTACGTTTCATTGGCCAGCTATTACAGCTGGAAAAAATCTGACGTGGTTCCAGGTGCACAAGCCTTCCATTTTGACAGTAGCAGGCTAATGAAAGACATCTTCCCCACAACCTTACTTTGCATATGTCCTTGTGTCAGCCAGAACAGCACTGGTATTGCAAGGTAATTTAAATCCTTTGAAGCTGAAAGAAGTCACATCAGTGCTGGAGGAGGGAGAACAGAGATGTCTACTTTCAGACTGCTAAGTCTTTTCCTTCAAGAGTAAATGGCCCAGTCCACAGATAATGCTGACGTGTTCTGCTTTTCCACGTAGCACAGCATGACCAGCAGATGAGTCTTGCGTGGTGTGGTGGGACCAAGATACTGTGGCAGCTCTGTAGCAGGTGTCAGGAACAGAGCAAGTTCTGTCCCAAATTGTTATCTTTGTACCCTATGCTATGCAGTGTTTGTTTCTCTTGCTCTAATTTCTGATTAGAAATGTTGGTGAAAAGTATTTCGCCCTGTTAAAATTATCCGTAAAATATTCATTTCTATGATATTTTAGTGAAAAAAAGACAGTACTCCTGCTCCAGACATTTCAGTCGGTAGGGCATAAACCCCACTGTTTTTGCAATACTTTGTTTTGTAAAAAGTAGTTTAATTAGAAGTGGGGGAGGGTATGGACATGGGACAACTAGAGGGAAGTGACAGCTGAAAAGGGCTCAAGTTGACAAGTGCAAAAGGCTCAGAGCTGAACACGGCTGTTCACACAGGCACCGATGCCCGAAAGCCAAAGCAAGAAGGATCATTACTATAAACCATGAGCATCTTTATTATGAAGCCTGGAGGCGGGGACTGGGCTGCTCTTTCTCACCTCTCTGTGTTGGTCTGCCTCCGCTCATTTCCCTGCTCCTTAGAGAACAGGCTGCTGGTACTTCTTGATCTATTGACAGGTGTGTAGCTGGCCGGCAGAGAAGAGGACTGAGTAATATGAGATGTGTGTGGGCTACAAAAATCAGACTGCAGCCAGTATCAGCTTGGCCAGAATCCCTCTTCAAAGGGCTTTTCAGGTTTTGCTCATTTGAACTACTGTTGCATTTTCAATCAGTTGCTGCTAACATCTGGGGAGTCTTGTACTGTACTTCTTTGTGTCCTGTACCTGGTTTTAAGAGCAGATAACGAGATCCTGCAGCTATTGATATACCAACAAACTCCTACCACTCATTTCCTAACCCGTGAACAGACAATATGCTGCTTAGATAAATGCAATTCAAATTCGCAGAGTACCAGCAGATTTAGTTACAGGATGTATTCGCTCATGGAGGCTTAGCTATGCTTGAATCCTATTGATTTTCTCTTACTGTTGGTGGTTCGGCGTTGTTGAATCCCCTCTGAACTGTATGGAGGAAAGCAGCAAAAGCTGCTGGTTTGTGGCTTTCTATTCAAGGCCAGGAAATTCACTCGATGGGGATCAGCCTAACTCGGGCCTTTCTTGCCAATTGATGCTGCACTTTATCTCCCTGACATGGGCAGATAAATGAGCTGGGGGTGGCTTTGCAGTCAGTTGGCAATGCGCGACCCGAACGCGCATTGTTGGCAGCTTTGGAAAGCTGCACAATGGCCCTGTCTCCCGGCAGTTACAGCCGTTGGGGCAGGGACCTGTCGCCTGGAAGGCTGTTAAGAAATAATGATGTAAACTCCTCCCTAAGGGTGTGGGAACAATGTTCAAATCTTACAAAGTGGGCAATATCTGTGATAAGGAAACCAGAAAAATCGGGGGCTTAGTGTTCATTTTCTTTCTGCAGCAAGTTGAACACAGTGCTTCAGCTTGAAAAGGACTGGTGGGGAGGTCGGGTGGGAGGCGTGGGAAGTGGGCAGCAGCACGCAGCTTTTCTGGCTCAGATTAACCTCCTCTGTTGCTGCTTTAAGAACCTCAGTTAGACTTTCATAGAGCTACAGATGTCTGCTCTGTTCAGCAAGTGTAAGTGCACATTAGTGAACAGTCTGTTATTATTTTGTTGTCATAGTTCCTAAATACAACCCCAGCATCGAAAACCACCATAGCAAATACAGTACAAACAGAAACAGGCCGATCTACGGATTCAATGCATGAAAACAAAGGACCAGACCACAAGCAGGACAGTAGTGTGGTATCAAAAGTCATCCTCGTGTGATGGCACATGAAAGAGCAGTGCAACAGGAGGACAGCATGAATGTGGCACATACTGTAATGGATTACTTCGGGGTTGAATTTATGGTGAGATCTTGCACTAGTCTAAGGAGCTGGTTTGCTCCCCAGATCTTGTTAAAGCTGTGGAGGCAATGGAGATGAGGAGACTCAGAACTTTGGAGGAAGAATTTCGCCTTGTTCTTTACTTGGGCATTGTTTTCAGCTTAGAGAACAGTACATTTCTCCTTGAAGAGTAACCTCTGTTTGTAACTGTTAAATACAGAGCTGCTAAACACTCCATGCCTAACTTCCCTGAAAAAAATTCAGAAACCAGTATTTTTCTCAGTCTTCGTTTTGAATGAACTTTTTTTCCCCACTTTGCTTTTAAAGAGTATTCCAATATATACACCAGATATCTGTACATCAGATTCTATGAACTTTGTTCAAGGTTCACAAGCACATGCAACATGTCTCTTTGCTCTCTCTGCTTGTGAGTGCGGACTCACAACTTGTGTATTTGTTAGTTGATCTGTTACTTTTGGAGGCACCCCAAAGGAGGTTAGCAAACTCCCTTCCCTCTATGCAATATACAGAGTCCTCTAACGATCAGTGACCCCAAATGCTTGTCTCAGTAATGCTGAATACAACTTCACAGTGACACCTCTGGGATTCTGATGCCTAATTTGGGAGCTACTGCCATAGAAGCAAGTACTTTTTGAAGTGATGATTTACTGTTATTTCTAGCAACAGTCTCAGAGATTTATTACCTTGAGCCATGATGATGGATCAAGGTTTTCTTCCTGTCATTATACTTCATGTAATTCTACATCTCCACGTGTCTCCTCAAAGTTCTTGCTAGCATAGATTTGCACATTCTTAGAGGACTTAAATCCCTTTCTCCCTCTCTCTCTGATTATTTTTCCTTATGTACAGCACACCCTCCTTTGTTAGCTTTTTGCCACTCATCAAAAGCATCAGTATTTTCTGAGCCCCCTACCAAACCCTTACATGAATATTACTCAGATGGATCAGCAAACTCTTGTTAAGGGTTCAAGTAGTGCATTAAATCAAGTCTGATGCTCCTTTGGTCCCCATCTGTAGTTCACCAGCAGATGGTAGCAAACATCGCCTTCCTTGCGAGCTCTGCCTGGGCTTCGGTGAATGAGAAATGGCCGGGGTGCCTCATCGGAGTCATTTGTTTCCAGCTAGAAGAAATAAGCTGTAAACAAAGTAGTTGTGCAACTCGGAACAAGGAGGATAACCACGGAAACCACAGAAATATTGCTGCATTCGGGACAGAAGAACTAAGTAGAGGTCGGAACAAATTCACTGCAGTGACTTGCACTGAATGGCATGAGAAGCATTTTGGTGTCACTGTTATTGTTCTCTTGGTGACAAAAAGGGACCATTATTTGCAATGTAGCAAATGAACAACATTCAGAGAGTCATGATAAAATTGAAACTGCTCTGGGTCAGCTCTGCTCGTGTATGTTGACCCTTTGTACTGAAGTAGTGGAAAGTTCAGGACAAGTATTTTTACTAAAGGCAATTTCTAGCCATTTATTCGGTTTTATTGTGAGCTGTACCACTCTGGTTCTTTTATATTTGATATGGGCTGTTGATTACCACTTTCTCGCACTCTCTTCTGTATGCTTCTCTTTCAACTGGCTTCTTATGGCAGCAACATCAATTCCCAAAAGAAAATGTCTCTTCGCTTATAAGACAGTACAGCATAGATCTGGGCAAACTATTTGTGGCAAATCATTGGATATTTTTTGCCTATACTGTTTTCAGTTGTACCACCTCTCCTTTCAACTACCTTACTGAAGATCTGAAATTCTTTGACTTCTTCAAGCAAACACTGTTTAATTCCGTAAGCAGTTTCTGGGAAGCGTTTCCTTTGTGCTCATTTCTCCATTCAATAAGTGTTTGATGACCAAAATCCTAAGAGTTGCCTGACTGCATAATGAAATTGAGTTCTATGCTTATTTACTGTAAATAAAAAAACCTCCAACAAAACAACGTCTAAATATAATTTAAAACAATACAATGACTTTTTATCAGTATAAACTTTATTTCTTCTCCTGTGCTTACCATATTCTGAGCCAGAAAACTTTTATTGGGTAAGCTTTTAGAATAGAAAGAGAAAGGAAGGGAATCAGTTACTGTGTTGTGCTGCTCCTTTCTCAGGATTACTTGAAGTGGAAAGCAGTGCAGAACACAAATGGGACTGGCTACACCTTATGCCCCATACCTGAGGCTTTCAGCTGAAGCAGTCAGGATTCTCCTTTGGCCTTAAATCCTCCTATTTTCTTGCAACTATTAGAACTACCTAAATACTTCTGTGCCTTTGGCAAGTGTAGCCGGCCTGAGTCCTTTTGACTTCATTGGCATCAGTCAGTGGTGCTACATTGTGTTGAACTACATGTGCCGGGTACAAAGTCCTCTTAGTGTGACAACACTTGTCTCCCAGAGCTGTGCTCTTGACAGAGGTAATGATCAATCAGTTCAGAGACAATCCAAAATTTTGGTTTGGCATTTTTGGCCCATATCCTTTGGCAAGGAGATATGCTGGGAATAGCCTACACATTAGTCAACCTCACAACCTAATTTGACAGATGTAGAACTGGAAGAGGGCACATGACAGTATTTTGAATGTCATGGTTTGGCAGTATGGTAAATCTGCCTTCAGGGACCCTCACGGTTCATCAGAAATGCCATGGCCATCTGAAGCCAAGCTTTGATTTAATATAAACTCACTGCTCATTCAAATTTGTTCAAAACCACTGATGGATCTATTTTGTACTGTCAGGCTTTATGCCCGGTCAGGTACAATCTGTCTGCACATTTCCGTTCTTCTGCTGGATCAAGGAACATCTGCCTCCCACAGCCGTCATAAAGCCTCCATAGAAGGATGAAACCATTACAGAGCTTAAACTCTCTCCTGTGTAGTGCATTTAACCTGTCTGAACTGCAGTCACCTTCTCAAGTCCGATCAAATCCATTTTATACTGTCGGTGGTGCTTAGATATGCCATCATGGAACCGCAGCCTAAATGCAGCCATACAGGAAGCTGGTGTCAAAACTGTGGAGTCACACCTCTGTTTGATTGCTTTTGCTCTCCCGATACACATACTGATGGATGTGCACTATTTCAAGTATTACACCCAAAATGTCTGTATTTACTAGTTAATATCAGCTCTACCTTTGGTCATCAGTTACCAGCCTGATGATGTATTAGGAAAGGAGGTCAGAGGTCTTGTAAGATGAATCTGGGCAAGAAAAAGACGGGAAAGAGCAAATGCAAACTGAAATTTGTCACTGGAGAGGATGACTAGAAACCCAGCAAACTGCAAGTGGGAATTGCAAGGTTCTTGTTGAACACAAAGAAGGGTTGGTTAGAGCTCTATAGAGACGGAAAATATGATGGCGCAGCACCAAAACGGAGAGGTATGTGTAAGGGGGAAGTTTAGGGTTTGTCTTGTAGAAGTTTTGGATTCTGACCAAAAAGAATAAACTTTATGTGAAACACTGATCTTGATGAGAATACATTATGAAATGATAGAGTGGTTATGTGTTTTGCCCATGGGATTGAGTTTCTGTTCCAGTGCAGATGTTTAGCTCTTGGTAGTTACAGTAGTAATGGGATATTATAACTCACTTAGCCACTTTGTGCCTTATTAAACAATACGTGAAGGTCTTCTCACTATTATTGTTACAAAATGAGCAGTTGCAAACTTAAGGCAGCATGTAGAAATCTTCTTCCACAGCAGAGGTAATTCATTCCTCTTTATACAGTATCCATTGTCTTAGTGCAATTAAAGGCATCCTAAGTGCTTTACAAAATATGAAAAGACATGGTCCTGGCCTAAAGTGCTTTCTGGTTTAGTTCAGACATGACAGAAGATATGTGAGAAATGAGAGTGAGATGGTGCAGGGATGAGTGAGACCCAGAGTTCCTCTAAAGAGGGCACTCCGGTGTGATGTTTATACAACCTAAGCATTAAATTGCATCCATGCCCCCTTCTCCTTTTTGAAGTTAGCATAACTTTTTTCAGAAGCAATGGTTGTATGACATTAACTGGCACTGAAAGAGTTCTGACTGATGACAGCTTCATTTTTTACTTTTGATAAGAGCTCTTGTGAGTCCCATCACAACCTGGGGCATTAAAGAAATACGTATCAATTTATCTTAATATGCCATACTGTAAATCAGAGTGATTTACCTGCTGGTTTAGAATAATATCAGCAACCCCTGCAGCAGGGACAGGCACCTCCAAGTGCTTGGGGGTGGGCAGTTGAGAAAACATATTGCATACATTTAACTCCCAATGTGGCCATAAAATGTGGTAGAGATATTTCCTGAGCTGTACTCAGTTCAAGTTTCTTATAAGGCCAGCAAATTCTAATCAGACTAGCAAAACCACCAGTGGTCTTTGCAAAACTGGTCTCAGCAGCAGGGAATGTTCAGTGGTGTCTTTTACTGCTGTGTTGATGATAACAGCACTTTTCACAAAAAATATTTCCTGGCAACACCTCCTCTCTCAGAGCCAGACAGAAAACTGTGGCTTGAAAATCTTTATTTACAACTGGGGAAAAGTAGTCCTTTGCCTTAGTGAGCTTCTGGCAGTTGCTGAGGTTCCACAGTGCAATACTCACCCGCTTCCCAAGGACACTGGCCAGATTATTCATATGATTATGGATCATACTGTGCTGGTTCCACTGCTGTTACTGATCCTGAGGGTTAGGAAATGCAGGATACTGCATGGATTTCCTCAGGTCTCGCTGTCATCACACCAAGATTGGAATGTGTCCTTCCTACTGGCAATGGGGTCTCTGCAATCAGAGAGGAGGGGTGGAAGAGCTTCCTCAGATAGGCACTTTGTGTTCAGGGACAGAGGTGACAAACAGGCACATCTAATTCTCTGGAAGGACCATGCCGTTTGCTTCCTTTCATTTCCCCCAAGCATCTCTTCCTCTGTCCTCTTTGACCAGGCAGTCTTGTCTGTGGTTTAGATGTGATCAAATCAATATCCTAACACCTAGCACTTTCCAGGGGAGGATTTCAGAGGATCGTATTGCTGGTGGCACTAGGTATTTGCTTAATGTTCATGAAGAGAGATTTACATCCTACAGTGATCATAAAGCCTCCATAGAAGGATGAAACCACTGCAGAGCAAGCAGCTCTGTAAGGATGTTACATTGGATCACCCTGGTGGTCATTACGTCTCCTTTGGCTCGGATTCCCAGCACCTGAGCTGAATGATGAGACTAAACAACACAGGAGTCAAACGCATTTGTCAAAACACACTCAAAGTCCTATTGTTTGACTCCATATGGAATTTCATTAATTAGTGGCTCTGAACATTATCCAGCAGCGCACTGGCCTCCACTAGCCAGCCTCAGGCTTGGCTCGTACCTGCTTTGCAGGCTCTGTCTCTCACAACCAGGAGGTAGAAGGGGATTGCAGACAGTGCTGAACCTATGCACAAGTGAGGTGGAATTTTTAGCAAACATTCTCCACTATAAACTCATTTTGTTTGTTTTCCTTATTTCCCAGTCTAAAGTTGGGATATTTCACCTCTCTGTCATTATCTGTTGTCTCATTTCCAGACTGAACCAAGCTAAGGGGAGCTATACACCTTCCACTAGTGCTATATCGACCCTGTAGCAGGGAGGGGTTCTTCTGCCTTGCTCGCAGGACACATCTTTCAGTAAAACGGTTCTGGGAAGAAAAAAACCATGCTTGAAAGAGGGAACTGGAGTGAGCAAAAAGTTTTCCATTTAAAGTTTGTAAGTCGCTTGATAAAATGAATGAAACAGTGAGCTGTGCATAACTCAGGGTACGGAGTATGTGGTGTGACAGACTTCTTGTGACGTCTTCTCTGTCTTGCCATCCTTTGGGCAATAATATCACAAAACTCTGGAAGAACACGGTGACTCCAGGTAAGCTCAAAGATAAGCCAAGAGGCTTTCGCTATTTAAACCTCTTTAGGGTCCCAATGCATTAACAGGAGATTTATATAGGCCAAAAGTTATGTAAACAGACATTTATGGAAAAGTTCTCTTTCATTTAGGTGCCAAAATTTTACTTCTCTCTGAAAGCAAAGGCATTGCATCGGCATTTAACGCTGTGGCTGCTACTTCCTTCCCCCAGGGCTCTGAAGTTGTGTTTTGGAAGATCAGTAACATGTCTGTGTGTAGTCTGCAAGTTTGGCTTTGTTAAAGAGTAATAAAGTATATAGAGTTTGGTACTTTCTTTGGTTCAACATTAAATCAAGCATTTCTTCTCTATTCAAAGCTGCCATTTTGACCTTTATCACTGTATTAGAAAGCAGCAGCCAGCTCAGCTGTTTGCAGGAGTCGTTTGCCTTCTATGAACTCAGGTTAGCTGTTCCAGTAACACACTATTATTGTACACTATTATAACCATTAACTAGTAACTCTTCAACACAATGAATCTCTGTATTCTGAAGAAACTAGAGCACTCAGTGGGTCTGGTGCCCATTACTCAAAGGATTTTGGACCAGGGTTTGTCCCTGAATTGCAGAAAACATTAACCATCCGGAAACTAATCATGCAACATGCTCTTTAGCTACTGAGTCCTTGAAATATCCACTGGTTTTTCTTAAGACATAAAAGTTCTTTGTAATTTTTTCTTGGCGTTTTTCAAGAAAATGTGTAAGGGGCACTAATTACAGGCTCTAATGCCTGAAGAGTCTCGTTAAAGAAGATCCATAAGGACCAACTGTCTAGGTTAGGAGACACAGTATTTTCACTTCTGGAGCAAGACTAGGAAGGCCTGTGTTTGTGCTTAGCCCTCTCTTACTAGACAGAGTCATTGCAGCTTCTAAACTATGGGCCTGGCATGCTCTGCAAGTGACCCAAAAACCCTGCTCCCCACATCATCTTTATGGGTAGGCAGGGGATCCCACCTAATCATATTTTACCAGTGAAAGCAGTGTGGTAGTTCAAGGCCTGGAGGGGCAATGATATGTATACATTTGAGTCTTATCTCAATAAACATTCACTAGGCAGACAGAGAATGGACCTTGATGCAAGAGTGGGAAAGATTCCCAGATCCCACGTTAGTTGACAAATATCAGATTTATAAAGCAGAAGAATGACATTTCTACCTGTAAGCAATGCACCATTCATTTGTCCAGAAACTGAAGGACTCGTTGTCTCAAATGATGGATAATCTGAGCTGCTGTGTTTCTGAACTTAAAAATGTTACTAACGCACATTAGTCATGAGAGTGACTAATGTTCTTGTTTGTGCCAATGTTTAGCCAGTCTGAAAAGAAGTAGGTTTAGTAAATGATCTCCAGACTTTGAGACTCTGCCCAGTTCTACATCCAAAGCTCAGCAGCAAGAGGGAATCATTTATGCCACTCTGAAGTAAAGAAATAACAGAGTGAAAGAATTAAAGTAATAAGATAAAAGCCTGTCTTTAGCCAGGGTACAAGAAAGTATTCAGCTGATTTTGGAAGCTGGTTTCCTCCTCTCATTTGCACTGCACACACTGCAAGGTAACTCTTGCTTTAAATGGAAGAGACTATTTATAACATACCAAATCCATAATTTAGAAGAATTCAGACATAAAGCATCATGTATAGTTCAGTAGTATGACCTGAATAACTTAGAATTTCCACTGTAAAACTCAGAATCCAAGATTGCATACTGAACTTTCCTGATGAACTGATTTTCCCCAATTAGAGATCTCATAGCTGTCCTTGTGTTCTGAGTAGTTATGATTGTTCCACTCATTAAGCTTTGCAGTTTTGTCAGCAGAACAGTTTAGTGCAGCCTGTCCGTGTGTAGTGAATCTATAATGAATCATGGAAATTTGTTGTGAAAGCCTGGCCTTTTCCAATGTTTGCTTTGGGATTTCCCAGTACTTCTGTTCTTGTACATTTTAATGGTCTAGGCAGAAAGAAGTAATATCAAATATCGTTAAAGAAATACACTTAAAAGTCTATCTAGACACATGAAAACTCATCCTTACGAAGATATTAATTCCTTCTACCGAAAGTAATGTAAATATTACACTGAGAGACTTTGGAGAACATAACAGGCTATTCCTTAGGATTTCACCAAGGCAATTAGAGTTATTGCAAACACAGAAAGTGTTTAAAGTTGTCTCTTAGTCAGATGTACACTGCACAGCATGTGATCACCATTAATGTGGATTTCAAAAAGCTCAGAAGTGTGGCTCTGTTTTCTTGTATATCCTGAAAGATAGTTTTTATCTCAACCGTTGTATTAGTGAGATGCATTGGCAAAGTATTGTAATTTGAAAGTTTAATTCTGAAGCAGACAGTTAACATGGGAAAGGAATCCTCTGACATTAACTTACATGGCCTCTGATGGGCACAGGGTAGAATATCTCAGCTGGTAAAAGGATACTGTGCTCTGGACATTTGTGGTTTAATATAAAGCCTTATAAATCCAGGGAGAAGCTTTCCAGGCTTTGGATCTCTCTTCTGAGATCTAATTCAAAATCAAGTCAAGCTGGATCCATTTCCTAAACAAAACCACGGGTATAGGCAGATAACAAAGCAGCTTCTGTATTCTTTTAGGCAGGTAGAAGGGGAGATTTAGTTCGGAAGCCTTGAGGTAATGTCTGGTCCAAAGAATCAGAATGGGTGTGCAGATGCACCCTCTTAAAATTATTATGACCACAGTATGTTAAAAGTATTATGACCACAGTATTCCTTGATTTACTGACAGCATGGTCATACAGGCAGCACAGATCCAGCCTCTTAAGTTACACAGTAACTGCAATGCAATTTAAAATGCTTTGCTCTGAAGCTGATGTAAGCATATATGCTTATAAGGCTTCATAAGGGATTAAAAATTTATCTCTTGGCCATTCTCTTCTTCCAGATAAAGGGATGGTCTTCTTCAGCTTTAGGATGCTCAGGTGGACCATTTCTGCTTCTAAATCCAGCTGTCATGGGACATTTAGAAAGCTGTGAAATCAGACTTTAATAACGAAGCAGAAATTACAGAGCTAGTAATGGGACAGGAGATGTAGAAACCTACAGTGCCATCTGCACTGAAGACCTTTGTTGTTTCTAATGTAGCTGTGTTAGTGCAACCCCTTGAGGTTAATGAACCATTCCCTGGTGCTGTTGTTACTCTACTAACCTACAAGGGCAGTTTGCAGCATTGTAAGTCCTGTCTTGCCCGTTGGTAAAATCCATCTATATGAGAGGTTTGGTGGCATCACAAGTAGGCAAGAATGATGCTGTTTTGGTATAGCGGGCTGGGTCATTTCCCACCTTAAAACTTCCTGTTTGTAAAACACATTTTGTGTTTTAAACTTATAACAATTGTCTGATGAATAGGGGAGAAGAAAGCGAAAGGGAACTCACCTTGTCTAGTTACAGCATTATTTGATTTGTAATCTAAAGATATTGCTTGAATATTAAAATATTGCAATGGAATAAACCTATGAAATTGGCCAGGACTTCTGTGCTTGTGTAGAGAGAGGGTCAGATACGCTACTGTACTCACCTCTTGCTCCAGAGTTGCAGGCTGAAGTGTGATGAACCACATTAGAAACAGTATCGGGGGCAAAAACCTGTGGGGGAAAATGCTGATCTTTATAGCATTTGGTGCGTTCTGACGAATCTATCCATAGGAGTGTTTTAATATTTACTTACCATTGTAGTGTGTTTTGTGTTCACAAAATATGTTCATAATGGAGCTGCATTCAGTTAGATGTTATCTATGTAAATGGGAAGAGTTTCTGCCCTGAAGGATTTATAAACCAATAATTCTAGTTCAGTTTAAACAGAAGTTATCCAGGAAGCAAAGCCTTTGGAAGTCTGTTTCCTGCTTATATTCTGTAGTGACGTCTATATTTTCAGATACACAGGGAAAAGAATTTCCTGAGCTCAAACAAACTAGTGACCTGCTTGTCTGATAGCTGTTCAATATATTTATTTCCCAGTGACCAAGGTTTGTTTCACCTGGAGCAGGAAGTTCAGGAGCTTAGAAGGCTGGTGCCTGTGTTCCTGCTAGCAGAGCTCCACTAGATCACAAAGGGAACTCTTGGGGAAGCCAGGCTGCGTCATCATGTTTCACCCTTGCTGTCCAAGCCAGCAGCAAATTCATTTAGTTTAGAGCCAAGAAAGATCTTGTCTATGGTGGGGAGTGGGAGATTGTTCTGTGAGTAATTTAAATGGTCTTAGTGTCAGGGATTCTTTTTGTTTTAAGGAACTATCCCATGATCTTGGTTTTTAGGAAACTCCCTTTGCTATTTGATGTAACTTTTCCTTTACTGAGCTTTATCACTATGTCTATACCAAAAACTATGTGGATGTGAAATCCTAAAGCACCTTTTCCTGCCATTTATTTTCAAACAAACAACTTGAAAAATAGATTTTTGAACAGATTTTATTATTGAAATCCTGAAACTATTTAAGTCAGTACCCAACTGATCATGAGTTGAATAGGTTCAGAATTTTTTCTTTTTAAGGAATATACTACTAGGGGTTTTTTTCTTCTGTGATCTTTAGAACTAGCTGACACCTAAATTATTAAATTGCACCATAGATTGTGTAGAAAAGTGTGGAGAACATTAGCAGTGATCAAGGGTCAGCTTACTTGACTTCCAGTAAGAAGACATTTCGCTACCAGATGTGTTCGTACTCTTTGCAAATGTACTTTGAGAGCTTACTGAATATTGCTTGCTCTGGAATGACCTAGCATTATGTTTTATGAACTCCCGAAACAGAGATTTCCTTTAACAGGACTTAGGGCCTGTTGCAGGGGAGGTACAGTTCTATGATCTTACTACATGCGAGTTTTCCACCGAACTGGGGATGGCTCAGCTCCTGTCACAGAAATACGTTCTGGCATATAGAGGTAAGCCTGTTCTGGTTTTGTCTGTCCTTCATGCAGTGGAGTATACAGTATGTTGGTTCCAGTAGGGTGTATCACTGTAAGGTGAGTGGTCTGGACTCAGTGGGGTGGGAGTTGCTGCAGCCCTGTGGTGCAGCAGAATCCTTAAACATGTGTCAGTGTTGTGTCTACTGGTACAGCAAGGAGAATTACTGCAGAAGCACCAAACTGCTAAAAGCGATACACCTCAAAACAAGCTTTGCTGTGGCTGAGACTGTAGGATCTTAGGACTTATTGTGACCTCTTCAGAATATTCCCCCTCAGGAGCTCTTTGAATGCTTTTTGTGAACAGGTGCTCTGCAGGAATTTTGTTTCCAATGTTATGCCAAAGAATAAACACACATGTTATTTTTGAGGTATTTTGATGCTTCTGCATTTGTTTTTTAATAAAGCTACAAAGTGTGGAGGTGACTGGAAGCTAAACAGACTGAGTATATAAATTCTTCTCTTTTGCCAAACCGTAAAAATACCAGTTTCAAATCAAGTTACAACTGATCCTTTAAGACAGGTTAATTCAAATGTGCTCTCTCAACCCTGTTAAACTGTCGTTTTCCCCGGAGTGGGGATGGGCACAAATCAAACGCCCAGATCACAATGACCCTGGTCATTGTGTGGGAGTTGAAAACTCATCTGATGAAGGGTTTGTGAATGACCTTTCGCTTTGTACCAGGCTGCATCTCTCTCTCCAGTCAAATATCCATTTAATCCTTAAGCTAGTGCAGGTGAAGTAGTTTACGCGCCCCGCGCTGCACACGTGCGAGCCCGGTATTCCCGGCGGGAGCGAGCTGTGCCCCGGGCGAGCCCCGGCTGCAGTGGAGCGGGAGCACCGCTGGAGGGCGAGCGGGAGAAGCGCTCCGCGCCCGCTCGGCCAGAGCGCTTCTCGGCTTCTCCTCGGGCCCTTGGCCCCCAATTAGACCTGTGCGCCTTACACCGCTGCGTGGGAAAATTGGGCTTGTTTCAGAACCTCTGAAGCATTTTTTTGTCTTTCTGACATTAACAGTGTAAATTCTTCATGAAGTTCTTCTCTTGTTTAGCTTCTCAAAGAAGAGTCAATGAGTCACATTGAGTCACTGAAGCATTCCTGGAATTATGCTTCTTAAATATTAGAAAATGTCAGAACAATAACAACATTTCTCCTCGTGCTTTTGGAAGAGGACAAAATATGAGTCCTATTAGATTAAATAATTCTGGTATTGGAAATTGTATTCATCACAGGTTTTAATTTTTCTTGATGCCACATATTCTAAAGTCAAGTTGAAACAATAGGAAGACAGAAGGAAAAAAGTAGCATGGTATCCTGTGAACACCAGTGGTATCATTATCATCTCTCTGTTTTCAGAAATAACCTAGGGAAAGGCTCTTTAAGAAGCTAAGCATTTTGGTTGAATCCTTTGTCTGAATCTATTTACCAGCACAAAAGACTTCAGCCTAAGAATCAACACAAAACCCTGAAGAACAAGGGCAAATGGAACAAATGTTCTGATCTTGTGTTAGAGCTTTTTTTTTTTTGTGTAGCATAACTTTTAATTTGTGCATAGCCGGGAGATGAGGGTTTTGTGTTTATAAAGGTCAGGGTTTTGGTACTCTGAATCCTGAAGATCTGTTCCTCATCCCTTCATTTAGCACATACTAGGAAGTGATAAACCTGTATAATTTGCTTTAGGAGTAGTAGTACACTTTAAAAGCATTCTGAAATTATTTAGCTTATCAGCAAATCAAATTAATGACATTTCTACTTCTCTTTGCAATTTTTACCCTGCAATTAAAGGACTTTATTTATTTTATGTGACTCCTCTACAGAGTTTGTATTTCCGTTGCTTTTGGACAACCTCTTAAGGCAACAGTAGTCTGAGCCTTATATTTTCCGTCAATCTTCTGACTGCGTTGTGAAAAAACTAACTTCTGCTAACGCCGACAGTAGGATCCATGTGCATTTTTCAGTTGGATATAATGACAGTCCCTGTAGAGGTGATGTTTCAAATTCAAATGGTGTAGAGTAACTACACATCTGCATTATTTGTTGTCTTTCAGCCTAATCCAGAGCGATGGTGAACAGATGCAATATGCTTCTTTTGATCAGTGATTTCCTGTCCTCAAATGACCTTGTGAAATTGCCTCTCCTTCCCATTTCCAGATGGTCATTCAGAGGTTCAGTTGAATTAGGTTTTGAAAACATTAAACATTATCTCATTCCATTCCCTGTGATTATGTTTTTATTAGTTTTGTGAGAAGGGGTTGCTAAACACTCTCTGATCTGAACACAGATTGGTTTTTCCTGGGACTTGTATGGCACCACAACCAAGTTGTCCATGAAATCTACCCTATAATTTTGCAGAAAAATTAGTCATGAATGGTCTAGAAATATAGAATTTATGAGAGTATCTTTTTCCTTAGGGCAGCTTTATCTTACCATTATCTCTCAGGGTTTTCAATCCTTCCTGTCACAGTCTAGTGGATACCTGTGTGCTGAAGCTTTGGTGGTGTCTTATTAGCAGTAGATTTAAGACATACGTTTTGGTTGTCCAATGGTTTATTTTTCACACTGACTTGGAGAAAGTGACAGCAGCAACACTTAATAAATTTTTCATTGCTAAGAACTTCACCAGCTATCAGTTTTCTATTTCTTGTCCACTCAGTTTTCCACAGAAAGTTTGAGATGTGGATCACAAGAATTGTCTTTGACAGGCCTCCTCCTATTAACGTTTTTCAGATGTGGAGAAGTACAGAGGTTTCTGTTTCTCAAAATATTTACATAGATCATGTTCTGATTAAAAATGTATGTATCCTATTATGTACATGAACTGTCTCCCCTGAGATGTGAAACTTGTGACCTACATTGAAAACAGCACTAGTGCAGTTCCTCAGCTTCTGCTGGACTCTCTTTCTCAGTATCTCAGCATCGATTTCCTTCACTATGTTGGAGTGTGCTTTGGATGTGACCTGCTGCCCACAGTAACTCTTGCTGTCATCCGTCTTTATGTTGGCAAGCTTCCATTTTATGCCACCATTTCTGCAAGAACAACTGAAGAATGACACTGAATCATGTTAAGTCTCCATAATTCTTTCTAAGTTAAAGAAATTTATTTTGATAACCTGGAGCTCTGGACTGCATGAAGCATCTGGATGGCTGGGCCCTTGTTACTCAGCCTTTGGTAGCTGGATGGTTTCATGAATCTGCTGCAGAGTTGAGCTTATTTATCTTATTCTTCCATGTGTTCAAGGTTTGGATTGCTCTGTGCTATTTTTCACTCCCATTAAAATCTCTCAGTTATTTTGTCATCTGCTGCTGAGAATATCAGAGGAAACTAATATTTGATCAGAGTAAATTGATAAATCTGATATAAACCGTCAGAGTACTTCTGGAGACAGTGCAGTGCTGGCTTCTCCTGCCCTCATTATATAACAGTGTGCCTTTTGAAAGAGGTGCCTCTCTCCCTGCCTTCCATTAAAAGGGGTGGAGTCTGCCTGCCCTGACGCTCAAATGACAGGATAGGTATTTCTGTAGGTGCCAATGAACCATCTCAGCAATGGAGAAGAGTGGGAATGGGACAAGAGGAAGCCTAGGGAGAGTTTTAATGAAACAGAGGAAGACTGGGGAGAGATGAGATGTGAGGAGGGGACTGAGGATGAGTAAGCAGAGAGCTAGAGGTGTTGTGTGGGAATATAATCGAAGAGAGAGAAAGATGAGGAGGGAATCTGAAATGGAGAGGGCTTTTTGGTGAAAAAAGATGGTCAGAAGTAGGTGCAAATCATTACAAGAAGTGAGGGAAAGGAACGGTCTCTAGAGGATGATGAAGTACAGGAAAGTGTAGTACATTGGGAAGAAGGATCTCCTCTGTACTAGAGGCCCTGTTACCTCAGCCAGCTAGAGGTACACATGCCCTTGTGTGCATGTGCAGGCTTCAATCTTGACTAAGATATTTTACGGTGGGGAAGTGGGGGACCTTTCATTTTATAAGTTTGCTGTAAAAACCTGGTGTGATGGATGATTTTTTTTTAAAATTTAAAATTGGTAGCCACAGTCTGGTTTATTTCATAGTGCTTGCAACTTCTTGATGTGCATCTCCAGGAGAAAGACATTTTCTACCCCTGTACCCTTTATGAGTTGAGTTTAAATCAAATTCATTAGGCTCTCCAAAGATCATTAAAGAGATTCTGCCATGCTTAACAGGGCCCCAGATACATTATCATATTAGTTACGATCTTTTGATTCGACTTTGCCTTCAGCTTAACTACAAGCTCCTTTGAGAAAAATGGCTCTAATTGAGTATATTCTGATATTGAGAATACATTCTGTCAGGTTTTTGATAAAAATTCTATGTGTACCATAAAATTTTCTTTCCCAAATAAAATTGAATAATAACAAAACATAATGAACTTAGTTGATCGTATCTACACCAAGACAGAATTATGATGTTCTTCTAGATAATTATTTCCAGTAAAAGTTCTGTCAGTGAAATGTAGAGGAGAGAATAATTCATGATTAGTGCAGGCCTCATCACACTTGTATTATTTAAAGTGTTAGCCACAATAAAGTATAGTTTGAACATCCTGCTAGAAAATAATTAATGCATTTGTGGAATAAGATAGAGATGGACCTCTTGGAAATACTAATTTTTCTTACATATTCTTATGAGTTATATATGTAAGGAAAAGTTAAAGAAATGTATTATTTCCAGCAGCCATGCCGTGAGATGTTTGGCATCCCATCACCTGGGTTGCAAAAAATGCTTTCAGTTTAACATATATTTTTGAAAGTTTTCATTTTTCTGTTCAGAAAATTGGTTATTTGAAATGTAGCAATTATTAAGTCCAGGCTGAGTGTACCTCTTGACATACATAGTCAAGATATTTGTAAATTTCACCCTTTAAATTCAGGGTTCATAATTTGTTTCAGGAAAGAGAGTGTTATATATTAGAGATACTGTATTTACAGCCATCTCTAGACCATGTTTATTTTGAGTTTTCTTTAAGAATTATGAAATCCTTATGGGTTCAGCTGTTTAGGGAATTGACTTATAGCTCTGAGTCAAATGAGAAACTCATGTAACTATGTGTCTGCTACTTTAAGAAAGTATCATTTAATCTACAAAACAACTGTTCAAATTAAAATAGTGCTATTTTTTGTTTGCTTTTGCCTTTTTAAAAGTTAATTGTAGATTGAATTCTGAAGAAAATTTATATTAAAGAAAGAAATACAAACTTGACTAAAAATTCTTACATCAAATGGTTTAAGGTATTCTTTTTTTTTTTTTTTTGCTTTTAGTGGCTAAAGCTCAGGGAATTTCAGAAGAATTTACCAATAAGAACGCATTTATTAATGGGAATAATTAATGGGAGAATTATGTTATTTGGCTTAACAGAGAAGAAACAGAGAGTATTTTCATTTTGAATTTGATGTGCAAAAGTATTTGTGTATGTGTGAATCTTTAGTTTTTTCAGATGCACCAAATAAGGGTTTATGTTATCTCTTGGCCAGAAGCTGTTTATCAGCACTGGCATGCCACTGAGTTCCAGCTCTATGTCTGCTGAGTGAAAAGCATATTAAAGCACTAACCTAACATAGTGAAGCAGTAAAATCCTTTTGTGAAGATCATCGTTGTGGCACACACTTTTATTCCAAAATAGCAGAAACGAAAATGTTCTGTGTAGTGTTGCAGTATGAATGTGCTGTTCCTTCACTTGGGTAACCAGTTATCTCCCACCTCTATCTCCACTGTATGTTTTCAGTCCCGTTTTGCAGCTCTGATTCTGCTGGTTTTCCACAGCTCCTTATCACAGCAGTCCTCCGAGCATACTGCAGAGCTTTAGATCTCTACACATTGGGACAACACAGTGAATGGGCGAGCAGAGGGAAATTTGAGAAATTCTTGGTAAATTGATTCAAGAAAGCAGACATTTCTAGGAGACAGACTTCAGATTGATATTCAGGTGTGGTCTGTGGTAAGCAGTGTCCATATATTTGCTTGAGCTGGAGGATGAGAAAACATGTTCTGTGCGTTGCTTAAGTACTTGTTTTATTGCTTCCACAAAGATTACGCATAGTCAGAACCTTAGAGGCTGACCAGAAATGTTTCTTATGTAAAGGTATACACAGATTTATCAAATCCATGTTACCTAATAGTCCTGTAAATTGTTTGAGGTATTATAAAGATGTCCCAGGCTACAGAGGAACTGATTTTGGCATTTTCTAGAAATCAGATGGAGGCGTTTTATTGTTGCTGAGAGACACTGGAGACTGTGTGCTTCACACAAGAAGTTATTTCCTTGTGGGAAGTGAAGGAACAGAAATTTGCTACCATTACTGCACATAGCAAACACTCTGGTTCATTCAACTGACCCGATCATTACCATGCTACTGCCAGCAGCAGTCCATTGCTTCCTTCTGGGTCCCTAGTTTTGGAAGAGAGTGGGGGAAAGGGCTATTTGCCCACTGTTGTTTGAACAAAACCTAATAAACCAGGCCCTGCCTCTCCAAGGTGAGACTTAGCAAAAGAGTCTCTCCCTGTGGCACAAAGGTTGCTAATTAAAGACTTTGCCCAAGTAGCCAAGCTGGCAGACAGGGTATTAGTAAAGGAAAGTGCTGCTGTGCTCAACCATTCAGGCCGAATGACCAAATTTCCCCCAGGAGGTGTAGAACAGGTTTGGGAGGACACAGTGTATCTGACCACACAGCAGTGGTACTGGAGCAGTATTCATTTTTGGAAGGAAAAAAGATGGTGCATTTTTCCAGCGCAGCACATGGTTAGATGGGACCGTGGCCTTTCACCCTGACATTCTCAGCGAAAGTTGCACTTTGTGTAACTGACTCACAGGACATGCCAGCTTCGGTAGTTAGGAAACGTGTCTGTGCCCTCTGGCTTCATTAGAAACCAATAAGCAGAACAGTAAACAGACTACGAGTTTTTTGGCATTTTGGGTAAGGTTGCTTTTAAAATGTTCTTCTGTGTTTGAAAGGAGGACATGACTCACTTAGCAGTTACATTATAAATGCTGGCTTGAAAGTGCCCCATAATAGCGCTTTTCATTGCAGGCTCTCTGCTCGCAGGGCTGGGAAGAGTACACCCTGCCACTCAGACCTGCTGTCCTTTTTTCCCTTGTTAAAGCAATGCTTTGATGCTGGCATGGAGACAGCTGCAAACTTAGTGGGACTGAACACCAGTTTCCTCTGATTGGATTCTTTGCCATGGTCTTGGCATATCAGCTCTCAAAACACCCACAGGAAAGATCTCAGGAACAAACAAGAGCTGTAAGTTACAGTCACCCGTTATTAGTAACAGTGTTACTGTCACTTTGGAGCACAGTAATGAATTTGTCAAGGATTGAGAGAAGTTTTTTGTTCAGTGATTGCATTAAAATACAATTTAAAGATTAAAAAGAAATCTGTAAGATCAAAGTGAAGCTGTTTAATCAGACTCCTTTGGTGGGCAGTTTCTGACTGAGTACAGTTTTTAGTTCCTGTTTGTGTTCCTGTGTTGCTGCAGACTGCAAACTCCTCTGGCTTTCCTTGAGAAGGAAAGAGACTCATCTCCACTTTGCCCTACGAATATTTTTAAAGGCTTAGATTTAGAGAGCTGAGCACTTGAAATAGCCCCTAAATGACACTCAGTGGCCTTCGCATTTGCAGTGGCATTTTCCTGCTCTGAAAACCTGTCCTTTTAAATTGTCTTTGAATTGTCAGATGACTTCATTGAATTTCTCTCATTAGGCAAATGGTTCTGAAAATTACCTTCAGCTGCAAGACTAGAGATTGTGACAGAAAGCAATGGGCAAAAAAAATGCAAAGAAGGATCAATATTACCATGCATTTGAGGTGGAGATTGCTAAGATCTGGAATTGAAACACATGCTGTTCACTGAAAATCAATAGGTTTACTAGAGGTACCACAAAGAACAGAGCCAAGTCAGTTTTCCTAATCTACGGTAAATCCAGTACAATTAGCAAACTTAAATTTGCATATTTCATTTAAATGGCCAATTACTGACTAGAAGCAACAAATTCAGAAAAAGCACACAAATATATGTGTTTAATGCAACTGCAGAACCTAATGAGATAAACAAAAAAGCACTAATCATAAATTATTAGCAATATGTCAACATTATGGATCAATTTTTAATAGCACTGGCAAGGTTTCCTAAGCAAAATTTCTTATATAAGATTTGTATTCCCAAAGCGTCATAATTTCTAACCAGATGCTCAGTGTTATTGATGATGATATGAATAACTAGTAAGCCTTTGGGGGAATATGGGAATAATATATTGAAGAAGAAAGAAATGATTTACAGCGTGCATGAATATGAAATTTTATATGATTTCTCTTCAGTTCTCTTCTTAAGAGGTTTTCTTCTCAACTCAGCAAGAGGTTTTTACAAAAGTTCAGCTATCACCGAACTGGCATAACCGTTCCCACTAAGATTCAATACTGAAAGAAAAGAATTGATGTAATTCCTCATCTTCTGTTGCCTATGTTCAGAACAGCTTTAATGATAAGCACAGAGCACTCCTGCATGGAATGTGGTATCAGTAAGAGAATTAGGAAAATATTTGGGATGCAAATATTTTAAAAAATGTATCTTATCTTATTCTACCTACTTTGGAGATAGATATTATGGATAGGTTTGGTTTAATTTGAGCAATAATTCAAGCAAGGGCTTGAAAAATTTCAATACCAGACACCACACTTGTGAATTTTTTGCTTGAACAACCATGTTATTTTAAAGGCGATATTATAGATTTATTGATGTGTTTCATTGTCTGTGTGGCTGCAGAATCAAATTCTTTCCGTGAGTCCTGATCAAAAATCAGAGGTGATTTGGGTTGGAAGGGACCTCAGAGATCATCTAGTTCCACCCCCCCCGCATGGGCAGGGACATCATCCACTAAATCAAGTCTGTAGGTCTTTAAGGCATATTGCAGGGTAGCTTGAGCAACTGTAGAGTATGGAACCTGGGTAAGAGCTGTACAAATGCAGGATTCTTGAGGAAGTGTCTGAAGGGACCATTGTGAGGGGGTTTGAATTAACTTAGTACTTGGAGGGTTATCTTCTCTTTGGTTCCTTTTCCCTTTGCCTGATCCAGTTTTAAATAGAAATAAAGCATTTTTAATTTTTAAATTAGTCTGTTTCTCTTATTACATGTAAGTAAGTGCTACAATGAGTTGTTCCAAGGCATCTGTAGTATATTAAAAACCTAGATAAAAGTCACAAACTGGGCTTATGTAAATATATCATCTTTACTGATTGTCTACGTGAAACTAATAAAAAATCCAAGAATCCCAAAATGTGGTTTCATATATTGAATAAAACCTTGAAATGAGAACACCATAAGCAATTTCAAAGTTAGGCACAAAAACATAAAATGTCTAGGATATGTATAATTTTGTTAGCTCTTTGATTTACTGTATTATCTATTTATACTGCTGTATTTTGGTATAGTGGGTATGAACCTTCACAAAATATCTACAGCCAGAAGTCCTTTTATATTAAAAATCTCCACATTTAATATTTCAGTTAGTTTAATTGTTATTTCACTCTCATTAAGCTGAAACAACACACACTCTCTCTCTCTGTCCTAAATATATACATTCAAGGAGTGAATTGCAAATTTTGAGAAACAAAATAGATAAAATATCAAGGGGGGAAGCACACTATAATGAAGAAGGTATTAAAAAGTATATAATTAATTCATACAGTGTAGTCGAAAACTCACTCCAGTGTTAGGTTATTGTTTCCCCTTGGCTTTCTAATGATGTTTTGGTTGCAAAGATTGGAATACAGCCTGGTGGAAATCAAAACCTGAATTTATTTAAGATTCCAATGAAAATTCTATTGGTACAGCTAAATGAGAACATGGTGTGAAATGTTGTTTGAAAAGAAATAGTACTGAGTAAAATGTCTCTCCCTTCTCTGAAGAAAGACTGCTCAGTTAGGTTATGTGTTGAGTAATACCAAGTGTGTTGAGAAGTTCGCAGAAGAGCCATTGATTCCAGCTGAGATTCATTCTGAGCTTCTGGCTTGCTTTGAGTGGTGATCTCAAAGTGAAACTCAAAGGTCTCATACCATTGTGAAGCCAAAACATGAAATCTGTTTACTTGGACCTAGAAGAACTGAAACTGCTCATTCTCATGCAGCTGTTTCACCCATCTTTCCCAGTTAGTAGCTTCACTCATTGGTAAACAAAAATGGAAACTGAATCTCCTTGGGCACTGTCTGTTTTCTCAACTGTCCCCTATAATGTCTTTTTACTGATTCGCTTATTTTCCTTAGATTTTCACCAAACACCATATGCAGAAATCAGGCAGGGAAAAGGGCAACGTGTGGGGCAGGGTACTGCGTCAGCTGGGATCTGGCCTGTTGTCGAGTGACCAGGGACAGCATGCTGCCCTCTAGCACCATTCCCACCTGGAACTGAGGCTGCTCAGTAGACTGATGAAACTCCATTTGTCCCCAACCAAGTGAAAGATTTTGACATTTAGTGTGTCACCTGCCAGAAGACTATTTGTTTTGCCGACAGCTGGTGAAAGAGAAACACAGGCACTCTAAACCCATTTCTTGGTAAGCAAAGGGAAAGCTTCTTATGACTGACTTAATTTTCAATGGTGCTCAGCTAGGCACTCACACACTGCTGTTTTGGACATTAAAAAGCTCCACAGTGTTCTACTGTTTCATTTAGCCTTGCTATTAGCAAATTTTATTGTGCTCTCTTGCTCAGTCCCTGTTTACTGGAGGCATGAACTCTGCCTTGTGAACTTGTCCTTAAAGCCCTCCAAAGGCAGTGTGGGCAGGGAGCACCGAAACCAGAGGTTTCTACATTGCAGAGATTGACTGTAGCTAAGTACGTATCAGCTCTGGTCTTGCTGCCTCTTTTTCGGGAAGTGGGAACACACCAGATGTCTGTCAGGAAAATGCTGCAGCTTTTGACAATAATAAATAAAACAATGAACTCTGTGCTGGAGGCACTGAGTGTGATCTAACTAACGTGTTTATTGGGGAAATCTTCTGTTTCATATCCAGGAGAGTTATATATGAGGCAGCAAACTCTCTGTAGATTGAAAAGTAATTTTATGATGAGGGAACAGTGTGAAAATCAAGTGAATGGCAACTTGATGCTCGTATTAATGCACTTGCAGTACTTGGAATAACAAGAATGACTGTAAGCCTTGACCTGGCAAAATGTCAGCTTACATGCCTCCTTTATTTGTTTTGGGAAGTTATTAAATATGCTGCTAAAAATTGTCGTCTACTACTACTGCAAGTATGTCTTGTTTCACTTGAGGAAATGTTGCATTTCACTGGGTCAGTAGTACTCTAATACATGTCTTTATTCATAGTTTTCATCTAAATAATGCACATAGCCTGTTATAAAGCTAAACTGATATGAAAAATGTAAGGTTGATCCATTCCCAAAAGAGACAGATGTTATTGGGGTTAAATCCCAAAGCAACTTAGAAATTGTCAACATTTTGCACTAGGAAAATTGATTCCACATTAAACTATCATAAAAAATGCCAAAACTCATCATTGAATGGTGACAATTTGCTAATTAGTACACACATGATTAAAATAAAATCCTTTTCTTTCCAACTCATTCCTCTAACAGTGAAGAGCATGTGAAGCAGAAACACCTATCGCCAGCAAAACTAGACTTTCTGAGGAAGTGCTTAGGTGGTCATACCTTCCTATGGCATCACGTTTCTATAAGGGAACGTCAGAAACAGCAAGACATCTTTGAGATGACGTGTTGAATTGAGTTGTAGAACATTTTGTTGTTGCTTAGGCATGAACTCTGTTCCATAAACAGAGATAAGGTGTCTCAACTCTTGGCAGCAAGGCAGTATTAGGGTACCAGGAGCAGGTGGCAACCCTCTGACCAGGAGATCTCTTGGTGCTGGCTGGGCAGGGAGCCTGCCTTAGGCACACCTTCTTACTGCAGAGTAGCCATACGTGTGCCATGGCTTGCTTGAATGGCACACGTATGGCATGAATGCTTCCATAGCCTTGTGCATTCATGTCTTGTAGCATCCACCACACTTCCTTGGTCACCTGCCAGACTTAGGAGAGTTTTCCTGGCACACAGATGAATTGTTAAGAAGATAGTGAGAAATAACCCCAAACTCCCAACAAACCCATTAAGCCTTAAACAAAACAAAACAAAATCCTATGAAATTGTCTGTGAAGATTCTGTGGACACTGGCGTTATTTGCACACAGTTTTTTTGCTATCGGCCCAGACAAATAGTACACACCTGGGTTTGTGGTGTTTCGGGGGTTTTTGGTGGTTTTTTTTTTTCTTTTCTTTTTTTTCTTTTTGTGTTGTTGTTATAAATGAAAACACTTCTGGAGCTTCTTAGTATCAGCCTTAAACTATCCAAGATAGCCATTCGGCCCCTCTTACTGTGGTTGCGGGTTTGTACAGCTATTTTTACCATGCACAAAGACATGTTTTAAGCAGGATGTACATTGCTAAAGAGTATTGGCCAATCAGTCATCAGTGAAGTGGAGAAGTTAGCCTGTGTGGCACTTTGGAACTGTCTGGTCCTTGCTGAGTTGCCATCTGCCAGTGCTCTATTTCTTTCCTTAGGGTTTTGTATTGGTTCGCTGTTTTTCCTCTCACATGGTTGAGTTGTTAACTCTTACCAATTATTATTCAACATTTACATCTCGCTCTTTGTTTTCACCTTGGGTTTCTTGGTTTTTTTTTTTTTAAACTTAAGGTCATGTACTTTTTAAAACCTTCACAACTGTTTTCCCAATAAAATTAAACTGAGGTCATACAGCCTGGCTCCATCAAGCTATACTTCAGATAATAGATGCCTGAACCCAGGGGCCGCAGGTTTCAGCTGCAGCAAGCTCTTTGTGGGTCTTTGCAGAGCTGCCTGCACAGCAACAGCTGGTGGTTAATTTTGTAGTCTTTTCTGTGATTTCATGCTTTTCCTGAACAAGATGCCTGTTGGAACCTCTCTGTTTTTTGGTCTGGTTAGATCTGTAGCCCGGAGTTATCTTTTGAGCCTCGTATGCTCAGCAATAGTTACATGCTTTCAGAATGAACATGTTCTATAGCTTTTAGCTTTACAATGAGCCATATAAAAAAACACTGTAAAGAAAGCAGAGTGTTGTTTGTTCTGCTGAAGATAACCTTCTTGTCCTGCTGAAGATGATCCATCTTCAGAAAGTGATCCTGAGTTAGAGTTGGCTTTAACCAGGACAGGACCCAACTTGAGGGAAGGTATGGAGAAGACAGAGACATTCTTCCCTTAGAGGTACACAACGAAAGGACAAGATGCTATGGCAGAAAGCTGTAGCAAGGTAAATTTTACCTAGATATGCAGAAAAAAAGAAGTGTACACTATTTAAAGAGAGAGAAAATTAAAGTACTATGATAGGTTACAAAGAGACTTCAGAATTTTCCTCCTCTGAGCTTTTCAGAATGTGACTGTACAAGAGCCCAGGGAAACTGGCTGAGTACCTGAGTTAGTTCAGCTTCGAGTAAGAAGTCAGAAGAGAGCTCTACGTAGTTGCCTTCCAAGTTAAATTTTTCCTATAATTCTCTGCTGATACATTACATATCTTACCTCAGGGTCTTTTCCTTCTTTTGTCCCTGACTGAGCTGTTGAGCAGGAACTTAGAAGATAGTACATAATTCATAATTCTTCACCAAATTGAGAAGGGCAAGAAATAATCAAAAATAACATTAGTCCTTCAGATTGTCAGATTTCAAAGTGATGGACTGATTCCATCTTTTGAATCCTGCAGTCTTATCCAAGCAGCTCACATATCTGTGCATATTGAAGTTCTTACAAATTAATACTGGGAATGTAGAACTTCATTATCTAATTAAAGTTTCATTTCATTCTGATAAATTGCCCTTTTTTTTAAAGCCATCTGTGCTGCAGAAACACAGATTCTAAATGGCTGAAAAAGCCCTATTTGTTCTAACTTTGATTTAAGTCTTTAAACTTCAGAATGTCTTCCTCAACCAGCACTTGACCACCCCAACTCTGCCACTTCCTTGTAAAGCTGGGCAGAAGGTTCTCAGCAGATGATTGAAAAAATGTTCTCCATGCACATGTTCACTGATGTGTCTTGCTATACCCATATAGATTAGTTTTGTGTTTTTCAGTCTACTAAATGGACGTTTTGTGGTACAGATTTGACTTGACAGGCCTGTTTGACTGACAGGACGTGTCTCAGTCTGGAGTGAGGCAAATCCAGGAAAAATGTTAACGTGTGGAGGGCTAGTGGATGTGCATGAACACTATATTCCTGGGTTTTCACTGCCTTTAGAAGAGACTGATGTTCTTCTCTGATCCTTTTCTAATTGCTGCCTCTACTGTTGTTAAAATTAAGAAATTTATATTCATGTGTTGGCATTCCAAAGAGTGCATAATTATGACAACGCTATTTTTTCCAATCGTATATGAGCAACTTGAATATAAGAACCATTACATTTTAAAATAATATAATCTTGATGTTGCCAATGATACATACCAAGCTTACAGTCTTTATCACTTTTCACATCATCCTGTTTTCTATTTAGAATACTTAGCCTAAGTTGCAGGTGTGATTTTAGTGTGTGTCTTGAGAATGAGCCACTCTGTCGCCTGAATACAAGGGTAACAGGTTCCTGTAGACTACTGGTGTTTTGCACCAGTTACCAAGAATGCGTTGTTCTGAAATTGTTGTGCTGTTGTGATAATGGCACATTGATTGCCTGTCACGCTTTACACGTGACAATAAGATTTTAGCTGTTACAATAGCTTCTGTTTGATGTTCTAAAGCCCAGGGAAAATTAACATTGTTAACTGGACTTTGTTTTATGTTCTGTGAGAGGGATCTCGCCTAAATGTAGAGGTCTGAAATGAATTAGACACTAGAATGAATTAGCATAAGCTGATTTTCTATGTTCTCCTTTTCATTAATATGCGAGAAATGCACCTCCAGAAGCAGATTAAGACACCTGAATCTGTATCTGTGTGAAGAATTCATCACACTAGCTGAACACCTTCTCCTTATGTGTAACAAACTCTGCCTTTTCTTATCTGAACAAGATCTACATTATCCTTTCATTTAGGCATCTGTTTTTGTTTCGGTCTTTAACAGCGTCACTTCAGAGAGAAAGGGAGATGAGTTTGCACCAGTATAAACTAATGATTAAAACTTTGTCCAAAAGCTGATTTGTTTGCATATGATGGTGCATGTCCCAACACACTGCCTGCTCAGTCCCTTCTCTGCACTGAGTGGCAGACCCTGCCTGACATAAAGCTTCAGCACACTTTGCCTACTGACGAAAGGTAAAGGTTCTTTAAAAGTTCTTCTATAAGTTTAAATCCGTATAAACATATTTTCCATGCTTTTTGTAAATTTTGTAGGAGCACACATATTGTATTTCAGTACCTAGCTTCACTTCCTTCCTGAAATTCCCTCATGCGTTTTTCTTCAGTGTGGGCTGGTGTCTGCCCCCAGGGAGCAGTTGCCCTGTCTGCATTAACCTCATCTATAATGTGACAGAAGGCTCTGCATGTGCACAGTGATCCCATGTGTACAGCACCTCCCTAGCAGCAGCCTGTGCTGAAGTCCTGACCACAGGACTATCTGGACCATCTGGACTATCCTGGCACCACTGCAATGCTCCTATGGTTGTGCATGAAGATATGAACAGGGCAGCCTTGCGCATTGAAGGCTTATTCATAAGCCTTGCAGTTTGCACCACGGTCTGGGAGTATGCTGTGTGGAAATGAGCAACCAAGGCCACACAGGGACACAAAGGAACAGAACCCAGAGCCCTGAGGCAGTAATGCTAAACTCAGAAACCAAGAAAGTAATCAGTGGAAAGCAAAACCCAGAGGAAGGAATTCATTATGAACAGTGGAGTCCGTGGGTTGCTGATATATTATCTTTGCCAGCCAACCTGACTCACCAGCATGCTGAGTCTGTCTAAAAGGCTGCAGATATGTTCAGCTTGCCTTGTGCCCACAATCAGTCTCTCCAAAAGTGTTCTCAGACAGCGTGAGAAAAGCGTGACCTGACTCATGCAGAGCATGGCTGCTTGCAGGAAGCTTGAGTGCTCCAAAATCTTACCCTAGCTGGGAACACTGCTATTGTCTTGGAGCTGAGGGGTGCCAGGAGGACCTGGAGCAATCTAGTGAGGAGTTAATTAAAAGAAAACAAGTTACAGTTTCATCTCATTTGCTGGAGAAGCTGGTTGACTCTTTGTTGCAGTGGGCTGTGAGTGATTTGCTGTGCTGGGATGAAAGCCCATCCTCTTCAATCACTCCTCAGCAGAGCAAAATTACCAGTGTCAGGAAAACTCATTTTGTGGCATTAATCAGAATGGATTAAAATGGAACAGCTTCTGAGCTGCCCTGCAAGAATAGCTGTGGGACATTAAAGAGGGCCTATGATCCACAAAACCAGAAGACTGTGTCCTCCGCTTTGAAATATTGTAGTGAGCCAAACATTTATTGGAATGACATACTAACTGCATTGTGTACAAAAGCACTTCAGTGTTTGATAACTTGTGTCCTGTCTCCTCCATTGTAATATAACAGTCAGGTAAGTAATTATTTGGTGTGTTCAGGTGCTTCTGTTGGAGAAGTTTAAGGATCCATTTAAAATCTTAGACTGCTTCTTGATTTCAAGCGTTCAGTAATGACAGATAGTGGAGTACCACAGAGTCTATTCAGTCCATTAGGAATAAATACATTGCTATATATATTATAGCTGCATGCAGTCATTTTAAACAAGAATGTTTCCTTGGCAGCTTTGGAAAGTATTTTTCTTCTTCTAAGGAAAGAAAAAGCAGATCATGTGTAGAATTGTGGTATTTTATAATCCAATAATTTTCTTGCCTTAAAAATCTGTTTCAGATAACTTATTTGAATTTGCTACATAGCAGCATATTTGACGAGAGTAAAAAGGTTTTCTTCCAAATCCAGAAATCTGGATTGTCTGTGGAACTTGGAAAAGGTACAAAATGTCTCACGCTGGGTTTGTGCTTGAAGAAGAAGAATGTATCTACAAGCTACATATACAGTAGGTATATGTGACATGATTTTCAGATGCAAAGTAAGACAAATATGTGTCTTTTCAGATTCTTTTCTACTTTATGTAACATTCCACATCTACTATAGTCATGTGTATGTCATTGCTTAGTGGAAACCACTAATCTGTACTTGAGAGACCCACAGAACCCTAAATTCTCCAGCATTTCACTGTGGTCACTACCATGTTGTCACTTAAACAGTCTCTTGTAGAAGTTCTTAGGGCTGTAGTATATAGTTTTGTGAAGTCAGCTTGATGCTCAGTACGAATCAAAAATCAACCAACCAACCAACCAGCCAACCAACCAAATAGCACCCCTGCAAATAAAATGTTAAGAATTGCTAAGAAAGAAAAAAAAACCAAAATAATTTGATGCCATTGTATAAAAAAAATCCATGCTTATACTCTGCAGAAGTCTGCTTTTCCCAGCTCAACAATACACAGTGACATTGCAAAAGATCCAGAGGCAATTCACAAGAATGATCAAAATTATGCAGTGGCTTCCATGCAAGGAGCAAATAAGTTAGGATTCTTCAGTCCACAAAAAACCCCAAGCAAACAAAGGGAAAATACAACACAAAGCTATAAACTAATAAATGCTTATATGATAGGTTTAGAACAAAGGGGGTGATTTGCCACCCAACTTGAGTTTAAACTGTGTAGTAGTTCTGCCATAGGATGTTCCAGATATTTCAAGTTTCAAAAAAATAATTCAAAAAATTCAGGAGAAATCCATGAAGAGCTGTTGCTTATGAGGACACAACTTCTGTCTGATGAAGCCCCTGAAGGCTGGAAAGTGTTCTGATGAATTACCACCATGTGTTTGCTGGAGTTTTTGCAATTTTTGCTAAACATTCACTTTTGGCTAGAGCCAGTTGTTGAACTAAATAAAACTTCTTGCTGCAGTACAGCTATTTTTCCATAACCTCAATTAACTTGCAGTTTAAAAACACAGAAGCCTCAGTGTGGAGCACATATGGGGAAGGAGGGAATGAGACGGCACAGCTAGGTGGGCATGGCATGAGACTTGAAGTGCTGTCCCAGGCAATGCTGTTGGGATGGCAGGAGCATCATCAGGTCTTCTGGCAAATTCATGATCATGCAAAAGGCGGATTTTCACCAGTGAGAATCAGATATTTATGCCAGTATAGCTTAGACTGTAAGGTCTTCATTTATATGAATGGCAGAAACTGACATAGCTTTTGATTACTGAATTACTATTTTAATTTTTCTAATAAATTACATTGACTTTATTAGAAAACCTGCTTACTTGTTTTGCCATGACTCCTTCAATTGCAGCATTGCATACAAAGACAGAATTTGACTCACATATTCCGATTTGTGTGGAAATGTGTAATCTGTGTGGCACTTAAGAAACACAGGAGACATGTTTTCAGTCTTTTACTCCAGAGATATATACCTGCAGTGTCAGAGCAGCAGCTCTGTGATGGTATCTCACAAGGTTCAGAACAGTACTGGAAAGATGTTTGTGAACTCAACAAGATTTCATGGTTTGTTTGGTTTTACTGTCTCCATCCAAGTAGAATCTGCACATAGTGTGAAGGAATATATCATGTGGGAGGCAAGGAAAAGGATTGTAAACAACCCTACGCAGGGTGATTAAAAAGTTATTTTCCTTTGAAGCGGGTCTGAACTTCCAGCTACACGAACTTAGGAGACAAATTCAAGCACCAGCTTTCAAAAATGCCAAACTACACATCTCTACTACTGGTTATTGCATTTAGAAATAGTCTCTATGTAGCCCTTGTCAGAGTCCCTGGAAGACTTTCATTTACATTGGAACATTTTAGTACATCAGAAGTTAACTTACGGCATGATTTTGTCACATTAACACACCCCGATCCGCGCCCTTCCCTGTGAGTAAGGAGTGTGGCAAGGCAGACATTGACCCTGAGATTTTTAATCAAACTGACCTAACTTCAGCTCTAGAAGGTTCACATCCTCACGTGAAGCAATGGACCGTTTCCTATGAACTGGGCTGTGCTGAATCGTGAAACCTAAAAAATATTTCCATAGTGCCAAACAGGGTGGGTGAGTCAGATAATTTCTGGAATTATTTCTCTGGAAAATTGTTCAGTACTTAGAGATTCACTTGTCTGAGGCATCCCATGTGCGTATGTTATGCCTTTCAAACCATTGCTGAAAATCAGCCTATAGTATCGAGATGAACAATTGTCCTTTGTAACTGACTCTTTACAAACTGTATCTTTTTTCTGCATCTTTGCATCAGAATACAGAATCGGTGACCCAATGGCTGCTTGTAGGAATGGCAGGAATAAAACAGTAGAGGCGCTCCCAGCTTTATCGGGACCAGATTTTGTATCTAATCAAGTCCTATTTAGCTGCAAGCTATCACTTGATTACTAAAACCCCGTCTACTGTGATGCAGCAGCACAGTTCATACAGAAAAAGAATTGCTTCAGTTTCCAGGGCATTCAGTCTGATCCTTCCTTCGAACATTCATGAATAGTTTAAGAAAAAAAAATCAGTCTGTTTTTGTGGGACTGGAGTCTCCATTTTATCCTCTAAAAAAAAAAAAAAAGGCATTTTAATGGATATTTTATTTCTCATGCTCTGAGTGAGAATCATCCAGGGAAGGGAAGAGTCAGTAAGCCCAAATGATTTTTGAAGATAAGACTACCTCTTAATAGGGATGACTTGTAACCCTCCCCACAGAGGTGTATGGAAGGGAGGAAGAGCATGCACTGACTTCGGGCAGTGCTAACCCCAAAATGTACGTTTGCATTGCAGTGGCTGCTGTGACTGTGGCTTGTGTAAGTGGCTCTGAACCAAAAAAGAGTGACCTCCATTGCTGCTGCCTGGGCTGTTGTGCCAGCAAAGTGCTCAGCAGGAAGCTGCCGCCCTGCTCAGGGTGGGCTTTGTAGCCAGCACCGAACCCTGAAACAGCACGGTGCTGTGGGTGTCAGGATCCAAGGACCTCTGCTTTAGGTGTGTTCCTGCCAGCCCTGGTGAAGCAGGGCAGAGTTCTGCACCGAGCCTGTCTGAAAGGCCTTTGCTGCAGCAATGCTGGGGCAGGAGGCACTGCGTGCTGAGCAGACAAATGCCCTTTGGAGTTAATGCTTTTCTGACGCTGTTGCATGCTGTAGGGAACAGCATTCCTTCTCTATGCTACATTTTTTGACAGATAGTCCATTTTTTCAGCCCAGAGGAACCCAGGGGATTGCTCATAAAATAGGAAATTCTCTCATTTCAATATAATTTTAAGTATAGCAGGCATACATGAAATTTTAGGAGGGACCATTCATAGAAGCCTGAAGCACAGTTCTGAGTGAGGAAGGATGTGCAAGTGGCTCTGGGGCTCCCTGGGGCAAGGAAAAAGAAGTTTATTTCTCTACTCTGCTGCAATGTGGAAATAATTTGGTCTGGAATTTGTGAAAGCACTGGCTTCTTAAGGACACAGATTTAAAACTGCCATCTATGCAGAGTACCTTAAAGGCTGGTAGAAAGAAATTGGCACAGGCAGCTGTGCTGGTGAGAGTGGGGATGAGGGACTGTGAGAGGACACAGGAGAGCTCTGCCAGCCTCTGTCTCACTCACATGCGCGTGCTGTAGTTTCACCATGGATTTGTGAAGATTCACCTAGATTACCACTCTTCTTCTAGCACAGAGGGGTCCCAGGGAAGAGAGGAGGAACAGATAAACGTAGCATGGATACTTTCCAGAACAGTCTCCCAACTCTCCAAAAGTTTCACATTTGAGACCCTGTCAGAAAGTTCAGTGCTTGTTGATATGTCAGACATCCTGCTACAGCCTAAGGTTTGCAGGAGTCTTTAATGCTTATCTACAATTAAATATATATACATTACATATATGTGTGTGTAAAAATATGTCACCCTTCTTTATTTCAGAGTGCTGTCCACAGTGTTACAGATTTTTCAGCATTTTTAGAAATACACAAAATAGCCCTGCAGCATCCTGCCAACCTGTGCCTGGGAAGCTGATTGAAGAGTCACCTTCCAAGTAGTGTTTATGAAAAGTTAGGACTTAACTGGGATGTTTTCTATGGACAGGTACAGCAAAAACATACTAAAAAAACATACTGGTCTATTGCCAGTGTTGAAAGGATGAAGTGCAACTCAACAAAGGAGCTTGGTCAGTGCATGAACTGGTAAATAAATGATCGTGTAGCTGTGGTGCCTTTTAATAAATAAACCACTTCAGTAGAAGAAAAATGACACTGAAACACACTTAACCACAGCACTTTCAGGAACACTGCATGCCTCCTTCAGAAGTGATTCATCAACTTCTTGATTCTGATATTTATCCACATAAAAGAGCAGTAAACACTTCGGACTCTTCAAACATGAAAAGATGTATTTGCCGTGTGCTAGCCCAGGCTTTTGCTGCATGTCACTTATGCCAGTTCCAACAAGCTGAGGTACTGAAGGGGGCATTCCTTGTTTACTTCCCTGGAAACAGAAATAGTGTTTAAAAAAGACCTGGCACTTGAGTGTATGGCTCCTAATTTTAACCCACAAACAAACCACTCCATAACATATTGGATGACAAACTGTGAGGATATGCAGCATGTGACAGCCTGGTACATCTGCCTCAACAAGTGTTTTGTCCAGTTTTCTAGAATTATGGCTCCAATGACAGGGAGTTGGCATAAGAGCTTCCCACAGCTCTCTGGATGCAGACAAACAGAGCTGAGGAGCTCCGTGAGTTCACTTGCCTGGTAAGTGGGTTGTGATGTCTCCTCTGACCTCGCTCACCATCAGGGATTTGGACCAGACTGATCTGCTGCTAAGCGAACTGGCTTCTTTGCACCACAGCTCCTGTCTGGGGTTTCAAAATCTTCGTGTCTGGGGCTTTAATTGAAGCAAATATGAAGCTTTTCAGGTTTTTTGAAAAATGCATTTTTCATGAGAAAAATCTTAATAATATTCCTCTGTTACTGTGGGCAGGATTTCAGGCTTCAACCTGAACGCGACTGGAGGCAGGAGCAGCGGGGGCTCCGTTACACTGGGGCCAGAACATGCCGGTGCAGAGCACAGGGAGAGGGAGCCTGAGCTGCTGTAGATCCTCTTGTTGGAAAATGAAAAAAGCTGAGACAGTGTGTGTTTCTGCATGCACAACTACACATCCATCCCTGTCTAGGCAGGAAAGTAGCCCATTTCTTGCTTTAGAACATTCAAAGTCCTACTTTAAAAGGATAAGAAAGTATCATTTAATGCAGAGATGCTCACTTCCTCTGTAACCTGAATTTTTCAGAGGAGACATTTCAAAGGAGAACACTCACAGTTCTCATTTCTGTTTTCAAATGAAATGCAGAAACAACAGCAGAATGTGTAAATTTTTTACCTAAATTATTCCTCTGATAGAAAGAATGAGCCCTCATAGTCTAAAAAGTATAGTACAGGACATTTGACTTGCTTTAATAATAAAAAATTAAGACTTCTTCAAGTACTGGTAAATTGGAGGAATTTGCAGAGTCAATCTTAGAAAAAGACAAAGGTTGTGTGATTGATCTTGCTGACTAAAAATAACGCTATTTGCAGAAGTATATGTATTGAACAAATCCGGGCAAATTATTGATGAGGAAAAAAGAAATTGACAAAGGTTTTCCCCTTACTGTTGAATTGTCTGTGGATTTATTATATTTATCCTCAATTTAAAGTTTATTTACTTAATGATTTCTGAAGATAATGTTTCTTTTTATGCTTTGTTACTCAGAAGAATTCATTGCATCAGTGGCTCCCAGACTCTTCTGGGTGAACCTCCCACCTACTGTCTCATCTTCTTCCCTGCCCCCTCCATTCCTAGCAGCTCTGTAAATCTGGGAGATGAAAGAAGGGGGAGGTTTGTACCATAAACCATCTGGCAGCAGTTGTTTTGCTGTCTTGTGTCACTCTCTGCCTCTTTGCTATTACCCGGGATCCAGAAGGGAGTCTGGCAGTGGTGCTGGGGCCTCTGTGCTTCCCATCCTCAGGTGCAGAGGGAGGCAGTGCATGGCTCAGGCTCCCTCCTTCACCCTTCCTGGATCCAGCTTTCACCCAGTGCTCTGTGGTGAGGATCTAGTGTGCCTGTGTGTGGAGGGACTGAGGGAAAAAGGGGTGCATTCTGGTTTAGAGTGGTTTAAAGTGCCTCTCCTGCTGGTGCTGTATGACCACTGTTAACATGCCAGACCTGAACTGTGCAGCGAACACAGCACATGAGTGATTTTTGCCACTCAGGTTATTTTATTCTCTTTGCAAGTTTCTGATCAAAACTCTTAAAATCTGGTTTCCCATAAAGCACAGTTTGAAATGTGTTCTCTGCACATATCCGTAACATTTATTTCAATGTAATTGTTTGCACTAATTCCACGGCTGCATACGTAGCTAGGTTTGGGACCTAGACATTTGAATTGACTTTGTTTGTGACTGGTAGGGATGTAATTTCTTCCTCCTGAAAGTTAGGTACTCATTTTAGAATGAGTATAGTGCTTCCTTGCTTCTTCCCTTTGCTTGGCACGTCTCCTTGGCTTATAAAGTTTTTATGATTTGGGGATTGTCTCTTGCCTTCTGTCTGCTTACTAATACCACTGAGCCAAATCTGAAAAGGAATTTCTAAAGGCAACCATAGTACAAGTATTAGAGTAATGGTCACAGCAATTGCTACAAGAGCTGTAGAAACAGAACATAACAAGAAAACACAGCTCTAACCTGTTTATGTGTAAGTAAAAATTTCTGCATAGCTTTTTGCAAGGTTTGTGCAAGCTGAACTCAGATATTACATTTCAACCAGACTATGGAGTGAATCAGATAATATTGGGGATGGTACTTACACTATATTAATGAATTATGCTGTTTGGTGGTTATATAGAAAAGGATTACCAGCCTCATGAATTTTATGCAGTGTGATTGATTGCCTGACTGTTTAATGTGAAGTCTCTGATTAGTCAGCCTCCCAGATGGTTTTTCTCTCCTCTTGCATTTCTTTTTAGATATCCCTTATCTATTTCTTTTTATATGATTTTTTCCATTTATGTTTTCTTCAGCAAGGAATTCTTTCCTCCTCCCAACCACTTTTAATTCATTCTGAATTTTAAATGACAAATAAAAAATGCTAGATTTGAAAACTCTGGTAAGCTGCAAGAGGGCTGACAAAAAAAAAAGTGCGCAATGTCTTCCCCACACTGTGAGATGCTGGAAGATAACTGCTAATAATCTACCAACTGTTTATAAGATGCACATAGGTCATAATTCTAAAAACTTTGATGGCATGATATGAGTTTATTTGCCTGGTAATTCCAGTGAAGTAAATGGAAATACACACAGCAGTAAAGTATCTCAGAGTAAATTTACACACAGTCTGTGTCTATTTTAGACTTAAGCAGGTAGAAGCCATGGGCTTACACACAGAGTCCCACTTGTGCCAGCCTGTTAGGATGTTCCCCTGTGTGGGTCAGGGGCAGACCAGCCAGCACTTGCTCTGCACCCAGGCAGTGTGGGTGGAGCCCCTTGTGGGAAGGTAGGAAAGCTTGATGGTGTGGATATGGTCAAACCGTGCCACTTGCCTTCATGGCAAGAGACCAAACTCTGCCACTTTGCTGTACTCAAACAAATGTATCCTTAGAGGCCACTGCTGTGTAAAAGGAAGCTGCAAAGCCCACAAGATCCATGAAGTTCTGTGTTCACTGATAGATGTCTGTGACAGTTTTCATAACTATGCCTGTCTTGAGTAGTTGAAATTATGCTCTACTTAGGTACATTTTTCAAATGTGATTTTATTTTTTTCTAAGCTTTCTGGAGCTTTTTGAAACTGTCCTGCCCTTTGTCCTCATCCCTTCCTGCACACGGGCTCCATGAAGACCAGAAGCCCCAGGTAGTTCCCTGAGTGTGGCTTCCCCTGCTGACTTTCCAGCTCAAATATAGGGAGCAATCAGGCAACTTGGATAGTGCAAAAATTTCAGACACATTTTGTGAGCTGTGGGGATTAGGTTAGCAGTGGTGATTCTGACCCACTTCTCAGGAGAAGAATGGAAAAAATGTTCTCTTTGCTGAAACCGCTTATGGACGGAAGTCTTTCTACAGAGAATGGACATTTTCTTGTTCTGTTCCACCTTTCCTGAAAATGTCATATGGAGTCATATTCAATGATGCTCTTCAATAAGTTTTTAAAAAAATTAAATATTCTTATTACCGGAATAAGTATACTCGTTCAGGAAATCCAGCACTTATGTCAGATACTGAAGAAACACCATTAAGATTAGGGGTTTTATATAAAATACATGCAAAATAAACCTGTAAGAAAGACACTTGCACAAGTGGAGCCTAGAATTGCTCCTCTGAGTTAATAAAGAAAAAAATGAGGTTCTTGAGAGCAGTGAAAGACCTGGCTCAATATTTTAGCATCTCAGTTGCTCGGTGTTTGGAATACATTTATCTACAATGCCGGTTATGTTTGCTGCCAAACAGTCTCAAAAGTCAAATTGATACATGCTTTGGAATGAGCCTGTAGTCCCAGAGGAGGCAGGGTCATTTCCAGGTACTTTGGAAGATATCTAATAGCTGCTCTGGCTGCATAAAATTAGGAAGAGTCTGAACCTTTTTTAATTACTTCTCTGCAGAAAGACGGAGCCATCAGCCTTGTTCTAATCTTCTTCCTTAGTGAATGAGCTTATTGCTCTGTTAAATGGCCAATACAGGGAGAAATATTGTGAGTGGGTCATATATTCTGTCATAACTACTAATGGGATGAGCTGGAAAACAAACTCTTGACACTAAGAAAAATGCTGTTCTGAAGAGAATTGGAATCCCAGCCCATGAAGAGTCAATGCTAGGGTCTAAGGAATTTTTACTGATGTTGTTTGCTTTTATTACTTAGTACTTTCATACTGTTCATCACTGTTTTGTTTTCTTTATTCCTCTTCTCAGAGTAACATCAGATCACTTGTATAAAGTGACGAAGAAGATCTGCTTGTAACACACTGTGATGATAGTAGCCTGTCAGCTTTACTGTGGTACATTTCCAGCCATGCACATAAAAATGGACACCAAAAGGCAATAATAAACTAAAATGATACAGAGAGCTTCTAAAGGAGCTAGAAAAGCTTTGTATCTCAGTGTTGTTCCCTTTTGATTTCAACAGGCAAGCATACGGGAGTCTGCTTAGTAGAACGGTTATGGGACTATGGCTGCATGAATATTTAAGAAGGGAATTAAAATAAGGGAGAAATGGATACTACAATTGACAAGGTATTTCTAGGAACTGATTATACAAAGGAAGAAATGGGAATTTTGCATAGTGAATGATAGGATAAAAATAACAATTATTTGAAATAAATTATTTGGTACTAAGAAGAATGTCTTAACTATAACTTTGTTCTATTTTATATAATTTTCAGTGCTTCCTACAGAAAAGATAGAATTTGCATATCCCCTAGTTGCGTCTTTGACATGACTGACATATTTCATACATGTTTTTTTCCTCCCTTTCATTCTCTCCCCTGATAATCAGTCTAATCAGTGGCAAAAACACTGTCATTGCTATTCTTTAAATGGAATTGTCACACAAAATACAGTAGAGGAATTTGTTTCAAGAAACTCCATATTGTTTGAAAACTCAGAACTTTGTCATTTTTTGGGGGTTTTTTTGCAGAAGACAAGCTCTTTAATATCTGGACTGTTAACACATACCCAGTTCAAAAGGATGAATTTACCGATGTACATCAAACACATCACAACCAACTTTCCTTGCATAGTTCAGACAGTCCTGAAGAACCAAACACATAAAATTCAGACTGAAGAACTGTGTTAATTTATTCTATATTTAATCCAGAATGCAAAAGTTCTTCCATAATGCACTGAAAATAACATTGTGAAATGAGAGGAACAATTTCAAGAACAACATGTTAATGTCTACCTCAGGAAAACACAATCCCAGATTACCAAATTTGAATGGCAACCAATTTTCATCCAAAAATTATCTAGTGATCTGATTCTTATGCAACCTTCAGCTAAAAGAATCCAAAAACCTGTGTAGCATTATTTGCAACAAATTCCAGGTATTTTTAATGTATATTTGAAGTCATAAGGCTAGGTGCTCATGGCCAATAGCTTAAAACTCTCTTTCTCTGGAAACAAGAACACCCAACCAACCAAAAAAACCCCACCAAAACCATTAAATTTCTGTCAGGTATAAGGAGAATCTGATCTCCTAGAACTCGTGGTTTCAAGATCTTAGTCCGTCAAAGGATGTCAATCAGTCTCCTAAAGGCAGCCTTGCCCAAGAATGTTCACAAGTTTTCAGAAGAATTTGTCATTAATGATAGGATTGGATTCTTCATCAAGGCACCTTTTTCCTCACTTAATTACTAATGGACACATATAAATCCCATTTGAACCCAATCTGAACCCATCTGAACCCAATTTGAGCTGAATCTTCGAAATACTGTGGAAAATTGGAGTGTCAGTATTACAAGATGACCCAGTGTTACCAATTCCTGGCTGACACAGTGTCAGTCAGTGAACAAACCAATTACATTTTCTGTTATGCTCCCCCTAAAACAAATGAATCTTGTACCCTGAAGGTCCACCCTCCTTGCTTTCCAGAGCGTTCCTGAACAGTACTTACTGTGGGCTGTGTGGGTCTTGCTGCCAGTGACACAACAGGAGGGGCAAGCACAGTGGATGGAGGGGGGGTGGTCCCTGGAGGAAAGCTGGCACAAGAGGACCCCACTGTAGAGTAGCTCCTCAGTCTGTCTCAAAACTAAACCTAGACAGTCAAGGATCATTCATAACAGAAACACAAAATTTCTTCCCTTTTCCATGAAAAAGTTTTACTTTTCATACAATTGGTGTATCAGAATTGCAGTCTTCATGAGTTTGAAGAGCAGGAGAGAATCTGCATGTAAGTTTCCCACAGGGATACCTGGATTGTAAAAGAATGCTAAGCAATGCTGCAGACAAAATAATGTGTTTAATTTTTACTCAAGAGTTGGAAAAATATGTCCTTCATCACTACAAAATGAACTCAAAATTTGGTAAGATATCTTCTATCCACCTTAGACTGTTTCCTTATTAAATATTGCAGACTTCACAAGTGGTCCACTGGCAATTTAATTACTGGTGTGTACTGAGGAAGGTCAGGAAACAGAGCATTCACAAAGACAATTGCCAAAGGGGTACATGGTCTGCTTCACCTTTTCACCATTGCTACTGCTGGTGAGGGTATACTGGGAAACTGGTATCTTAGCAGTACATAAAAAGGTAGATAAACTCACATGTTTTGTTTCCCAGGCTGTGAAAAATGGGTAAAATTTCTATTGCCCAAGTAAAAGAGATAAACTCTGTTCACCTTCAACTGCTCAATTGCTTTTGGCAGGAACTCTGGAAAGTTTTATTGGAAAAAGGCTAGTATAGCTGCAAGATCAAGAGGTGAATGTGTGTCTGCTCTTTCTGCAGATAACAGAAAACATCTGCCCAAGATGACAGAGTTGTCTTGAGTATTGTTATTATAGCTTTCTTAAGTGGAAAAATAAAATAATGGCCAGTAACCTATATTTGTTGTATATTGTAGGGAAACAAACTCCACATTTTGGGTTCCTGCCTCTTTCAAGTTAATATTCCACAAATGTGAGACAGTAACTTTCACCAGGAAGTGAACTCAGTTAAAATCTTAGGATATAGTTAATCTTTTTTTACTAAGTAAGTTTCCATGGAAAAAAATAAAGATATTGAAAATATTTTTAAAAATAAGAGAAAACAAGATTTTGGAAAGCAAACTACATGAAAGAAAATTAGTTATAATGCAGTTAGCTAATTTAATCAGTTTTAATGCCTCATAGAATCACAAGGGTTTTTTTCGATTTGGAAACAGGGATGAAAGGCTATTCAAGGACTAGCAGGTGATGATACTTTTCTCACCTGCTGTTATACTTGTAAGCAACCTCTTCATAGTTGCAGCTGGAGCACTAAAATATGCTTATGGTACAGGTGAGAGTGTCTTTCTGCATGTTACAGCAATAGAGTGGGAAAATACAAGTATGTCATTTCCACCGAAAAAGTGCCAGACTATCTGAACTCTAGGAGTATCATTTTGAGCCTTGCTTTTCACTCATGTAGGATGAAGGCTTCATCCAGCAGCAAGCTATCATTAATCATGTGCATTTTAATAATTCTAATTTTTTAATTTGCATGTATGGATAGTAATCAACAATAGAAAAACATCAGGAGTATAAGAGGTGCTTTAAAATGTGTTGCGGAATGTTAATTCAGCGATTAAGCTGGGATTCTTTATGCAGTCATATTTTGAAGGGACCAGACAAACTGTTTGAGCTCTGCCTGGTGCTAATAGACACCCTGGTGGAGTATTTTGCTCTCAAAGCCCAGAACTCCTGCCTTTTTTCTCAGTGCTTTTATGCCATTAAAGTTCTTGCCCTTGACAGTTCTTGAGTGAACATAATCCAAGACACACCACACTTTCTGACAGCCTCTTTTAACAGGCATTCCAATGCATTTTTCATACTTCATCTTTCATGCAGCCTTAATCATCTTCCCTTGAAAGAGAAATGATACTGCTCACCTCCGGCATTTCTAAGTTTACACTTCTTTGTTTAAGTTCTCACTTTTTCAGATTGACAGTCAATTTCTAAGGAGATAATTGAGTTCTAGTTATGTAAGCTTTGTGTAGCTTTTTAGGAGGTTTGATTGGAGATTTTTAGGAGTTTTGCAATTACACAACTTTTTGATATTTTTAGGCATTTTGGTTTTACTTTTGTGGGAATTTTGCAGGCTATCTGCCAGTTCTGCCTTGGAGTTATAATGAGATAGTAGTGTTACAAAAAGTACCCTAATGATGTGTTTGAAAACTACACGGTGTCAATTGGTTCTGTTTGCAAAATGAGTCAACATAAGATTCCGTAAGGAATCAGCAACAAAAATGATGCCATAAAGATTTACCTGGTGCCAGCTGAGCTTTAGTTTATTGTCATATTGGATTAGGCAGTACTCAGATGTGTAGACTTTGTGTGCCACACTCTTCTCACAGCACCACTGCCATGAAGGAATTTAACTGTACAGATTCTATACAGTGCTGACTCTTTGGGCTTTGTGCAGTTGTCAAGAGAACTTTGAGCTACTGAAACCTGTCTGTGTCAGATGAAAAGAAACTGTCCCTTCCTGCCTTCCTGGCTTCTCATTTCTGCTTCAGAGTTGTCAAACCACTGAGCTAGCACAAGTTTCTCTGGCCTTACACTGGAGTGGACCAATGAAACACTCCAGGTAAAATTATACTGTCCAAAAGGCTATTTGGGAACAGCTTTGGTGGCCCGGGTGAATTAAGTTGAATAATCTTATTTGACTCAGCCTATTAAATGCAGTAGATACCATCATTTCTAGAGGAGCTCTTGCAACTCTGATAATTGAATCTTGGCATTACAGAAGGGCTGATGCAAAAGCACAGCCGCTGGCCCCTCTTACAGCTCTGTGCAGCAGGGTCACAATGGGGGGGAGGGGACCAGGGGAGCCATCTCCTGACTACATGCCCCTAGAAATACTGTTCAGGGACACGAAGACACTCACAATGCTGATATCTGCAGGATGGTACCAGAGTGCTCGATGAACAAGTGCTTGCCCCACTGGTTAAACAAGGGTAACTTCACTCACATTTATTCAAGTGCTGTTAAGCCCTTGAGGGAGGAAGAAGGAGCCAGGCTTTGGCTTTCCTCCCATACAGCATAATCCCTGGGAGTCCTGCAGCGATCCTTGGAGGTGTGGCAAGCCTGCTGCCTTCCACCCTGCAGGGGCATGGATGGCCGTGTGCCAGCGGGGCTGGTTCTGTCAGGGCAGGGACAGGACTTGTTCCACGCACACTCCCTCAGACACATCTCTGATGATGGTCCAGTGTATTCCCCCAGGGGTTTTGCCAAGACTAGTTTCTTCCTATAGACCTGTGATTCGGGGAATAGGCAATAAGTATAATTAAAACTACTTCTACTTATTTCCTGAGAACTGAGCTTCTCTTGCTTCCAGCTGTGTTCCCTGCTAGAAGAGGTGCCAGCTGAAATTGCAAATGTCTTCCCTATGGCTGAAAAGGTAGAAGAAATCATTGTGTCTCAGTATTGTCTTTCTGCTCCTTAGGAACCTGAGAACTTTTCAGGGCTGCCAGACCACTAAGGCTAAGCCTTATGGTATCCCAGCACATGCATCTGCATAGACTGAATTCCTCAGTCTGAGTTCTGTTTGGGTGTGCATGTGTTTATCCTGTTAACCTGCCTGAGCTCTCACTGTTTTGAGGAAAGCTTGCACTGGCTTTGGATGAAGTGTTCTCCTGCTCAGTCATGGGCTGGACCCATGTCCCAGACAACTCTTCCAGGGCACCATCCTATGGACAGCCACGGCTTTGTGGTGTGGGAAGGGGTGATAGGCCTTCACATCATAGCCACATGAGGAAGCATGAGCTCTGAGCCCTCGGTGTCCCTCTCTTCCTTCATAGCTGTGTGTGCTGGCGAAGCAGGGTTTAGGCAGATCTATCACATCCACTGAATTCAGAGGTAGTGACTAGTGTCTTGCTTCATATTCAGTACGATTTCTTCCCACCATGTTTGTAAATTGCTGCTGCTGTGAATTTCAGAAACCTTACTTTACTCCCCTGGAACAAATAACAAAACTAATCAGTCTCCATTAACATACAGCAATTCAACATCCTGACTTTTATGAGCTCACTGTAGGAGTTTTAATTAATTAAGGATGATTCTGCATTCTTCACAAGGAAGATTGGCTTTTTTGTTTTCTTTGTCATAAATAGTCTCATATGTTGGAACATTTTGGAAAATGCCAAGGAAATATGCTTCCCTCCCACTTTGAGAATATTCTCCCTCAGCATTTTTGTGTGTTGTTTTTATTATCTTTGCCTCCAGTAAAAACCCTAAGATAGGCATGATTTTCAAGGAGAAGGCTTCTGTACAAACAGCCTTCAGTGTAAGCAGATTTAACAAAAGATTAAAGACAAGAACAAGATTAATAGGAAATATGAAAATAAAAAGCTAAATCAATCCTGCCAATATTCTCAGGTCCAAGTTTTTTTTTCCTTACAATAAAAGTATGTCCGCCAAACTGTTGCACCCTTCAGTTTTAAAAAGCATTTCAATGTAAAATAAAACTTTCTATTCAATATAAAATATTGCTGCTTATAAGATTCAATTCTAAAAAGAGGAAGTGATAATGAGAATCATGTGTCACAGCTGGTATCAGCTATGTGGGAATAAGAGGAGGACAATAATCTCTGTGACAGGAGAGAAAGAACAGGATAATGCAGCAAGAATCCAGATTCCAAGATTGCAAATTTGGGCCCTCTGATTCTGTTAGTGTCATAGCGCCGTTGCAGAGCAGGAGCAAGGACTGTGGTGAGATTCTTCCCAGAGCCCAAACAGTCTTTCCAGATCCAGCCTGACAAGCAAAGCTCCTATTCTTCCTGCTCAGTATAGCAGAGAGAAACTCTCCAGCCAAATCCAGTGAAGCTGCAGAGCCCTCTTGGGTGGCATTTTTCATCTGCCTGCCTTGTTTGTAATGTGTAATTCTTGCATGCCGTACCTGGTTAATCCAGCATTTGAGGGTAAGTGCTAGGCAGCGAAGTGTACAGTGCTATTGATTTTCAAGGAAAGTAGAAAAAAGAAGGACCTCTGAAAACTGGACGCGCAATTTCAATTTTTTTAACTGTCACAACTTCATCTATACGTGTGGGAGTACAGAAATCAGAGAAATGAGAAGCACCATGTACTAGTGTAACAAGCCCACCTCCTGCCCACTGTGTCTCTGCCTATTCTCCCAACAGAGAGTGCAAATTGGAGGAATGCAAGGTTGGTACAGAAGGGTCTTGGAGGAATGCAAGAAACATCTACTGTGTGCAAGGAGGGTGTCTCATGAGCACAGCAAGGAGTGTGTCTCAGCAAGGCAAACGAGCATGTCCTGAGCCCTGTGCTGGCAGCAGGGCTTTACCAGCACCTGTGTGAGCACATTTTAAGCTGGATTAGACGTGTCTGAGCAGCTTCATAGGCAGTGCAACTGCACTGTTACCAGTGCTAAGCTGAGGCATGCAGTCCCTTCGTTTTACAGGGCCTGAAATTTCCTTCTGATAGGAAATCCTGATACCACAGGCTCTGTGTGTAGCTGAGACCTGGGGCAGAAAGAAAGCAAGCGTGAAGGAGCATGTCTTGGCTGCCCAGTAGCTACAGCGCTTATCTCAGGAAGGGGTTTGGGGCTCCCTTCTCTACCCTCAAGATTATTTGTGGTTTTATACTTCAAGCATCCAAAGTAAGGCATAGCCCATCTCAAGTGAGGGACCAAGCTTCTGGCATCAGGCAGTGAGATACCCTCAGGCCTGCTCCCCTCACATCCCACAGCTCCTGAGGTCCTGGAACTGCAGCCCAGCTGCATTAGGAGGAACTTCCTACCTCTCTCTTCTGCAGCCTTGTGGTTATGAAGATTGTGTAGGAGATAACGGGTATGAATGTGAATTCTACTTGGCCAAGGGATGCAATCAGCTGTCCTAAACAATGAAGGTGAGAATGGTTTCAGGAGACAGGTTACCTGATCTAATAGATGAAAATCACTGAGAAGCAGAAGATCACTTGCTTCCATTACTGACTTTATGTCAAACCCACCAGTTATTGGGCAGATTGTAGACCCATAAACTCACTAATCCATGAGATGAGATGAGATGAGATGAGATGAGATGAGATGAGATGAGATGAGATGAGATGAGATGAGATGAGATGAGACACCCCAAATAACTTGTTGCTGTATAAATTAAATAAATTGTCTGGCAGACAAGTCTGAGAAATTGAAGGAGTGGAAAGGACTGCTTTAATCTGGGAAGAGGGTGAAACCTTCTCTTTCAGCAGCAGTGGGCCAGTGGATTAGGCCCACAGCTAAATCCCACATTTCCATTTCTGGCAAATCCAGCAGTCACAGATGGGCCACCATTGGCATCTGGAAAACTTTTAGGCTGGGCAGGAAGCCTAGTGTGAAAATGCTAAAGAAGATGCAGAAGCTTCTTTTTTTTTGCCTTACATACTTAACTTTTGCTTACCTCCCTTTTCAGACATCAAAATAGGCCTTATTTTGCATTTGCCTAGTCTCATCTTTGAGACATTGATACTTAAGCTTCTGCTGCTAAATTAAAGCCTCCCCTAGTTCTTGTGTAACTACTTTGTGATAAACTAAATAATTTAATCCCTTTAATTTGCTTACTGCAAGGCATTTTCTCCAATGCTTTTGAGGCTTCTCTTCTGTGGCTTTTCCAATTCAATATAATTTTTATCCTAAGTCTTCTCAGGACATTTGTAAATTATTTTGTTGTTCATTAAAAATTCAACAAAACCCCTGTGCATCCCTGGAGCAACTTGTTATTCTGTGACTGACAAGGCACTAGCCTGAATCCAGAATTTTTTCTTATTAAACATATGCAAAGTCTTTCTGTCCCTGTACTTCAGTACATACGAGCAACCCAGAAGCAAAATAACAGTCTGAAAAAAATCTTTGCTTCACAGAGAGGGTCTGACACCAGAAGACACAACTGGATATGCTGTTCAAATGCATAGTGATTTTTCAGGTGTTGCCTGGAAGCTATTTTTAAATATATTTTTGGGAGACACTTTTGAGCATGGCAAATTCGTATAGTTAGTGAAAATTATATATATGCCTATGGGATTAATGCTGTGTGGAAATTCGCATTTTATATTTTGTTGCTTGTTCTTGGTAAAACCAAAGTATTTTTCACCGTCTTTTTTATTTAATAATAAAAATATAGCTATTAAATAAAAATAAAAATTACATCATCATGACATCATTCAGATATCTGTTCTGTCTTGTGACTCATGTATTTACATGCAAATGTCTGTATTTGGATAAAAACTGAAAGCATAGCACAAAGCCTTACAATACAGACAGAATCCCATTTCTGGAAAATGCTGACAGTGTCCTGGCATTCCAGGTGCAAAACCCATAAAGCAAAATTGTTGGTTCTAATCTTTGTGCATTTAGGAGATGCACAGGTTGTTTTTACTCTCTTCTTCACTTCTTCTTCGTATTTTCTTCCACTAAAACCATTACACAAAATGGTCAAGTCTTTCAGTCTCACGGTCTTTCTCACTCTCTAGACAATGCTGATATTTTTATCATACCCTCTTGGTCTTCTGTGTTTCAAGATGATAAGCTGGGGCTTACAAAAGTCTTGAGATATATTGCTATCAGTAGAGCTGGAGGTGGCTACTCAGCTGCAACAGAAATTTCCCTACTCCCTGGGGTGGTGGGAGAGGCTTTGGGAGAGTTTAGCTTCTGCAAAAATCCCCTCTGGGAGATCTGAATTTGCAGGCTGACTTACTGATTGTGGCTGCATATCTTCAATGAAAGGGAACTTCACTGGGTCCGCTTCTGCTTCTCCACCTGCCAGCAGCACTTCTGTTCTTGTTCTGCTGAGCTTTAACTCGCTGTAAGTGTGACTGACATCGTGTACATGTAATCTATACAGCTTCCTTGCCCATAAATGCCAGAGATAAGAAAGTGCCCTCTCTGCAGCCTGCACATGTGAAGCTGGAGCACTGCCTCTTATGGCACTTTCGTAATGCCAGTACAATGTGGGTTTGATCCTGGCAGATCGTTTTCTGTGTAATATCTTGAACTCAGATAAAAGCCACACATGTGTCCATATCCATGCCAGGCCCTGCTTTGCTGTCTCCATGCTAAATCATAGCTATGTTTTTGCCAGGTGAGGAGGACACATACTTGAATCTCAGTTGGGTTTGGTGTGCTGTGAGACCTGATTTCGGTTTGCATCTCTTAGTGGCCCACTAGATCAAGGCACTTTAAACTGGGAATGTTTATGTGCTGAAAATCAAAACAGACACTTTTAGATAGAAGACTTACTAACTGGCATAAATTGTGCTAGGCTGATCTCAGCACCTGGTTCTGTGTTCATATAGCTCTTTCCTAGACTTAGCCATATCTCATTTGGCCACACAGCTGACTACACATAGTGTGACCTTTATTTATGTTATTTGCAGCTAGCCCCATAAATGGTGAATTCTGGATCTATCTCAGATATTCATCCAAGCAGCACGCATCTAAAAACCAGCTCTGCAAGACAGCCAGCCATCTGGAACAAGAAAAATTCATTTCCAAAACGTAGTGACAAAGCAACCTCCACATATCCTCTCTGGAGCACAGGCTCACAGCCAGCAATAACTCTTCTGTGTAATATATTGTGAAATATTTGCAGTTCTGTACTGGTGTTTCCTTTTATTATTTTTCTCCTGGTTAGCTATCTCCTTGGCTGGTGAGGATTTAGCCCACCTTTGTAGAACATGAATTATACGCAGTAAAATGCTTATTTTGGTTGCTTATGCAGTACTGCTTGTCTTTTTAATAAGTGAGTGCACTAGTGATCTATATTGACTGGTTTACTGTCTGAAACAAACGTACAGGGTTGAGTGATTAAAACATTGAATTAATCTACTGTTTAAAACTATCTGGAGGAGTAGAACTACATGGAAGATTAATTTTGTTCAGTATTTCTCTTAGTACATTTGCCTTTTTTTTTTTTTCTGTAGAGACTTGAAATATTAGCACCAAATTGTCTGAAGCATTTATCTCTTGCCAATAAGACTATTGGTTCAGACCTAGTAAAACATGTTCAAGCTTTTCCAACATAAGCACTATGTACTTTATGAAGTCTAAATTAGGTTCTTTGTGAAATCAGCAATGGTTATATAACCACTGTACAGTTTCATTAAATATGGCTTATTATCAAGAACATTCTTTTTAGAGAATTTTACAGGCTTCTTTCCAAGGGGAGCAGACAAAATCTTTCAATCTGACACACTGAAAGGAAGGAAATAACTTGATTTTTCGTATTTAAATGCAGTGCATTTTTTCTTGGGTTATGTTTCATTTGAACCTTCCTGTCTTCTGAGGATGTTGAGGAGATAGTCTGGGCTAAGTTCATCTGAATACCCCCTAGATGGATTTCTGGGCAGCTCTTTAGAAGACTGGAATTCTCTAATACATCTGATTATTTTATAGCTCTTTCTGTGCTTAAGTTTCTGGGTAACATTTGTATAGTCTGGTCTTGGGGATGGTCCTTGCAGTCCCAAAGGCTTCTGAGCTTCAAGGTCACACATAAGCTCTGTGTACAAAGCCAGTCACTGTTTCTAGGAAACAATGGAGTAACCTTTTTTTACGCCAAATTACTTGCCAGGTTTCTATAGCTGCCAATTTGCACTCAGCGTGTTTGAATTTTAGTCAGTTTTTTTAAAATTTGATTTTCTATGTCTAGATCCCTTGTGCCATTTTTCTGAGACAGCTGCTGCTGTTTTTAAGATGTATAGGAACAGCAAAGTATCTCTTCCATCCTATTCTCCACTATCTTTCTTCCTTTTTCTCACTGTGGAGCAGGGAATTGCTGATATCGCTCCAGTACTTGGAAACTGTATGAATTTGCCTACTAGAAGACTATGTGGACTAATCAAGAAAATTTAGGTAATGGAGGTAATGTGGAGCTGGATTCCATGGAAAAAACTGTGCTATTTTCTCCTCCATTAACTCAAACTAATTCAGCATTTGGTTATTTTTGTGGAAATTAAATTTTTGAAGTGATTTTTTTAAATGTATGTGATAAAACATCATCAGCAAATAATTTCTGGACATAAACAATATCATACTTTTGTATGAAACTTCCTGACATTGCATTTCAAGACACGAATTCAGTAAAACAGTAGTCCTTGAATATTTATGTTGCATAGGGACTAATGGTGTCTATAAGAAGATGTTTATAGAGGATGAAGGGATACTAGGCTCTTTGGTGTATAAGCTATGCATTACTGAGGTGCTTGCTTTTGCTACTAAGAGAATTCCCAGGTGGTGGGAAATGCCATTTTGGTTAGGACTTTCACTTCTGCCAAGGTCCAGCATTACAGCAATAACCAATTTTTCAAATTGACTTTCCTGCCCTTAAAAGCCATCTTCTGCACAGCAATGCAGTGACAGGAGTATTGCCACAGGCTGTTTGAGTGATACCCAGCTGACTTGGTTTTGTAGGCCAAGACGTGGCTATCATAAATCTGGGTATGTCCAGTCAAGGATGGGAGAGAACAAGGGTAATGGTGGTTTACATCATTATGAAATCACAATGTCACTGAAGTGCTCACCAACCTCAGCTCGAAATACATGTGGGGAAAGGGGAAAGGGGGAGAATGTAGATCTCAGGGAAAAAAGGAGCTGCAACCTGAATTATAACAGCTCACAGATCGGCCAGAGGCAAAAATTACTTAGGTTTACAGTCTCAGAAGCCCTGGATTCAATAGTTGTTCCCTATATAAACCTTCTGTTCGTGAGTAAATGAGTTTTTAAGAGTATATCAATGATCAAGGAGAAGCACTTAGTCTGAACACACTTCAGGTGCCGTTTCATAGCAAACAGATAAAACTATTTCTGTTGTGTTGTATTAAACCTATGGCCCTCAAGGAATGGCAGCAGCAAGGTATCAGCTCCAGAAAAACATAAAGTCTTACCCACACAAGTAATTTTGTGGTTTTAGCATATACCAGCATATCTGTGGTGTTTTTTAGAATGTAAGCTTTTGTTTTAATATAAGTAATTTTATGCTCCTTATGCTTAGTGATGATATAGACCAGCCTTCTCCAGGAACTGAGTTTGCAAGAGATGTCATTTAGAATAGGATGGAGAGACAGCAAGGAAACAGAAGAGCTAATAATTATTTCTAGAAAAGACTTTTTACATTACTTTGGTGATATAAGGGTCTTTAAGCAGCTCTAATGTCAATGAAAGGCAGTCTGGAAGCTGGGATAAGTTATGGTGCAAAAGATTCTTCCCATAAATGACAGCTAAAGCACCATGTTTTTTAAGTGCATAAATGCCAGGACTTCCATGAGATATGACACTACTATATTGTGTGAGAAGAACATGGTTTGAAATGAAAGAACAAATTAAAACTTCAGAGATGAGGGGATACCCCTAATGGGAACAAGTTAAAGAGCAAGAAGTGGAGGGGTCAGTCAGTGTCTGGAGAACAAAGTGAGAGATTTGTCACGTGTGGGAGGAAAAGAGAGGGACAGTGGACTTCTCATCTGTGCATTTGCACCATAACCCTGACTTTCCCATGTTTGATCTTTTCTCTCTGTGCAAGTTTGAGTCTGTGGCAAGGTTAACAACAAACACATCTCTTGCTCAGTCATTCAGAACTTTTCTGTCATATAGCATTACAGTGACCCAAATTTGGCATAAAAAGGAGGAATCAAAGCAAAGAATGACCAATTCCATTTCAAACTTCTTTGACTATATGAAAAACAGGATGCAGCTCAACCCCCTCTACTCGTTCTAGCCTGGAGGTCACTGGAGCGGCAAACAAGCTTTTTAGTTTCCACCCAAACAGCTGTTGTTTTCCTATGGGTACAAAAGGAGGCCCCAGAGTTTGAAATTTTCTGGAAGTGAAAAGTTCTTATTGAATGAGACACTACACCCTATCCAAAGGGACAGTCTCCAAAAACTCTATGTAGGTGGGTGAACATTTCCACCCATCTCTCCGCAGCATGTGAATAAATGTCTGAGATTTAAGAGTTTGCATCTCAAACAGATGTTTGAAACTAACACTGTTGTTTGAGACTCCATTGATGTTTGAGACTCTCACGTCAAGTATTCATAATTCGCTCTGTATTAGGACAAGTGGGCTTTCGCAAGCGTCATGATGAAATAACAATTTAACATTTTATCTAGTGTGTCATTGGATGCAGATTTCTAACGCTTAAACTAAGGCCTTGCAAAGTCTTAGAACTGGTGTCTTTGTCTTTTGGTCAATATTTCCTCTTTGACTGCTTACAATAAATTTTGTGAAGGGTGGAAAGGTTGTATTCAGGCCTATGATATCATTGTGTTCTTTCCTGGGTACATTGTGATATGTGCTGTTTGCTGGCCTGGGATAAGACTTCTTTGGCAGAATGATTGCTGTTGCACTCTGATGGATCTCTGATGTGCTTTCAGTTTCCGCAGTGCTAGATTACTTTGGAGGATTTTGTTTCTCAGAACTGAGCATCTGATCTTGCAAAGCAGAGGTATACCTCCAAGGAGATTCTGAGCCAAAACATGTTTTTGTGGCAGTCAGAGGCACATTTTGCATTTTTGCGAAGTACTTTTGTAGTAAAATTACTGTAGTAATAACATACTAGTTATTCTAGTTCTCTTAATTTTCTGATTTTTTTTATTACTACAGACCTCCTGAGGTAGGAGGAGGCTTGGTATAGAGGGGTTTGAAGCTATTTTGTCTTGGGGAACCTCAATATTTTCCACAGAGCAGAGGGAAGTCTTCTGTAGGGAACATGTATGCCTGTTGAGAGTGGCATGGGTATAATTTCACATTAATTATATCTAACCCTCGGTAAGTACAAACTTTTTCTTAAGAGTCTAACCAAATCCCACTTATCTTTTTCTCTAGCTGTATTTCCTACTGCTTTTTGATTTTAGTTGGGTTTTTGGTTGGTTTGTTTTTTGGTTTTTTTTATTAGTTGTACATAAAAGTTGTTCCCATTGGGAAGTTAATTTTCTTTCCAGGTGGGAAAGTGAGCTGAACTGACCTGCCCTGCAGCTCCCCAGTTGCTTGTCTGCTTCTGGCACCAGAAAGGCAGCAGAGCTCATGGAGGGGACAGCTCATTGCAGTAATTGCTTTGGAATTGTATTGGTTTGGTGTAATATGAGATGCTCCCACAGCTGTCCTTCCCAAATTCTTTAGAAGTAGACCCTTGATCCTCAGAGATCTGTAAACCACAGAGGAAAACCACTGCTTAACTAATCGGATTATCAGCTAGCTCACTTGCATGTAATACATATCTAAACACTGCTTAATTTGGGATATTAATTACAGCCGGCACTGAAAGAATATGCATAAGTCTTTAATTACACAGAAAGATGCTGGATCTTCAAATCGGTGGCTGGAAATCTTATTTCAAGGGTTTAAGAAGCTGATAATTGCTTGTGATAACCATTTTACTCTGTAAATAGGTTTTGGCAATATATTGGCCAAGTACTGACTGATCTGAGTTATGCTGCCAAATGCCACCCAGATGGAGCCCAAAACAGCCTACAGTTTTGTAAATATGGTATTTCCTCATAACGCTTCAACACTGTCCCATTTGTTGTCTTACATATCTGATTGACTGTGAGTGAGCTCCGGCTAAAAGGTTTTTTTTCATTCTTAACTGTCTTTATTATAACTTCTTGTAGTGCAGTGTAAAATGTGAATCCCTTTACGTTCTGGGCTGAACCAACGAGGGGCTGTGCACACCAGTGTTTAGTGCATAGAAAGCAAATACCGTATGTCCCATGGCTGACTTGTTATCCAAACAGCACTGATGTATTTACAGCACTGCTGTATTTACTGATCCTATTTCAAACCCCCATTATGTGTGAAAGGATGCCAGTGCCATTCTGGCACATGGAAGTGCGTTATTTTCAGAACAAATACTGTCAGTTTTTGGGGAATCTGTAAAACAGTTCCTTTAAAACTCCTTGAACTAAATTGACATGTGGAGAGCTTGCACATTTAGCAAAGCTGAAAAAAAGGATAGGGATTGAGAGATCTTTTTGTAATTCAGTTTTCTGTGCAGGATTGACCTCACTTTAATAATCCATAGATAAAACCTTAGAAGTTATTTGAAGAATACTATTTGGAGGGTGAGAAACAATGAAAATTTTCCTTGGCATAAAATAATTCAAACAAGATTAAATCTTGCCTCTCAACCTTTCTGAAGACACTTTTTGGCAGTTTGTTATATTAATTTGAAGGAAAAAAATTAAATACCCTTAAAAGCACTTAGAACTTCCTTGAAGCAAAATTCTGATAGAGATCCTATGGGGAGCACACAAATACACAGAGCAGAGAGACAATTGCAAACCTTGCAGGATCCTTAGCAAGATGCATATTCTAAAACTAATAGGGTGAAACTCCTGGTGAAGGGAGAGGGCCTACATAATTGCATTTTTTACATAGCTTTTCACAAAGGCTTTGCAGGAGGGACTCTTGTAGCAAGTTTCTTCATAAAAGAAGGTAATTCTCAACTATATCTGATGCACTGGTGATAGCTTCCCTGTGGAGATGATTCAATTCTGTAAGTTTGTTCATGGAATTAGTAGAGTATCAGTAATATATACAATGAAATTTATCTCTCAGTTGCTAGTTAAAAAATACCAAACTGTATTCCTTTCAGACTTGTGAATCTTCTCATTTCAGTAGTATATTGGATGAATTCAGTACTAATTAATGAAAATAATAAAAAATTAATTATGGATCTGGTAATCAGTAATAGATTCAAACCTCCTGTCATAGTCTACAAGTGTAAGAAAAATTGCAATGTTCACAGAATACCAACCTAGCTTTTATGGCTGCCTGCAGTTGTCCAACCTTCATCAAAATAGTACAATCATCCAGTCAGTCCATCTAGAATATTTATAACATTTCATTGTTTACAGTTCCCTGTACTGCTCTAGCATGCAACAAACTTCTCTTAGCTGAGGAAAATCTCACAGTAAACATCACACAAACGACATGAAGACTTCTGTCTGATACTTAATACCTCGACCAGCTGAAAGTCATATCGAAAAGAAATAAGTAATATCCAATTAAGGCTACATACATAAATTTCTGACATAAACCCCTGCCTAAATACAAAAATATTATGGGGTAAATCTAATTAGTACAAATACATTTCTTGACATATCTGCCCAGCAGCTATACACAGAAGCTCTTCTCTCAGTTCTGCTCTGGGCCAGCCTTGCCCATCTGTTTTGAATTCAGTAATAAACTAACAAATCTGCTGTGTCTATTTTTGCTGTAGGTGGGATTTTCAAGGCTGTTTAGTTTTACCTTCCTTTGAAGGTAATGGCAGTATTTCTCTTCTAATCAATTTAAATAAACCAGGCCAGCATGGATTATCTTCAGAAATCTGGCTGTGCTGGTTATCTCAAGAAATCACACTTAAGAAATGAGAACTAGAAAGAACCCTATGTAGACTAATCTGTCATTGCTTCCCTCTCTAATTTTTACTTCGATACTTGGCAGTAAAGAAATGCAAGCACCGTTAGAGCAGTAAAGTAGTCCTAACTGGCTGTTTAACACCTGACAGTGATGTACTCATGGAGAAATTTCTCTAATAGCATCTTAAAAGCCATGAGCTCCTGTGATTCTCAAGTAGCCTTGCTTGAGGCCAGGGGTGGAAAGCTCAGCAGAGGAGGTGGAATAAAATGGGCTTCTACCAATTATCATAGATATTTTTCAGCTAATTCGAAATCTGCGAAGAACTGATGTTTTCTCTGAGGCAAGAAACAACTAGTTTCAGTCTTGTCATAAATACAGCACCTTTTCACAAAGCAGGAGAGCTTAGATTGGCAGGCCTACAAGTTCTACATTCACCTCTAAGCTTTTTATCAGTAGTGCATGGTCATTCTAAAGTAGCTGACTTCACACTCTAAACCACCTTGTACTGGTATCGTTCATACTTGCTGTCAGAAGGGAAACAAAGAGGCCCCAGCTAAACCACAGCTTTGAAAAAGAAGCAATGCAAATTAGCCTGGGTTACAGTCCCGCAATTAAATGGTTCCTGGTATCTGATGTGGCTTCTGAGCACTTAATGTGAAGGCATCTGTCCTACACTGTCTGCATAACACAGGTACTCCCACAACCTCTGGAAACTCACTGAGGGTCTCCTAGAAAGCTTTCCTTCTGTCAGGACTATATGAAGGGGAGTATTTCTAAAGGATCAGGAAAACTGGAAGTGGCCTCTGGGACATCCAGAGGTTTCTAACCCAACCTCCTGCTTGAAGCACCACCCATGAAAGCAGGTTATTCAGTGACTTGTCCTGTCAGCTTTTGAAAGTCTTCAAACATGGAGGTTCTGCCACCTCTGTGCAGCCCAAATCCTCATAAAAAACCTTTTTCTCTATATTGAGTAAGAATTTCTTATGTTACACATTGTATCCATTTCTTTTGCTTCTACTGTGCACATTTGAGAACAATCTGGCTCTATCTTCTCTGCAGTCTCCCATAGGTAGCTGAAGAAAGCACTAAATATCCTTTGTAGCTGTACCACACAGAACAGAGGGAACCTCTTCAGAACTTCTGCCCAGTTCTGGCATTGTGTAGAAAAGACTGAAGACTTCAGAAACCCTGAGAAATGGAAGAAAAACTGGGGAACCTGGCTCTGAGATTCTTTTCCATTTCAAACCTTGCATGGAAAAATCATGGAGTAAAATGTATCAGTGGTACCAGGAGCAGAGACCCGGAAGCTGTAGAGTCATTAAGATGTGCAGTCAGACTTCTTCCTTTTGCTCTCTCTCTGTGGCTCCATGAATCTTTTCATCACTGCATCTCTGTGCAATGGCCCTGCTTGGGAGACAGGTAGCTAACCACCATAAAGACTAGTGGGTTGAAGTGTTTGCAAAAGAGCTTTGAAAAAAACAAAGTCTAGTTAATGTTTCACACACTGCTGGGTAACAGAAGTGTGTTATTAATCATGTTTGTCATGAGACTGATGAAATAGTAAACTTGAAGGATTCTTTTTCTAGGCATACAAACTGAGAATGTCAGACAGCCCTGCTCAGCATCATGGGTTTAGAAAACGAATAGACATTAAAGATGGGACTCATCTGGCCAAAGGCAGCTCGATGTCTGCTGGACATCATGAAAAAGAACTTCCTCCCAGAAATGTCTTTTTCTTCCTAGTGACAGGGAATATCAGATGCTGTCTGAAATGAAGCTCACGCCATGAGCAAGAGAGGCAGTGCTAAAGGGTACAGCTCACAATGAATTTGCAAAAAACCACCCATGTTGCCTTACTTAGGGGGAATGAAACAGCTGGAAAGGTAAGTGAAGAAGGAGGGGGCCAGTACAGAGAAGAGAGCAGCTCTTCTTCTCAGAGAGGGAAGCTGTGAAGAGAGTGCGAAGGGTGCGAAGAGAGCGCAGAGGCAGAAAGGGACTCACTGGTCAATGAAAGACGTACAGAGCTCCCTGCCTGTTCAGACATTTCTGCTTTGGGATCTTTGGCAGCTGTCCCTCCCGTCTGAAGGCAAATCTTCCCAGCAGGCTGTGAGCATGTCTTGAGAGCATAAACCCAGCTTCCTGTGTCCCCCAGTGGGTCCCTCTCCCTGCATACTTCTTGGCTGTGTGGTGGCAACTTCGGCTGCAACCATTCCTTTTCCTTGCTGTCTCCACAAGCTGCTACATTATGCATCTGTTTAGCACCTGTGACTCCATCAGATATCTGGTATCAGGTTTTTTCCATCCACTGTGTTTTGATAACAGCCTGCCTGCTGCATGAAAAGGACAAGGAGGCGTCTCTAGTTTTAGATATTATGCCCCACATCCAGGTGCTGCAGTGCTAGCAGCACGTGGAATTTCTCCCCTTACAACTACTGTATGTCCAGCCAGGTAGACTTTAGACAGGGATATCTGGTTCACCCAGTACTGAGATATCATTAAATGACTCCTTGTTTAAGGACTTAAGGTGATAGGATGTTTTGCTTCAAGACAAAATAACAATTGCTTTGAGCTGCCTGGAGCTACACACCATTTCCAAAATACCATTTAAATCTTACCCAAGGAGGGAATTTAAAAACACCTGTCAGTGCCATGCATTTTAAATTAATCCCAGTGAAACAAACACTTGGAACACAGAGCTCAGTACTTAACCCCTGATACAGACTCACAGTGGCTCAATAAACCAGAAAACTGTTCTAAAGACACAAGGAAAAAAGCTGATGGTCGATCCTAAATAGATGTAGTTGGCAGGCAAGATTTAGGGTAGTAAAAGGCTGTGCCACAGGTGTAAAGGGGCATCACCGTCCAGTCTTCCATCCCTGCAGATGACGGAGAACTGAGCTTCACCAGGGCTGCAATAGCTCCTAGTTAGCCCTGGAGAGCATCCTGGTTGCTTTAGAGCTGGTCCTCTGAGTTCTTCAAATATCCCAGAGGTAAATCTCACATAGCTGTGTGTCATGCAGAGTCTATATCATTTAGATTCCTAGAATCCCAAAGAAAGATCTCAGCTGCCTATTCTATACTGTCTAATGCCTAGGGAAGCTCTCCAGGATCTCAAAAAAAAAAATTGTAAGTGCATAAACTTAGCCTGGAGAAATCAAACTGCATGCACTAAATGTATATATTGCCTTAAAAAAACTGAATTTTCCTACGGACAAATGCGCACGTACTATGTTGGTTGTTTTTAGAATAGCTGATTTGACAATGCTGGATTTCATATTTTTTTCTTCTCCAAGCCTTGGGAAGTTCATTGTAAGCTTTGAAGTCTGCACCACATAACAACGAGATGTGTCAATAAAAGTCAGGTAATTTCAGAATGAAAGATTCACTGAAGGGTCTCAAGAGCCAGAGTTTAGCAGCAAAGTTAGAGGTCCATCAGAGACCCTCACATCAGGACATTTAACTCTTCCTCCTCAACTTCTGTGCCATGGTTTGTGCTTTTCACAGAGAGCCAGGCTGCACTTGCTCTTTGCACTGGTGTACAGAGAGGTGTGTTTCCCTTCCATGCCTATATTATCCTGCTTGTGGCCAAGTGGGCATCCTTTGGAGTTGCAGTCCCAGTCTCTTGGTATGTTTTTCATCAGACTGTTTGCATAACACATTTTACCATCACATTTTTTCTATTGTGCTTTTCATTGTGGACTTACAGGACTATAAACCACCTCAGAGGATTTGCTGAATATAATGTGCTAACTGTGAGGCTCACATAATTGTCTCTGGTTTCCCAGTGCTGAATCAATGCATTTATAGCTCCACTGCAGCATCTCCTATCCTCTGGTCCTGTATGCCAGATGCAGATATCTGTGGTCCAGCAACCTGCTGCCTCTTGCCTGAGAGGCAGCGAGCAGCAGAGAGACTGCTGAGCTCTGCCACACTTTGGGATCTGCCCCTGAGCCAGGTGCCCTGGTTAATGGGCTGCTGCTTGAAGACACAATCAGCCGACTCCAGGCTGCTGTGTGATCAGTCTCCCACGCTCTCACCTTCACAGCTTTAGCAGGGAGCTAATACTGATGTGTTCTGACTTTCTTAGGCCATAATTTTTTTTTCCACTCACTTGAGAAACAGGAAAAGACGAACTGCATTGGTGAGGCTCAGCAATAGTAAGGTACAAGTTTTAAGTTTTGTTTTCTTTTGTAATTACAGTAATTACATTGTCCATGTCGCACTGAAGATTCAGAAGACCTGAACTGCAGAGCTGTTTGCATTTGAAATACTCCTGCGTAGTGGAGTATTGTGGAACAGAACATCTCCTGAAACAAACTTCCAACCATATTGCTACTTATGCCTGCTACATAAAGGGAAGTTCTTTGCAGGATGCTCATGTCTCATCCCGCACAGCTTGTTCTGAGGAGGACTAGGGCACAGGGGTGCAAAACTCTCATTATTGTCTATTACGTAATGCTAAGCATGCAAGGGGGGGATCTGCTCCTCTGTAATCAAGACCAGATGAAAAGCTGTCTGACCTGTGGATGTCTGAAATAACAATTTGTTCTCATTCCACACCATACCTTGCAGGCAGTTGTAATGATTTGCCCAGAAGTCTGCTGCTGCACTGTGTGTAATCAGGTAACTTCACTCAACTTGAAAATAGACGTTTAGAATATCATCCTCCCTGAGCAGAGGCAAGAAGACTTTCGTTACTTTTGATATCTGAGCTACTATGTCGAGCGAAAATATCTTTAATTGATTACTTAATTCAAGTCATCTTCAATTTAGAGTAAGAAAGCCAGCTCTCCGTATGTTAGCTTTCTACAATCTCTGTAGGACTTTGATGTTGTGTTTCTCTGGAAAACATTTCCCTCTGGAAATGTGGGATGTAACAAAACCTGTTTGAAGATGAAGAAGAAGGAGAAGGAGGAGGAGAAGAAGAAGAAGAAGGTATATTTATGTTTTCTCATATATGTTCACATCTAACAGATGCAGCAATTCCAGATTGAAGTAGTTTCTGAGAGCCAAAGCGGTTTTGGAGTGTCACAAATAGCTGTGGTACGTTATCATTAGGTGTCAATATTAAGCTGCATCATAATTTCCCAGTATATGTGAGGAATGCAAGTATTTTTTGCTCTTGGCTATTAGGAAGAGGATATGTGTGGTTCGTATCTATCCTGGCCCTGGAAGGGCTGCTCCTCATATGAATGTTTTCTGCCTGGTTTACTCAGCTGGGGTTCTTGGTCCCCTCTGGCAGCTCCCAGTTCACTTCTAGGACAGCTTGTTCTGCCTGAGATGTTGTAGGTGTTCCCCAAGATTTGTGGCTCCAGGGGCTGAGGATCAGACTGTATTACAAAGAGTGCCTTCACCCTTTCCTCAGAATTTCCTACAGCAGTGGGAGTAATAAGACTGTAAAATCTAAAACAATCCACAAAGAACTGGATAATTAAAATAATTCAGTGCTACGAGACTGGCTGGCTCAAGACACAGCAATTTGAGCAACAACCCTTTTCATACCTTCACCTGGCTCCAGGGCAAAGGGAAAGACAAGGGAATGACTTTCAGTCTTTCCCTTTAATCTTTTCCCAATTGTTGCTAGATTCTGCATGGGTTTCTATGGGTGTTTGCTCGAGATGACACAAGATGAGCATCACGTCCCTGGGATGGAGGCCTGCAGTGTGCAATGACTGATTGCATTTCAGCAGATGAGGTGGAAGTGTGAGCAGTGGATCACTGCAGAAAGCTGTCCACTTATCAGTGACAGCCCAGTGACTGTATCAGCATGTCCTCTCAGTGTCACTGAGCTTAGAAGGGGCCTTTCCAAGCCTGGCTGCCACTCTGAGCTGTCACTTGAGCTGCCACTACTGGTATTATCTTTGCTTTCTAAGATAAAGAATTGGATTTTGTGGCATAGTTAAATCTGATACTTCTCACAAGTGCTAAATTAATTACTCATTGCTGTTGCTTATTATTTGTGAAAAGCTGGCTTTGTGCCCAGCATTTTGATGAATTCTGACTCCTGTCTCTATTGATTCTATGAGATATATGACAAAATGGAAATCAAGTTTTTTGTTAGTGAGGATTAAAAGGCGTTGTGAAGCAAAGATGAAAGGACTGTTGTCACTCAACATTTCCATTTATAACATGGACTGTTTGGATTTATAATGGGCTACCAAAGAACCACTCCATTAGTAACTATTATGCAGAAGGATGCTACAGTGGCATATTTGCTTCAGCTCTAATAATTTCTTTTGGAACAGAAAATAATATGTAAATTGCCAGTGAAGCAGTAAATAACTATCTACACTTATTTTACTAACATCAGAGCTAGTTTCTGCCTAGCTCCAGGGTCTGGAGAAGGCTGCAGGGCAACTGTGGATTTTGATTCTGATCTTCCAGGTGATTTCCAGCTCAAAGCCCTCTTCTGAGTCAGTCATGGTCTTTCAGCATGTCACCATCTCGGTGCAGGTTTTCCACTTTAATCTCTTATAAGCATAATTAGGCAGGCCTGGATTTATCAGAAATGCCAAAGAGTTGTTAATCCTCACTCACTTGCCCCTGTCCTCTTCTGACTGCCCTCTCAGTCAGTGCTGAGGGCACAAGTGACACCCAGGCAGGAATGGGTGTGAGTTCATGGGGAAGCCCAAAGCCTTCCCTCATGCCCAAGGCAGTTTCGAACAGCTCTTCTACCTCCAGCACCGTGGTACAAACTGGAAACCAGAGACCCAAACACAAGTGAGGTGTTTCTGCTGGCCCTATGCCCAGATGGGCTCAGGGCCCCGTGGTTTGGAGTTCTGCTAAATTGCAGAGGAAAACTGGGATTCAGCTAATGGAGTCCCTGTTATGTCCGGGTCTTGAACATGCTTCGTCCCTTTCATGGTATCTATGGATTCAGAGCTGCATCTGACGCTCCCTATTGACCTGGCTGCTTTTCCTTTGTCTTCAGTAGATTTTTAGGTTCTGCCTCATTACACATTAAAAGACCTATATCCTCCTTTCACTGACCCAGGTTTGACCTCATTTGTCCGGGGGCCCTCTCCCAGCATTTGGGGAAGGAAACCTGTGTTTGGGAATTGATGTCTCCCTGTGGCTGAAGGTGGCATTGGTGTTTGTGTCTGTCTGTGGCAAGCCTTGGTTTTCTGCCCTGTTACTTTCTCTCCAGCTTAGTTGACTGTGTGTTCCTGAAGACTTTGAGGGAACTTTTTGCTTAAAGGTGACTATATGCATGCATAAGGAAGGGAAAGAGGGCAAACACAGCTGTCCTCTGAGCCCCAACCACTCCCTGGCTCACTGTGTGAATGGTGCCTGCAGCACTGATGGAGGCAGGGGGAAGAAGTGTGGCTTCTGCTCCATCCACCTGCAACACTGCAGAGGGAACACGCTAAGGAAAACATTACGTAGGTTAGGATAGGTAGAAGGAACAAAGTTTCAGTGTGTTTTTCCTGTTATTTCCTAGGGAACTGCTGCTGAAGTTCAATTTCCAGAGCTGTAGCTGTGATTGCAAAAGTGTATTCCAATGTTTGTCACTGTGTTTCTGTCATTTGTTAGTGTACATAACCAGAACTGAAACACACATCTATGCACAGATGTAACAAAACTGGGAAAGAGTCTTATGTGAAATTATTTACAAAAGGAAATTGCTTCACAACTTCTTTCTTTGAGTTGTTGTATGCTTTGACCAACTACACTGCCCTGTGAGTAAGGGTAGGTGAGGAAGAAGAACATTTCAAGAACGGGTTACTCTGTGCCTGAAGAATATTTTGCATGGGTCTGAAAGGTAGGCATTGTCAGAAATCCTTCACCCCATAGAAAAGCCTAGAGGTCCAGTACAGCTCAGAGGACTGGAGTTTGTACAAATGGGAAGGATGTTAGCTGGCAAACTCTGCACCCTTTTATTTTCTTGGTATAAGCAAGTGCTATGTTTTCTGAAATCAGCAAATATTAAGAAGAAACTCAGGCTATTTGTGCCCGGAGTAATAAAATTTTATTTTGAAATGGGCCATTTGGCCTAGTACAAAAGAAGTGGAAGTATTTTTGTTTTAAAAAATGAATACATTAACTTTATTGCAGTTGTTAAATTAGAACCTGTGGAGTCTCAGAGGGTGATAATTAAAACTGTCCTTTTTAAAGTATCAGAGGAATCTTAAGCATATTTAGTGTTTGCTATATATAACAGATCTGTGTGATTTTGTCTGAGTCATCCTCCTCCTACTTGGATGGCTATTTGTTTACTTAAAACCAAAACACAAGTCTCTGGGGAAGCCGTTGCTGTAATCACGCTTTGGGTGTTTTGGTTAGTGCAGCCACTTCTCTGAGGGGTCTGAACAGTGTGAATTCTCATCTCCACTGGTAAACACCTCAGGGTGTGCCAAGAAAGCCAAAGTAAATGGCACTAAGTTTAGGGTTTTAAAATATTTTCTTTCAAAAAAAAGATGCTGTTTCTCCCTCTGACAGTATGCTTCCCTATAAAACCACTATTTTCTGTGTAGCTTCCTGTGACTTCATAAAAAGTACATGCTGAGCTCTTTGCCCTTCTACAAATAGATAAAATCATGCTTGTAGGAGGCTGAAGTCCTATGTCAACTGGCATTTGGCTGCTGGTTGTGGCACCAGTGTGATTACAGTCCAACAGCCACTGTATTTGACTCACTGACGGCTTGTGGGCCAGTGTGACTGACTGTAGGAGCCATGACTGCTACTTAGCAAAACAGGGTGCAAATGGCACTTGGGCCCCTGCGGCTCAGAGAACTATTCCAGCAAAAGTCTGCAGTGAGCTTTGTGAAGCCTAGGCTGAGCTGTGTTTTTGTGAGCAGGGATAAGCAGGCAGTGTCAGCCACTCAGAGAGGGGCAGAAGATAAAACCCTGATGGGATATGCTCCACAGATCACAAGTGGATTTGCTGACCTTACGGAGCTACAGAGGGAGAATTTCCAGAGGACCAGAAGGACAGCAACACTGTCTTCACATTGGTGATGTTACAAACTCTGCAGGGGTCAACCCCTCCAGTAAACTTTTATGATCTGTAGGTGGTTCTGCTTCACCTTGCTTAATAGACTAACATTTCCACAGCACTTGTCAACAAAGTAATCAACGACCTCCATGCAGGAGTAAATGTCTGCTAAATGACACAGTCGATTTAATTTGATTTTGGACTTGCTGAGTGCACTCACACAGTGGGATGTCAGGACAGGCACAAATGGTAAATACAATATCCACTGTGTGTCACCCACGTCAGAGCAAACACATTTCTGTTCTGAACAAGGAACCACTTTGTTCCCCATACCTGCTCCTGCCCTCAGGTGCTAGCAGATGAGTTGTGGCTCTATTCTGGGCTATCTGGTCACAGATGTTGCCTTGCCTTGCCAGGCTCCAGAAGCAGACAACTTGGGAGGCCAGCTTCTCACCTCCAACTGACAGCTGGGGCTGGAAAGGAAAATATGGCTATAACTCCATAATATCCATGATATCTGTGAGCAAGATATGTTCAGAATAATAGTGTCCTGGCAATCAAAAAAAAAAAAAAAAAGAAGAAGAAGAAAAAGAAAATCTCTCCTGGTTTTTTTGGCATCCTGGCAGTGTAGTAGCTGGAATGGATGGTGGCAGTACCCTGCTGCATTCTTCCTGCAGTCCTGAGGTTCAAAGACTTCTCAGTGCAGTTCTAAACCACTGTTCTCCTTTGGTCCCAATAGGCCTCCAACCATCTGGGCTGCAGATCAGCTGTGCAAAAAGCTCTGTGTTTCTTGCCCTGGTAAACAGATAAGAGTAAAGGTTGACAAACTCAGATTCAGATGATGCAAGGAAGAGTGAATTCCAAGGACTCTCCACTCTGTGCCATAACTTTGGCTGCCAGGCGTTTAAACCCATAGGCTATGAGCAAGAGGTAGCATGTAAAATATGACAGGTGGCCAAGTTTATTTAATATGTTGGCTTTTCCACTGCTCTTAGCACTGTTATCAGAACACTTAATTTAGTTACATGGAGCAACATGGAAAAACACTGGCGAACATAAAATGAAAAAGCTACTTCCAAGTAGCTTCCAAATTAACTGTTAGTCCCTTTGCATTGCTGGAAATCTAATAAGGCACTGATTACATATAGGACTGGTGAGTTTTTAAATATGCTCAGCTTCAGCTTTTAGATACATATTGCTCAAAAAGCCTTGGGGCGGGAAATATGAAGTCATCTTGTCAGGAGTTCATCACAGGTACCGTGAAGTCTTTTGAGTTGCCTCTTCAAAGGCTTTCTCTTTATTCCTACATGGCAGCTGGGAAAGGGCCAGCTCTGTGTGCTTGGGAATCACTTTCCTCAGTCATTCTTTTGGGATGGGACCACTGTAGCAAGAAGATGAGTTAATCAGCCCTCCAATACAAGGCAGTCCAGCTAACTGGAAATTCCATGTAAGGCGGGTCATGTGGCAAGTCCTGGGAAGCATGACAGCAGCCACCAGTTGAGGTCCACAGGTCACTGCAACTGCAGGCTCTGTGAGTGTTTGCTCTCCTGGCTGGTATTCCCAGGGGCCCGAGAAGCCAGGCTTATCCATGTTCTTTGCCAAAGAGCGAGACTTGTCTTGTAGAAGAGAGAGCCTATTTAAAGGGGACTTAAATGGACAAATTAGATATGCTTCCCACAGCCACACACCACCCTTTCCTCCTGCGGTTGCACAAAAAGTCTGTGCAGCATGACTGGAGAGTGCTGGAGCTCATGCCAAAACTGCCTAGAACAAGGAAGTGAACGTTGGCTCTCACGCTGGCTTGAACCTGTGTATAACCAGGCTGGGAAAACTGCAACTCTCTGGGAGCATCTCAAACTAGCTCAGCATCATCTGCAGACACAGGCACAGCATGATTTGCTACCTTCACTGTAACTCCGGCTTTTAGACCCTTTGTGCCCTGCCCTGACTTTTGGCTCTCAATTAGGTTGCATTTTGGGCAGGAGTGAAATCCAGCTTCTTCACCCATTTGTTCTCTCACTTCTCTTCACCATGTATCTTTGCTGCTTGCCTTGTTGCCAGCTCTGGAACTGCTCCAATTACAGAATAAGAATAAGCCAAGTCAACTCACAAAAATGGCAGAGAATTAAGTCAGGACAAGTAAATAGGCAGAGGGAGGAATGTAGAAATGGGGATAGAGGGGAAGGGAAATTAATGAGGATAATAGCAAAGGCCTTCTTTCTGTGGCAGCCAGATTTTAACTTGGTTCAGTGGTCAGAGGTTACTGGTGGAGTTGGCATCACAGCTTAGGCTACATGCAGATATATTACCCATTTAAAGAACAGTGTTCTGATAGTGTTTGATTGATTGATTGCTGCTGTGTCACAAGAAGGCTATGCTTGGGAAAGAATACAGCTTCCAAGACCTGCCTCTCTGAGCACTTCTCATCCAGAAGATTCATGGTTAGGAGAGGAAATCCAAAACTGTCAGTCAAGGCAGGATGCAGGTTTTTCAACTTGCTGTGGCAGCTGAGCGAGAGATTTGAACACTAATGTTGGGAGACCTTTGAAAGGATTTTCCTTTTCAGAAGGCAAACTACCTCTTCAAAATGTCATGTCTTCCTGTAAGCAGGACATTTATAAAGTAATTTGAAATCACTCCCACAAGCGCTCAGCCCTTTTTGAAATATGACCATCTACAACAACCTGCAGAGCAGAAAAGCCAGCAAGGAAGGAGACAGAATGTCACCATACAAGTACATGCTACAAAATACAATATAAAAAGAAGAGACATTCCCCAAATCCTTCTGAAGCAAAGCCAGGGGTGACTGCACCAGCCTGCTATGGTATGCTGGCACTCAGGCTGGCATTTGACACTCCCTGAATTTCCTTCCTCCTCTGTGCAGTTGTATTTCATTAGCAGGCAAGTGCCAGCGGGAGGGGAAGATGATGTCAGCATCTGTACCTGGGCTGGAGTGGAGCTGGTGTAGGCTTGCAAGCAAAGCAGTCAAGAATCACAAGGTAACTTGGTAAATCAGAAGACAGGAATTCAAATGAATGTAACAAGGCCCAATGGGAAGAGAGCATTTAATCTTCCACTGGTTTTCCTGATTTTTCTCCTACGAGAGTCCTCTGGCAGTGTGTCCAGGTACAAGTATTGCATCATCCGAAGGGACTCCTTGGTGATTCAAAGCTCCCAGGGCCCTGAAGGGCAAAGGAGCTGCACAGCGACTTTAAACAAATTAACACTTTCCTGGGACTTGTTCCTGTCTATGTCAAGAAAGAGCTTTTCCTTGAGAGGAGATGAAAGGTCTCCAGCGTTGTGCAACCCATCGTCTGTCCTCACCATGGCTTGTAAAGTATGTGCTGGGACAGATCTCAGGCTCAGCTAGGAAACAGCAATAACAGCTGTTGTTAAGGGGAGGCTGCAGCTGACCCATGTTAAGATGTTATTGTACACTGAGCCCTTCTTCCCCTTCTTTCCTATCACAATGCACTCCAGCCCAAGCAGAGTCCTGGTTCCTGACTGCATGTTGTGAATGTTCTGTCACTCCCGTGTGAGCTGGTTCATCTCACAGGCTATAAAAAACAGGGAATATAAAAGAAGCATTTTCTGTCAGTTAAGTTAGATGAACTGGTTCATCAGATTGTCAGAGGAACATTGGAGCTGGCACGAGGTGGGGGTGAAGACCACTGCCCAGGAGGGAGAGAAGAGACTCTGCCCTGATTCAGTGGTAACAAAGCATTAACTAAGGCATGCACCTGGTGAAACTTTACCCTCTGATGTAGTGATATAATTGCTCATTTCATCACTCCCTGGCACAGTTCTATGAAAATGATCTGTACTAGCCTCAGGGATTTTCACAGGAGATTTTTGTTTTCCAGATCATTTTGAAACTGAGGGGATACAAAAGATGCCGCTCTGTTCACAGGTCTGAGGAGGCAGTAATCTTCGTGGAAGTGTGACAGGGATAAAGAAATAATAACCTCTTAACCCTGGTAATCTGTGGTCTGGACAACATCCTTAGCTGTGTCCTAAGGGTACAGTCAGGCAGTATATTTGAAGTGGGCTAAAAGATAACTACTGCCAAAAAGTGCCAGGCAGCCCCTCTTCCCTTTCCACTTGGGGTGCACTCCTGCTGTTTCCCTTGGAGCATCACTGATGCTCATTTTGATTCTGTGTTGGCTGAGGTAAAGGAGTTAATACAGGGCAAAACAATCCCACAGGAAGAAAATTAAGGTTTTTCTGCTCATTGAGTGAGATAGATCAGGTAATGGTAAAGGCAGACAAACTCCAGCTCCAGAATAAAGAGGACAGCTGTTTCATCACCAGCTGCTGCTGTGAGTGGCACAGTTTCATCATCAAGAGCTGTAGGCAGCAAATACATAGCACTGGCATCCTCATTTGAATATAGGATGCCTGCCTCATCAGACATGGTCTATTTCATGTAGCTGATATATCCACAAATGTGGTATTTAGGGCCCAGATTCAATAAAGATCAAAAATAAAGTGATGTCAAGATACTTTCCAGAACACCATACTGAACAGGGGTACATGCACAAAGTTTAGAAAGCTTGAGCAAGTGAAACAGCCACGAAATGAGCTCAGCTCATTGATCTGAGTTGGGTAAGGGTCCCTTCAAAAACCAGGAAATTCAGCTTTAGCTTTTCAAAGAGTGGACCACAACACTTGTTTATTTGCTGCATGCTTTTATTCTGGGTTTTGCCTTTTCAGTTTGGCTCAGTATTTTGTGGCTTTTTGAGGGCTGTGTCTTGCTGGACTGAGTAGGACCCCAAGGAAATGATTCCGTGAAACTCAATTTATGGTCGAAGCACTGAGGAGGTCAATCCTAAAACGGGAAGGAGTTCTCAGCCCCAGCTCTGACAATCTGCTAATCCCTCCAGACACTGTTGAAAGGATATTTGAGACTTCCATTGCTGGACATAAATCAGTATCACATTCTATAGGATAGTTCAAGAATGCCTATAGAAAGTTTATGATTTGCATTAAGGGCTTTGTGGGTTCCTGGGCTTTCCTTGTATTGTTTTGTTCCCCATGGCTAAGGCAGTACCCAAACTTCCCACCCCACCATGCACCCCCCAGCAAATAGGTCTTTGGCACACATTGCAATGTAAATAGATGCCGAATACGTGGCCGGAATAATTAAGCTTTAAAATTCTAGCCGAAAATCCATTGTCACACAAAACGGACCCTACAGATAAGAAGGAGGTAATGAGAACAGCCTTTTACTGTCTGCACTTAACCATAAATACTGGCCAGAATTCAGGAAGGATTAGGTGTTTCTACAGGAACCAGAGCATTTGCAAACATAGCACTAAGCAGCTGCTAATGCCTTGTGCTCGCAGCTCTGGGCCAGAGCCCATTTCTTGAGTTCATTCACTCCTTTGCTTTCTAAAACATCGTTACTAAAGGCCATAGGACTTTTCTGCCATCTCGTCAGTATAGAGGTTCATCTTCAATGGCAGGTCTAGTAAGCGTGCTTGTGCAACTTTCTGTTATCTTACGAAATCCTGTGGATGATGTCAAGTTGCTACAATTCCTAGTTATCTATGTGTGGTCAGACAATCTAATTATTATATAATTTCTAAGTAAACAGTGCAAGCAGGTTATTTTCACATTTTGGTTAAAAAGGATTCAGAAAAACAAAGCTAAAATGACCTAGCACAAACGATATCAAAAAATAATATAGAACATATACGACTTCACGCCCCACCATTACCCCCAATTAATAGCTTATTTCATGGATCTGGGCTCAATTTATAAAGAGAAGAGTGACTTTAGTGCTTACAATTTTGCTAACTTTGGAATATTCGTTTGGTATGCACAATGTACAGAAATAAATCAGCTTAACTTCTTGTATATTATATTGTTTTTTGCTAGATGATGATACATTATTCGAAGTTGAGTTTTTGAGTTTGTGAAAACTCTGATTTTTTTATACTCTGTGGTTTAAAATCTGTAGGACAAGGAAAGAGTGTTATCCCATTTGACTGGGGGAGCACAGGCACAAGCAAGCTTAGATGGGAATTCAATAATATGAATAACCTAGTGCAACTTGGGGCTGCTGTTCTGCTGTCCCACTGCACTGCCCACCCATCTGCCTGGACTGCAGCCAGCAGTTGCACAACTGTAGCCAGGTCAGCTTGACAAGTTGATGAAATGGAAAATGATGGCTTTTGGGTGGTTTGGTTTTCAAGAGGATCAGCCCGGTGAAACGGCTGCCCCAGTTGCCCCAGCACAGTTGCAGTGCACAGCAATCACTGACTGTGGCAAGGGATGCAAGGAAAAGATGAGGGTGACACTCACCTTGAGCCTTGCAGCTCATGGTCACCAGCTGCCCAGGTGCTATGTCAAACTCAGCTCAACAGCAAGCCCAAAGAAGACCTGGCCAGAAGTGTAGCTCCCTCACACCACTTTGGAGCCACCAGAGCTACAAACACTTCCAGTAGTTCCATGGGTTTCACTGAATCATCCATGGAGCCAGAGCACAGGGTTAGTGGTCCACCCTTTTGGACCTGCTTTAAAATATATAAAACACTTAACCAAACCTTGGCTACTGAAAATATTTTGTCTTCACATGCACAGTGAAATACAAAGCAGCATGATATTTGTGCCAGAGCTTTACAAGCTTCATAATACCTACCAGTTTCTTAAAACATACACAACATTTAAAATAGCACCTATATAGTTGGTATGGGGTCAGGATATTAGCTGGTGATATTTTGAGAAGCACGTACTGATGCTGGAACTATATTTCAGAATCTATCCTTAAAATGTGTAATGAAACGTCTTCAAAGGGTGCGACTTCAGAAGTTGTGAATGATCTTTTAAGCTTCTCCTTTCCTTCTCTCTTCTCTTTTCTCATTTAAATGACAGCTCAGGAAATGATTCTCACCCACAACCCAGTAAGAAGATGTGGATTAAGAACTTAACTTGATTTTTTTTTTTTTTTTTTTTTTTTTTTTTTTTTTGTTTGGGTGGGGGGGGGGGGGGGGGGGAAGAAGAGGATGAGCATGGTGTGAAGAAAATGAAGCTGCCTGGGTGTTGAGGGGAAGGTTATGGTCACTTGTAATGAATTTCAAGGTTGGAGGGAAATGCTAGATCTCTCACTCTTTATGCTTCTCTGCTACTTCCGAGCTTAAGCACACATTTAACCCTGATCAGAGAGAAAGGTTCCTGTAGTAAATAATACACAATTAGACCCTTAAAGATATTTTTAGATCAGGCAGTTTTTAAGGCAACATTGAGTAAAAACACTGAAGCGTTGCTTGTGAGACTCTTTTCAACTCGAAATACCAAGGCTCGGGTTTTGTTATTTTACCCCCACCCCCATCCTTTTGCAGCCGGGGTCAAAAAAACCCTGCAGGGTAGCATGATTTGCACAAGCCTGCCAGGCTGCTTCCATAGCCTAAATTACCAGTAAAAGGGCTAGAAATCTGCATGCAGGTCTGTGTAGGGTGGCAGCAGTTTGGATGAGGGGATGCCATTAAAACCCATTAAACCCCACGTGATCCCTGCAGCACAATTCTCTTTTATCTTTCTTCTCTCCACTGCCCGGAGACTAAAGAGCTCATCTCCATAGGGCTCATCTCTATAGAATTGGGGAAGCAAAGTCTTCCATAGGCTTTACTTGTTTCTGACCCTCTGCTCTTTCTCACAGTATCTGCTGCGGCTTTACAAAATTTGTTGGGTACTTTTAAAACGTTTTAAGCACCTTTGGAGAAATCGGATAAATACATGTGAATAAGTTAGAGGAAAAATACGAAACATTTTGTGACCTCCTGAAAAGTTCCTAAAATTTTACTTCACTTAGGTATTACAAATGGGCTGTTTATCTCAATAATCATTTTTTCCCCTTTTACTTGGCATTACATTTCCTTCAAAGACTTGTGGAAGTCCTCAGTCCTTACATCTGCTGTAATGAAGCAACCCTTTGGTCTGGGTGGGAAGTCTCTTACGTATAAACATCCAGTCTCTTTATTTCTTCCTTGGACAAATAAAACCACACAAACCAGCCCGCTGCAGGCTGGATAAATCTTTCACATAATGAATTGTTTTACGCAGAGGGCTTCTGAAGGGGGCAAAAACTTAAATGTGGTTACTATGTCAACAAGCGACGGGATTTAGGCATTTTTCTCAAGGACTTATGCCTGCAGAAGACTGAGGGAGAATTTATGGAGCGTGTTGTGCTGACACCCTCCCAGCTGTTCCTCCCCCCGAGCGGAGCAGGCGGGGGAACGGCTCCGGGGGCGGCGGCGCCTTCGGGGACCCCCGGGCGCTTGGAGGGCTGGGAATCCTCACGGAGGGGAGCCCGGCTGCTCGCAGGGGCGCTTCGGGGAGGACGAGGGTGCCCCAGCTTTTCTTCGTGCCGAGCGGAGATCCTTGTGTGATTTTTGGGAAAGCCTTGTACATGCAAGCGTCTGCAGCGCTTTCTGAGGAGTCGGCAGAGCGGTAAAGCAGGTATTTTCTCTCACGAGTTTCCTTTCGTGCTCTTTCCCCGCTCTCTCGCTAAGTTACGAGCGCCCACCAGCATCCCGGTGCTCCGAGCGTGACCGCCGCTGCCGTGTCCCGGGGGTGGATCTGGAGGCACCCAGGTGGCAGCGGGGGCTCCGCGGGCTGCCAGGCGTACCCCTCGGAGCTGCCGTGTCCCGGGGGTGGATCTGGAGGCACCCAGGCGGCAGCGGGGGCTCCGCGGGCTGCCAGGCGCACCCCTCGGAGCTGCCGTGTCCCGGGGGTGGATCTGGAGGCACTCAGGCGGCAGCGGGGCTCCGCGGGCTGCCAGGCAGGAGAGCCTCGGCCGCAGCCGCGGGGCTGTGCGGTTCTGGGGCCCCGTGGGACTGCGGCCCGCGCAAAAGCCTGAAACGTAATCCACGCTCGAGGGATGCTATCCCCCGTTTGGGGTTATCCGGGGGCCGTGAGCGCTTGTGTTTTTTGTTATTGCGTGAGTCAGGTCTTGTATGTACATGTGGTCATTCCTGTTCACGTCTGATCTCTCAATATTAGAAATTAGTTAAGATGGCTGAAGAATGGTAGAAGTTGCAGAGGGGGATTCAAGTGTTTTCTGGGACATGAGGAGATGTGCTGGGAGCCACCCATGTGTAGCTGGAGTTGTTCTGTGCAGGTGCTCCACCGTCCTCCTGTAGAGCTGCCCACTACTCATCCCTCCTGTTCCAGCACAGATCTGTGGCAATTCCCCCACCCCATCCTTATGTATCACAGCTGGTCTCATTTGGGATCGTTAGTTCACGGGATTTTGGAATTCATCACACAAGCACATTTTTTACTGTGAAAGTGAAACTAGTGTGTAGCATTTTCTGCTTCCTTTACACCCACAAACTCTAAGTCTTAAAAAGCTTCTGCCTCCTCAATTCCCTGAAACAGAAAATGGGACCTCATGTATCAGACCAAAGAATAACCATCTCGGTACTCCTGTAGGAAAAGAACAGCTGTGTGGAAACATCAATAAACACCACCAGTTGCTTCAAAAGTCATAAAATGGAAAGACTCCACAAAAGAAAATGTGTAGCAGGGGACCCTGGCTCCAGACACTGCAGGAGAGCTCCTGGGAAATGCAGTAATTAGTGAGAAGTCTCAGACTTGTTTTCCTTCCAGTGGTTCCATGCAGAAAAATATTTGGTTTAGGAGATGAAATCACAGTGGTGGGAAGAAATACTTACCTATGCAAAAGGAAAGCTTGTTTGCTTTTTTGCATTTGCTTAATGCATTGGGGAAATGGTTCATGAATGGTTTATGTCAGTGAAAATAAAACACTCGCAATGCTGCCATGCCGACAGACCTCAGAGCTGTGTCTGAGCTGGCTGGTCCTGTGAGCTGAAAGTGTCTGGAGCTGCTTTGGTTGTTTTCACTCCTTAAAAAAAAAAAAAAAAAAAAAGTGATGCTCTGTTTCAGTGAATTTTTCTTTTTTCTACCTGCCTTTTCGCATTACTGTAGCTCTTTGTTGCTGTAGCTCTTCACTCCTTTGTTTAATCTGCATATTTCCCTAAGTTTTCCTTCACTGCCAAAGAGAGAGGAATCATTTAGGAGGGCCCCGCTTCTCCTTGATGGCTCTCTTGCCTCTCCGTCAGCACCTGGAGGCCCCTCTGTCGTCTTCGCAGATCTCTCCTCCCCACCCCTTGCTCTCCTCAGCCGCTCAGGATGTGATGGTCCTTCCTCATCACTCTCACATCTTCTCCAGCCCGGTCCACTCCTGCTCTCCTATCTGGATCTGGCTGCTTTCATGCTTACATTGGCCAGCCTGTGCCACCTCTTCCCAGTTCTGTCACCACTTTGGGGACTGTTGTTTTTCCCAAGCCTTACCTGAGAGCACCGTGTCACAAGAAGTTTCCTAAGGAATGCCACAGGCTCCACAATGATGTCTTGTAAAGGACAAAGAGCTGCCTGGGGTTCTAGCTTTGCTGCCAGGGAGAGTTCATGCAGAGCTCTGAGTGCATTTGCTCCACACAAGTGGCTGTAGAAGTGCCCAATGATTCCCCTGCCTGTACAGAGCTTAACGTGAGGAGGGTTGCTTTTCTTCCCTTCTCTTTCACATTTCTTCTTGAAGATTTTTGACAGATGTGTGCCCCTGAGCTTAGGCCTTGAGGAGTGATTGATAGACAAATTAAGATTTCTAAACAGTTATAAAGCTAAATCCTAAAATTAGAATAATTTGTGTTGTGTAGGGGTTTGTGTACATGTGAAAACCTAACAATAGAATTACAGCAGTAACTTAAAGCTCTTCAACTCACATAGGGATTTGCAAAGAGATCAGAAGAAGTGGGTGAGCCCCCTGGATGCAGTGCTTGCTCCATGCTCTGTGCCAGGGCAGTCAGTCCCTCCTGCCATTTCCTTCCCCAACTGTTCAGGCCCCTAATTCATCACATGGAAGCCTCCAGTCCAGCAAAGAGTTGTGTCTCTACAACAGCATTAGCTGTAGAGTGACCCTGGCTGACTTTACTGTAATGGCCGGGGGTCTGCTTTGAGTCTCACTTCTGCAACCTTATGCTCTTATGGGATCTCATCGAAAGCTCTCTGAATTCCCATTCACCTTGGTGGGCTTCCACTCTGCCTCACTGCAGCTAACATCATAGATAAGAGCTCCAGGATCAAGTTCTTTGATTCTGCCTGAAACGAGTATTAAGTTCTTCTAGGATAAACCCTGAGTATCCCTTTAGCCAGGTAGTCAATAAAGATATTAAACAGGGCTGGCCCCGATAGTGAGCCTTTGGAAACACCACTGTTGACCGGCTGCCAGATGGATGTAACTCCATTCACCACCACTCCCTGGCCCCAGCCATCTAGTTTTTACCTGGTAAACAGGGCCCCTGTCCATGCCACGAACAGCCAGTTTCTCCAGGAGAATGATGTGGCAGACATAAAATCATTACTGCACTGTGTGGTGTGGACATTTGCCATGCTCTGAACTAATTTCTTTGTTGGAGATACAGGAATCCTGGGAAGCTCTAGGAGAGCCATGTGTTTCTGCCTGTGGACAGAGATTTTGTCTCATGGACATGATAGGCCATGCTCCCTAAAACTTCAGACTTGCTGTGTGTCCCTGATGCCCCACATCCCATGTGCAGGATGTGCACATCCATGGCAGCAGCATGCCTGAGGGTCTCATTGGCTCACTGCGGCCTCTGGTGGGCTCAGTCACAGGTTATCCAGAAATCCTTGGCAAATTGTCTAATTGCTCTTTTTCCAGTCAGACTATATTTCTGGCTGGAAGAATGTACTCTTTGAGCAGGTAAGGCTCATAAGGGAATGTAAAACCAAGTCAGTTTTTCCTTGCCCTCTTCTTTCATGCCCTTAGGTGAAACGAATTGATGGGTGTAATTCCTGAAGACACAGTGCACCAATTAAATGAACTTCCCAGGGCGAGCTGGAAATGAAGATTTCCTTGTAGACATCATAAATCCTTTCCAAAGGCTTTTTCCTTTTTGTTGATTAGTACAATCAGCAAGCAAATCTCAAATCAATGAATAACAATCAAATATGCCCAAGTTGTGAGTGACTAATTGGTACTTGTTGCCTTTCTTCCAGCTTGCAATATCATTCCTGATAGTGGCATTACACGTCATCTGTTCTCGGAGGGGCTATAAATCTTCCCAGAGAATCACATATTTAATTACAAATTTTTGTTTCTCCTCTCATAGAATACCAACATGTTGTTCCATGAGGTTTGAAAAGAACATTGTCTATTTATTGTATCTGTTTCAGTCCCTGTTTCTTCTGCAGTTTTTGTCTTCTAAATATAACTGTCCTTTAGATTCCAACACACAAGGAACAGAGTGGTTTGCCAGTCCTTGATGCCGCTCTCTCTGCATATTCTGTTTTCAGAGTCCTAGAAGCAGAACTCATTTCCAATAATTTATGAAGCAGCTCTGATAAACTAAGGCTGTTTCTCAGAAAATAAGTTGGTGTCTCTTAATGAGTTGCATGTTTTTTGCATGCAATGCTTAAAGGGAAAGGGATAAATGGAAATTATTTATGATAACTAGAATAATTTAATATGACTACATTGGAAGTATTTGTGGTTCGTGATACTTGAAAAATTGTTATTATGAGCAAGTGAAGATGCAGTATTTTTGCCTATTCCTTGCCCAATTAATAATTCCAAATATTGGAATTCTTTTTTTTAAAGAAGAAAATAATAGCAATGTAAAAGCAGATCAGCAGATAGGTGATCCAGAAGTTTTACATTTCATTGACAATGACACGACGTCGTTGTAGTCTATTCAACACAACAGTCAGTGTGAAAGACATAAGTATTTATGGGAAAATGAAGTCTCTAGGAGCTGGACACCATAATGCTTTTCCTGCCTGCTGTGATACAGCAGACTGCCATACCTGTATGTGTCCCAGCTGAGGGGAAAAGGTCAAGGATTGCCAGAAGGACTTGAACAAGGCCATGGAGGGTTTTAATTAGAGGATTTTAACAAGCTTCCCAACTAGATGAGAGTTACAGCTGTGGCTGAGCTCCTGTGGCAGCATAGAGCAGCAGCAGCAGCAATCCTCATGCGCTTCTTGAAGCGTGGACAGCTTTTGAATGGCAGTTGTGTAATGAATTGATTTAGTAGGGGCAGGCTCAAGACCCTTTTCTGCAACTGTCAAAAGCAACTGCATCTTCAAGGAAATCAGTGTGTACTTTCCACTGCTGGGGCAGCAGACAGATCATTTGCTCATGAAGAGACCTCTAGTTTTAAAAGCCAATATATTCAAAGACTAGCCAAGACAATGGAAATCCCCACCATGTAAAACTAGTAACCCAAATTTCACAGCCTGACCATTGAAATGTTATTTTAAGTCTTTCTGGTCTGTTTTAGATTTAAGCAAATTATCTGGCACAACTGACCAATTAATAAAGTGAAACAAAAGGAAAAATCACAGAAGTTTGAATCTGCTGACTAAGGTATTTTATTTCTAGTTGTGACAGATTTACCACTCTATGTAGAGATTTAGTGGCTGGTGCCACTAATTAAAAGAAAAGAGATTTTTTTTCCCTGCATGAAATTGTTCTTCCCTAGCACACTGTAGAATTGCAAAATGCTGAGACAAGCATGGAGTCAAGGAGTGAACTTGGCTCATGTCATGGCCTTACACTGTATTGATCTAAGAATGCTCTGATGGATAACTATAAACACACAAGTACAAACACACACATATGATCTTAATGACAAAACACTGGTACCAGAGGTGTGAAGGGTATTATGTTATATTGGTTTTAAGTCTTCCCTTTGACCCTCCTGGAAGAGTTTAAATAGCTCCTACATGTTAAACCCTACATGCGTGAGGAGAGGTGTGACTTTAGATCTCAGGGCTTCAAGAGTGCCCACTTGAGTGGCTCTCTGCTGGGCAAGGCAGAGGCTGGAAGAGCTTTGCAGGTGTATTTGTATCCCTTGCATATGAATTTTGGGGGAAAAAGCAAGCCAAATTGATTCTTTGGGCCATCAGCTGAGCCATACTGACCTTCTGTAAAAGAATCCAAGAGGAAAAAACCCAAATACTTTTTGCCCATCTTCTAAAAAAAAAATAAAAATCAGGAGGAAATAATTTAGCTTTGAGGATCTCAACTCAGATGAAAATGCCAGGCTGAGAAGCTACAGTGCAGAGGAAAAATACAAGCCTTTCTCTAGAGAAGAGGTATCTAGTGGTGATGAATGACTAGGTATTACTGAAGGAAAAAGCCCATGGAGGAAAAAAGCAGTGAAATCTACTGAGTTCCCCCCAGCAGGGAACAGTCTGTAACAGGAAGAAGCAAGGAGGTAAAACTGTCTGTGCCGCAGAATTCAGTATTGCTACAAGGTTTATTTCTCTATAGAAACACGTTACTCTACAACAACTGTGTTTTCTGTCACTGATTCTTGGTCTGTAGCTCCATACAGAACAAACCTGTTAAACTACAAGACAGGGAGAAGGGGTCATTGGTGCTCAGGGAAGGACAGTCCTGTGTCCCTGCATAGGCAAAGGGCTGCTTAATTATAGGCTCAGTGAGTGATCTCTTTGGGCCTGAGTGCCACATTCTGAAGGACCATCACATCACTTTTTCCTCCTCCTGGTTCCCTGACTGATCCCTGAAATTGCCTAACCTTCTTCTTTTCACTGTGCACAGCTATCACTCCTCTCTACTGTCATCAACTTCTTTATGGTACATGATTCCTCTTCAATTGGAACAGAGCTCTCCACATCTCAGCCAATCCTGCCTTCAGATTTACTGTAAAGTCTTACAAAGCTCAGATTCAGACCTAAGGAGTCACTTAATTTCCCAGGCAAACCTCCTCCTTTACAAATATAAGCATTTTCTGTTCTTTGGTCACGTGGTTATCAGGCTGTATTGGAAACACTCATTAACCATCCTTGCTAATGCACATGAAATGTCTTATTTTCGTTAATGCTCTATTCTGGGAGAGAGACAGTCCTTTGTATTGTTTGGTCTTTTGAGAATCTGGTTTTGCTGTTGTTCTCAAAGTATTAACATTGTATGTAGGTATGCAGTTCTGGAGAAGTTGTTTCACTTGTATTAGCTGGATTATTTTAAACAGAAGGAAAATTGTTTGTGGGCCTGAACCCCCAGTTCATATTAGTCAAATGCAACAGTGAATCAACAGGAACAAAAAACATGGTTTATTTTTGCTACCCGAAGTGTCATTACTTGAAGCCATGACAACAGATAATAATACACATTATTGTGATAAGAATTACTTGTCACACAATTTTAATCCAGCTCCAAGTGCGGTGCAAATTTCAGAAGCCAGTCTGTTGAACAGACAGAGCCTCCTAAATCTGTATGTGCTTACACTGTTGGCACAGAGTGCCCAGTTGACAAAGAAAGCACCTACCTCATCACGAAGAATTATGTCTGAGGTATTATATCATTTAACATTCCTCTGTCTCTTTCCCTTCTTTGTCTTCCTGGAGGGAAAATGGAAGAGAAGAAGAATGTTATGCCTCTTGCTAATGAAAAGCACCAAACATTTTTTTAAAATCCATCTTTGTTCTAAGATCTGTGTTCAGGACACTTAATCCTTGAAACAGTAAATTTTCTCAGTATTGCTCTTACCACATGTTCCATAGCAGCCTTTGATTTTGAATTTACAGGAATTTTTTGCTTGTTTTATGAGAATTTTTTGATTCTTAAGCAGGTTGACCATAAATGGAGACAACTGTAATGAAGAGCTTGGTTCGATTAGGTGTTTGGTCTAACAGTCCCATGGAGCCTGAGGTTCAGCAGGAGAGCTGTACTCAGCACACCAGAACTGGAGAGAAGGGCTGCTATCTACCGTGTCAGCAGCTCATTTATCCTGGGTCCTGTCAGGAGCAAATTTAATCCCTGCTAATACACACAGCTTCCTCCAAGCTGTGTGTTGGCTTGGAGCAGGGGGAGGTGAGAGAGATTAACACTTGTCTCTTATGTCTGAGATGTTTGTCTCTCTGTCACATCTGTCCTCTGCACCCAAGTCAGCAGGAAAGTGCCTGACCTGCAGTTGCAGTGCAGTCTGTGGGACCATTGCTGCTTGGCTTCAAGGCAAGGCTCATTGATCTCATCTAGCATTTTTGCTAGACAGTCAGTATGACACATTTGTCATTTCTGTATTTCTTTTTCATATTTTTATTTTGTGTTATGGAAATGCTTTATGCTCTCTGAAAACACACTAGATTTGATTAACTACATTAAACAAACTTGAGAGCAGTTTAACTACGCTGTAACCTGGCTTTCCAACACAGGTCTTACCTTACACATGCTCCTGGCTACCAGCACTGCTATTGGGAGGCCACCTTTCCCACTGCTCTGTGCACAGTATCAAGTAAGAGTTAATTTGGTGTGCAAGAACCAGCTGTCTTGTTTAAAGCCAACTCATGTCTTTCATTCACCCAAACCATCCTATTGGACTTGCCCATGAACTCTGGCTAAAAGTGACTTTGACTTACCTATTAGGCCCTATCAGCTGCACCCTGTGAGATTTAATAAGTAATTGATCATTTATCTTGGTCAGATTTATAATTTGTCTTCTGATTAAATTAAGGAGTAGAGATTTTCACAAATTAATCATCCCAGTGGGTTCTATTTTATTTGTATTCTGTGGCTCTAGATTAATCTTGCCAGCACTGCTTACGTATTCTGAAGGTGTTCTCTTTCATATGGCTTCCGTTTCCTGGGATGAGAAAATAAAGGAGGCTTTCATGCACATGTGGCAATAGAAAATAAGAGTCTGTTGTAATGTTCAAAGTTCAGATGTTCACAACTCACCCAGGTACCCTCTTGAGGCAGCAGTGCAGAAGTTGCTGAGCTTAGCTCACATTTTGTCAGTTGTTTCCTTCTTTCTAAGGAAGGAAACTCCTCTACAAAAGCTACTGGATTCATTTTTACCATGCTTAACATTGCTATGATGAGGAGTGTACTTCCTTTTTCTCTTGTATTTTCAACTAGGTCTTAATTCTGGTAATTTCATGTTTTATTTCCATATGGAAGAACTGCAGCTAAGAGCTTCAAATGGAGCCAGGATCCATCCCTGCATTATTACTGTAGCAGAGACTGAATTACGACCAGAATGCTTTTCCCAAGAAACAGATAATGCTGCCTCTGGGCCAAATGTATGAGTAAAATGCTTCAGTCAGTTAACAGACTAAATAAACCAGATTTTAACAACAACAACAACAATAATAATAATGAGGAGGAGGAGGCGGAGGATATGCAAGGTTGCACCAACTAGAAAAAATCAATGCAGGAGTTAAAAGGAAAATCTTGTACAGAAACCATATTTAAAAGTAAGTTACTGAATGATACCATCAGTTTGGGATTTGGGCTGCTAATGGGAAGAGTTTGGCTGTTTATGGTACTAAAAAATTAATGTTTGAAAGCTGGCTTTTATAGATTACTGGGTTTCTGCAAAGTTCTGTCGTGGAACGTGAAATTCACTCAGAGCCAAAACAGTTTTCCTTTTGTTTTCATCACTTGTCCTTGCTTATGACAAGGGTCAGCACTTTTAAGTACAATGATTTGGAACTGTTTGAACTAAGCTATTGCCTTGTTCCAGTGTGTTAATCAGGACCTTGTAATTAAAAGTAACCTCCCAACAATGAACCAAGGGCTCCGTGGCTCCCTGGCACACTGCATGGTTTGTTGCTGTGTTAAAACATTTTTATGTTGCTGATGGAACAGCTTAGCTATCCAGGAAGAAAGTAGCCAAGTTTGCTAAATACGTCACTGTCACTTGTGTAACACACTGGAGAAAAGGTTAACATGGAATTAATACTTCCTGGTGCACTGGCTGCTGAGAGTGGATGAGTGAATTTTAGGGAACTGGCGGCATTCTTCAGTAAGGCTTTGACTTTCCAGCTTTTAAGAAAGCTAAGTTAAATATGTTATTTAAAACCTGAATGGCAGCATAAAACATGAGAAGCATGTAGGGAAACTAGAAAACAAAAGATTGAGAACATCATGATTTAAGGAATTAATTAATTATTTATTATTTGTGTATTACAGTCATTGAGATTGTTAAAAAAAAGGAATCCCCTCCTAATGGTACAAGAAGCAAGTATGACCACCATTTAAATATTTGGGAAATAGTCCAGAAACCCAACTTGCATATCTGCCTATATATTGTCTTGCCAACTGTTCTCCCTTTTCTCATTTTCTCCTGGAAACCCATCCTTCCTGTTTGATACTGCACCTCTTTCAACACCCGTATTTGGGAGGCTGGAGGCACCCAGATCTCAGCACTCTCTGGTACAACTAGGCTTTCAAATAGATAAGGCATCACCTGGGCAAGAGATTAAAATCACACGAAAAGGAATATATTTCACTTGGGGTGCCAATTAATTATGGGAAATAATTATGGGAAATTCAGTGAGATATGAGGACATAGAATCCAAATAATTAATAGAAACAGAAAGGAAGTAGAAAATTTCGTGGAAAACTACCCCAAGAGGACTAGAAAACAGTGTATTCTGAAGGCAGCCTGTGATTTAGGAAGACTCTAAACTCTAGATTGCCAGAAGATGGGAAAGTAAAATAAAGGGAAAATTTTTCTGTATTCATCTTGTTTCTTGTTCCTCCTTAAGCCACTTGGACACAAGTCAGTTAGTTAGATAGCCTTTGGTCCAGTTTAATGCACCAGGTCCTTCCTAACAACTTTCTCTTGAGAATGAGATTCAGAAATAGGGCAAAAAATTTTGTCCTGGATATTTCACTGTTTATTTCCAGTGTACCTCTTAATTTTAAATATTGACATCTTATCTGCCATGTTTAACAATAGATATATTTATTGTATTTTATTCTATCAGCTGCATTTTAACTTCAGTGTAAGAAACTCTCTTATTTACCACTGACACTCTGAAGAGATAACATACTTCTCGAAGGTTTTACAGTCTTCCCTATGAAAGAGGCTCTCATGACTGAAGAATATACATTAGCAGGTTTTGCTTTTATAGATGTAATCTGCTGTGTGTTTTCTGCATGAGGGCATGAAAAAGGGAATGAGAAGGAGAGAAAATTGTAGGAAATTTTTCATCCTGTTGCAAAGAAATCAGACTTTCAGGGTAGAGGACAGGGGTGTTTATTGTGCACTGACATTAGCAGCATCAAAGCAGTGTCATTCCCAAGTTCTACAAAGAATACTCTTGTGCTGAGAACTCAATCAATACATCATCCTACCTTGGCAGCAGCAAGGTACTCAGTTCTTGGGCTGAGGAATTAATCTTCTCAGAGGCTTTAAAATATTGTTAAAAATAAACCAGGATCACTTAAAACATCTTGATGGTTGTTAATCCGTTCCCCTCTGCATCTAGTGTCCAGGCCTAATTGCCTTGTATGACCTGGTGATGAATTGGTCTTATGAATAGTGCTGTGCCTGGATTACTTTGCAGTTGCTAACCTAAATATTTGCAGGGGGGATTGCCCTTCTTTCAGGGCCTGCTTTGTATTGTGTGGGGCTGTTAAGACTAAGAAGCCTTAATGCAATTGATACAGCAACATGCAGATATGCCTTCTTCTGCCTTCTTTTCTTTTTTTTCAATTTATTTTGCTGCTGTTTTTCGGTGTTCTGACTATAGTAGAAGATTTGGCATGAACTGTTGGTAGGTGAACTGTGTATTCCACGTTTCCACATTTTTCACCTGAACTTTGAGATAACAAAAAGTAGTGGAAGAAAGGTCCTGAAAGTCAACTCTTGTACTTATAGAGCATATACAGCATGGTAAAGATGTGTTGTTTTATTAACATGTCCAAACTCAGGTCACCAGTATGAAAACATTACTGCTAGTATTGTATTTAGAGTCCAAGCTTTCTTAAGGCTTCTTTGCTTCAGTAGAGACTGCTGGCAGTGGTTGTAAAGTGCAATAGTAGTTTCCAGAGAGAGTATGGTCCTCTGAAAATGTAACAGATTTCCAACTAGGACCAATCAAAAGCAGAAATTCTGCAGCCACATGAATATTACCAAATGCTAAACCATCTCATGATGGAAAATCGTGGTTGTCATGGGCAACTTAAACCATTCCCGTATCTGCCAGAGAGATAACACTGCAGGGCAGAGGCAGTCCGGGAGGTTTCGGGAGTGCATTGAGGATAACTTCCCAACCCTGGTGACTGAGGAGCCAATGAGAAACAGCACTCTGCTGGACCTCCCTGAGCTTACAGACATGAAATATCTGGCTGGGCATGTGGAGGCTGGGAGCAACTTTGGCTGCAGAGACCCACAGTGATGGAGTACATGATTCTTAGAGGAGGAAACAAGACAAATAGCAGGATCACAGCCCTGGGCTTCAAGACAGCAGGCTTTGGCCTGTTCAGGAACATCCTTGGAAGATTTCTGTGGTATAATATCTTGGAGCGAAGATAGGTAGTTGACTTTCAATAATCATCTCTTGAATGCTCCAGTGCAACAAGCAGGAAATCAAGCAAGGATGGCAGGAGGCCTGTGTGGATGAACAAGGGGCTCCTGATAAATTAAACATCAAATGGAAGAATGCAGGAGTGTAGTGGGTTGATATGGCAGGGTTTTGTCTGTGGGGGCTACAGGGTGGCCTCTGTGAATAGGAATGAGGAGCTGGGAAAGTATGGGCTAATCAGCCTCAGCTCAGTCCCCAGGAAGGAGTTGGATCAGATCTTCCTGGAAGCCATTTCCAAGCATATGAAGGACAAGAAAGTGATTTGGAGTAATCAACATTGATTTACAAAGGGGAAATCATACCTGGTCAAGCTGATAGCCTTCAACAACAACATGACCAGCTCCAAGGATATGGGGAGAGCAGTAGGTCTTAGCAAAACTTTTGACACTGTTTCTGATAACGAGCTTTCGGGCAAACTGATGAAGCTTGCACTAGGCAAGTGGATAGTTAGGGTAAACTGAGTGAACCCCTGGGTTCTAAGGCATGATCGATGGCATGAAGTCCATCTGGAAGCCAGGCACTAGGGCTGTACCTCAGACACCCGTGCTGTGGCCAGTACTGGTTAACATCTCCCCTCCTGATGGGACAGTGCACCCTCAGCATGTCTGCAGGGGATACAAAACTAGGAGTAGTACCTGTTACACCAACTAGAGCATCTGGCATATGATGAGAGGGTGAGACAGCTGGAACCATTCATCCTGGAGAAGAGAATGCTGAAGGGATCTTACTAATGTACATAAATACCTGATGGGAGTGAAGCAGTAAAGAGGAAAATGAGAGCAGAGCCAGACTTTTCTCACTGGTGTCCAGTAAAAGGACAAGAGACAGTCTGCACAAACCGAAATACAGGAAATTTCTGAAATTGCTGAAATACTAGAACAGGCTGTCCACAGATGTTGTGGCATTTCCATCCTTGTAGACCTCAAAATATCATTTAAAACTTGACAGGACGTGGCTCTGCTCACCTGCTCTAGCTGACCCTGCTTCGCGCAGGGGAGTTTGACCAGGTGACCTCCATAGGTGTCTTCCAACTTCCACCCTTCTGTGAGGGGGGCTGGACTGGATGGTATCCAGAGGTGTCTTCTAACCTCAACTCAATCTGCTATTCTGTGAGTTCTAGACTGGCTGGAGATCAATTTGTGCCGTGCAGTATTATTTGCATTTCAGCTTCTCCTAAAATTTCAAACCACTAAGATATATATAGTATTTTCTTCACTTTCTCCCCTCCCAGCACCATGATCAAAATCAGTATTCATATGGCTATACCCTAGATGAGCACCCTGGTGAGTGACCTGAGACCAAGAAAATAACTTGGACTTAGCCTTTTTGATAATCTTTACTTAAAGATTTATAGAAGCAGAGGAAAGTCCCCTTAACCTTTGCGGACATTGTGTCTGACTCAGAAGGCTTAAAATTGTAAAAGCCCAGTCTTGCATGAGAAGGGCATGGCTCTGAAGAGTTTGCTTCCTCCTTTTCGGTGGAGGCCTTGAGCATAAGTCAGACATTGTGGAGTTGCAGTTCTGTCTTTATCCTCTCATACAGTTAACTTTCTTGGTACCGGTATCCCATTAGAGCATTCAGCTAAAATGAATTTAACTAATAATAGGGAATTCCATGATGTCTGAGTTTCAGATGAAATGAGACATAATATGAAGCCTCATACTTCATTATAAATTATTAATTAGGTTTTGAAAATTATCTTGGATATGTTAACCTATTATTAAGGAGATCTGCTGGCATTTCCACTTCTAGAAAATGAATATGATACTGCCAGTAAAGATTCTCATTTTGATTATTCATGGAATAACTACAAGAACTGTAAGACAGAAATTAATTTCTCCTTGAATTAGTTTTCTCTTGCATTCACAATTGCAGTTATTCTTCACATCTTTCTAATTCAGAAAAAAAATGCAATTGAAAGTCGATTATATCTTCTATGGAGGAAAAGGGAAGATTGAATGACATTCTAGCAGATCTTCTGTAATATACAACTCTGTCTTCTATACAGGAATATACAGGAGGGAGCTGTACAGTTCCTTCTGACTGGAGAGCACAAAGCCAGGGGCTTTTTAACTCTACATTTCTGTCTGTCTCGGGATAAATGTGGGTCTCTGGGAAATCATAGTTGCACCCCCACTGCACACCAGGCAGGAAAAGCAGGGAGGCACATGTCTCTGGCACATTTCTGGCAGGCGTCTATCTGGTTTTCCATACTGTTCTGCCACTGGGATAACTCCACTCCCCACCAGCAGTGTCTGCTGCACACCCAGTTGCCTTCCTGTGCCACTTCGCAGCTCTCAAAGACATAATTGTACCTTTGATTTCTGCCTCTTTCATCTTCTTCAGTATCACCAGGTATGATTTTGGCATTTGGTTCTGCTGCTGACACCCGCCAGTACTAGAGTGGGGTGATAAAGTTTTGAGGTTCCTTGTTATTTTCACTTTCACGAATGTGTATTCAGCGTGTACCATTCCGGGTCATCCATTTTGCCCACCCTGTCAGGTGCCGCTTGCTCAGGGTAGATTCCAGCTGACAATAATCAGCTCATGATATTTAACTAGAAGGCTTTGGTTGCAACTTTAGATTACTTCTATTATTACTTAATTTTACTTCCACCAGCACACTCCTAAACTTTGCTTTCATGTGGTAAATATATAGGAGTGCTGCATACAAGACTCTTCAAGACAAAGATTTTAACAAAATGATCCTGTGAATGTTCTTCCTTCTGTGTTACAGTTATTCCAAGTGTATATTTAACTTGCTGATTTCACACACTCTGTGCAGCCCTTCGTTATATATTAACTTAAGGCTCAATCCTGCAAGGTACTGACTGCGTCTGGATCATGCCGAGTCCCTTTTCCTCCCAGAGGCGTTTAAGGGCTTACAGGAGGCTCAGCAGAACTGAGCCCAGAATCCAGGCAACAACAGGCTCTTTCAAAAACTAAACAGGTTTTCTGGAACAAGGTTTGTACTGTAACAGGACAATCGTTTGTGTAATGGATTTTCATACATTTAGATTAAATATTATCCAGAAGAGCAGATCTTGTAGTTAGTGGCTGCTGGAAGACATATGGTAGTAATTAATTACATTTTATAATTATGGTTTTATTAGTTTTTCCAGTTACGTGCAAAACCATGACTGAGACTAACATCAAAATATCAAAATTTTTGCGTGTTGGCTGCAGTATGGTTTGGTTTGTCCCTCTGTTAATGTGGATATGGTTTGCAGAGTTGCAGATAATCTGTGCAGTTCATCTAGCAAAGCCATTTGGGCATTATTCACTGCTGAGCTCACACACTGTGCAACTGTCTGCTTGTGCTCTGTGAATTCAAGGGGGTCCCAACGGCAGTGGCACTGGGGGCCAAATTCCCTGGCATTACCCCAGCTTCCTGGACCCTGGGCAGAAGCCCACCCAGCCACAGAGCTGAGCCACAGGTGGCTGTGTGCACCGGTGTGTTGTCGCTGATGGCACTGGGCTGGCACGGTGTCCTCCACTGTCACTCAGAAATTTTGAAAGGCACACTTTGCCAAAGGGTACTAAGCTGATCTGTTGCTTACATTTTGGGAAGACAGGAGGAATATAGAGTGACCAAATCTATCTTAATGTGACCATACTACGGTGTAGCCTGTGCAAACTACATTATTAATTATTACTCTTTCTATGAGACTTTTTTCAGGAGAAGGTGGTACCATTGGTCTGTGTTGTAATGTACTTGGCATTGAAAAGGTGTTGTAACATATTGTTTCTAAAACATATTGTTTCCCACTGTTCCGTACACATTAGAAAACCATAATCTTCCATTGTTTGCAAGGAAAAAGACAGGACCACATTAAGTAATGTGGTTTAATTCCATCTACAAACAAGGAAAATTACTTCCAAAATGGCAGCTCCTGCCTTTCATGCTAGGCAGGGAAGGAGACACTCTTTGATTTTGGTCCTGGTATCACCTGCGTACAGTGGTAATTCAGAACTACAAACTAAACCTGAATTTTGCTTTCAGGCTTATACTTCAGGTTGGCCAAAGCCCAAGGCACAGTTCTGCTCTAGGAACTGTGGGCGCAATCTCACTTTAATTCAAATACACCTGTGTGTTAATAAACGTATCTTTTAAACAATCACCCTGTTGGCCTTTGCCCTTACTGCCCCAGTTTAACTATTAGGTGCTCACACATTTATTGTAGATTATCTCTTGAGATCAGTGTGATTTTAAGCATGCAATAGCAGAGAATCACCTACTTAAAACGTTTGCAAGATCACAGCTCTAGCAATGCACTCTAACCGAACTTGTGGTATGAAATCAGTATGCAAGTAAACTGAGGATTAAGCAGCTTGCTGACTGCCAGTTTTCTTGGAGTAACGGCTGTCAAGTTGGCTGCTGTGCTTTTCTGGGGAATAATAAAAAAAAACCAAACAAAACTGAGCTTTTAGGAGTCTTTGGTAAATTAAACAGGTTCTCCGTACCTTTGAGCATAATTAGCTAAGCTAACAACTTAAAAGTTAGGAGTTGTTTACCCATTAAGGGAAAGTCAGGAAATAGGTAGAAGTTTATGGGAACAAAAGTGGGTTGCTGATGCCAGTGAAGTATTTTCCAAAACTCTCAGCATAGGATGAAAGCACCACATGATTCCATGTAAGAATACTGCAGCAGAAAGTAGTCACAAGTACTCAATATCCTCCCTGGGAAAACAGTTTCTGGTTTAAGTGAAATGAGCCTGGACTTGGTCGTATGCTAATTGTTTTTCATTACTATGTGTTAGCAAAGCTGTTTAATACTTGCTATAAAGCCTGGATTTCACTCTCTCTCATTTAATACCAGGTTAAATCTGAACTAATAAGCTCTCAAAAGCTTAGAGGTTCCAGTAAAATGAGATTTGGCTAAAAATTGCATGTTGGTTTCTACTAGTAACAGTGGTGTAGCTTTGGTGCTCTAGGCAATGAGAGAAGCAAGACTTGTGAGAAAAGAAAATATTCTTCGTTGGGATGCTGAATGATTTAGTAGAAGTCACGGTGTCTTACTGCAAACTTTAGGAAGGGTTTCTTAGCGTTCAGAACAGTGAAAGATTCCATTGTGAATAATTTCCAAGTGTTTATTTGTATGACATTTTGATTAAGTGTTGGAAAATCAAAACGTAGAATATTGTGCATGGAGCAGGATGGCTCTTATTTCAATGTTTCTCAGGCAACAATATCTGTGACTCTGAGGGCTGAACACTGAACAGGAGCTGTTTATGAGCAGAACAATAGCAGGATTTCTCACAAATGAAGCATCTTCTCTTGTCCTGGTACAGTGAAGTATAAAGATGATGCAGCCTGCTGAAATTGGCTGGTTACAAAGGTGCACCTCTGGCTCAGTTAAAACAATTATTCTGGAATGTACTGTCTGTGGTTCTTCAGGACTTGCAGAGTTAAAACTTTCATGTAAGTCTTGTCCCTGCTAGGAAAATTACCAGATGCTGACAGGGGGTGTCAGCAGTGCCTCAGCTGAACATACGCTGCATATGGTTTGGCTGCAGGCACAGACAGGGAGGCCCTGTTCCCTGCTGCGGCAGAGACTGGTGAAAACAGGCTTTAAACCAACTGATTCCAGCACAATACTAAATGTTAGCCTCTATGCACTGTTCATCCTACCAATGAGACTGAATAAACTACTCGAGTGTAGATTGGCCTGGCAAGATTTTTGCTGAATCAAAAAAGAGTTAGGCGGCATCTTTACTGAGTTATTTTACGAATGGTTGTTCTGAGGTACACAGCAATCCCGATTGCTGTGCATTGTGATTATATTTGTACTATTTTGTGGTGAGGCTGGCACTGAAACTGAATCAGAGATTGAATGCAAAGCAGATTAAAATCTGTGTTTACCTTAATGACTGATTGTAATCTCTGACTCTGACACAACAATGCATCATAAAAATCAAATTAACTGTTTTCTGGAGGAAGTATTTCCCTGCTTTTCCAGAGAACACACTGAAAAATATTTCCTGTTTGTGGTCTTACCACAGAATTTGGTGATTATTTGTATGTCTGGTGTGAATCTGCTACAGGCACCCACCCAGCACCACCACTCACACACTCACCTCCCACCCACACATTCTGGCACCCTGTGGCAGAAACACAGCACATGGGGACCCAGCCCTTTCCAATTCACAGCACTCTTGAGCAGCTCCTGAGAAGAATTTCAAGTCTGGACCCATTTCAGGAGTCCTGTTGCTTGTAGATAGCATTTCCACTCTCCTTCCTGTGCTTCCCCCCCCCTGCCCTTGGATGCTTACTTACCACCTCCTGCCCAGCAACAGCTCGGGTGCAGCCAGGGGAGCTGATTCAGCTCGCAGCCTGGCAGGAAAAAGGGGAGGGCATGCCCAGCATCTCTCCCTTTAGGTGGTAGCATGCTCTTACATTGGCAGGAGCCACTAATTCTGCCTTCATCCTTAGAGATCAAGTTGATCAAAGGAGATTATGTGAACAGGATCAAGTGATCTATGGGGAGCAACAGCATCTCTGGGTCAGTGTGTGGTAACAAGAAACAAAGTTTGCTGAATTATGTAATGAAAAGCAAGAGGTGGGAAGAGATCTGGCTCAGGTATTCAGTATTGCTTGGAAAAAAGACAGACCCTAGGACAGAATTTGTGCAAACTGCTCCCCTTTTGTACTGGAACCGGAGACATGGCTCATATCTCCAGCTTAGTTAGTTTAATTATGTACCCCAGTATGTTGAGGGAATGGCTTGTAAGGTTTTCCTCAATTGATTTTCTGAGCCTGAAGTTCAAGGTCTTTTTAAGAAGGACAGTGTCACTGACAGGAACCAAAGTGTCCATTTTGCTGTTTGTAATGTTTAGGCAAAGACAGCTCACCAACATAAATTAACTTTTGTAGTAAGGCTGCGTGTAATCTTTTGGGTTCAGAGCTATCCTGTGCTTTCACAAGACATAAATTATTAGCCAAATTTGCAAACTCCAGTTTAGAAGATTAATGGACCATCATCAAAATAGTCAATTGAGTCTTGAAACAGGCACTTGAATCTGAACTCCTTTCAAAAAATGGAATTTAGGGCTTGTCCTCTGCATGGGTAGATAATAGATTATTTTCCCTTTGTGTACACTTTTTATAGCTATCATCACCGTCAGCATCAAAGTGCCAGAGGAGCATTGATGGATTGGTCCTTGCAGACCCATAGGTTATAAGGCACTACTCCTATCATCACATATTTTACACATATGGCACTTAAGCTGAGAAAAGTATGCTGAACTGCCAAGGTCAGAGAGAAACAACATCCAGAATCTGTCTTCCCCAGCCCCAGGGAAGATGTCATAAAGACATCTCTCCTGCCTAAAATGGGTGTTTCCTTTTTTTCAGATAATTTACCACTACTTTTGGTGGTAGAAGAATACAGAGTTGTTTTACCACTAGTTATAGGCATATAGGTGTCTGAACCAATGGCCATAAAAATCTCTAGGAGCATGGGTTCCAGTTCCCCCACTTCAGACAATTATGCAATTTGGTACCATAGATACACATAACTAACTCCATCTCAGGCTCCTAAAGCTAGGGTTTCTTCCATGCTGTTCTAACAGGAAGACAGTTGCATGATTACAGTGTTCTGATCTTTAAAATAATCCGGTTTCCCATCAAAATGTGACTAACTTGTGCAGCTACCATATCTTACAGATGCAGTAATACAATATGTATTATTTGTATTGATTCCTAGAAACAATTGTAATATTATAAATAACATAAGACTGCAAGAGATTTCCTTGACTATACTGCAGATAAAAGTTCTAATTTAACACATACAGGTTTTTTAAAAACAGGACAAATAAGTTAGTCCAAAATTTATAAATTTGTGTCTGATTCCCTGTCCAAACAAAGAAATTTTCTAGTGAGTGGCATTGTGTGTTTTCTGCATCTTTAAAATTAGGTGATTTCTTTTCTGGACAAAATAAATAGTTTGCTTAAATGTGATCATCCATGATTTAAAAAAATATTCTTGAGTTTAGTATTAATAATGAAGAAAATAATTAGTCACTACCGCAGCAGAAAAACAGAATGATGACTATTAGATGAAGGTTTATAATTGCTTTGAAGTTTTCAGGCAGGTTAAATTCAGAGAACAAATGTTATTGAAAAGATCTAGCACATAAATGTTGTTGTAGCACTTGTCACCCGCTTTGTTCAAATTATTCTTGTCTAGCTTTTCCATTCCAAGGCAGTCTTGATAGATTAAATTCAAACAAAAAGTAGAAATTGACAAACTAAAGACAGAATTAGCAAGGCGATGTTTTTTTCTGAAAAAGAAATACAAACATGGTGGAGATGGTAATTCAATCATCTGGCACAAGAAATATGCCCATGAATGTTAATTTACTTCAGACTGTAACAAAGATAGCAATTTTGTCGTTGTAGAGAGAGACTAAAGAAAGAAAAGTATTGGTACTAATCGAGAAAAAACCCTGAGCAACTGTGTGGTTCTTGAAGGCCATGAATCAACACCACCTAGGAGCCTCCTAACAACAGGATGCCCCAATCCTTCCCACCAAGTGCAACCTGTTTATCTTTTTCTTAATCTTACTGAAATAGTCGCTGTTCTGCCCTCATTAACGTATCAAAAGCTGTAATTGTTCAGGATTTTTTGCTCTGGCCAGCAGAGAGTTACCCAAGGTCTGCAGCCACACTGTAACCAGGTGGGTATTTCTGTTGTGTCGCGCTGGCCAATTATTCTGCTGACCTGTTATTTTGTTATAATAAGCATCAGAAGCAGGATGATCTTATGTAACTTCGCATAATTTCAATTGATGTGGCTTCATTCCTAACACAGTCCACTACCTGCTTCACTTTTCTAGTATCGGATGGACACTGTGCCTCTGCAGAGCTGCTGCATCCCTCCTCCCTTCGGTGATTTAAGTGAGCACTGAATGCTGCTTTGTGACTCCTCCCTGAGCCCAGGGAGAAGCACCATCGCTCCAAAATCAAATAAACCCGCTCACGGCCCCTTGCTACGGCGGCTCACACACAAAAAGTGCTCCTCGCTGTCACTCCAGCCCCTGGTCAGAGTCATTCAATCAACCACTGCAGGTGGTCCTCAGCCCCTAAACTCCTCAAGACCCTTTCTCTCAGTATTCCCCCCGCCCCCCCCCTTTTTTTGGGTTTTTTTTGGGCTCCTTGTTGCATAACAAGGTGCCTTCATATCCTCAGGTAATTTTGGAAGAACAGTTTTGAATAGAGAAGAGGGGATGGCAGGGTAATTAAGTGGGTGGGGAAGAAGGTTGATAAAGAGCTCCTAATAGTCACTTTTACATGCTATTATTTCGAGCAAGGAAAATAAATGCTGAATGGCTGTAGGGCCATCAGACTCTGCAGTGAGGGCTGTGACACGGGAAAGAACGGCAGCTAGAGCAGAGCAGGAAGAGAAAGAAAAAGGCTGCAGAGTGGGACAGCTCCAACTCTGAAATCTCACCCTTTCTTCCCAACTAGTCCATAGCACTTTAATACACAGCCATCTAACAGAAAATCTAATATCACATTTTTCAAGATAAGAAGAAAATGAAAAATACATAGTGTACAAAAAAAAAAAGAAAGAAAGAAAAGAAAGTGATCCTTGACTAAACTCTTTTCCTTCCTATTTCTGTCAACTTTTCATCTCCACAGTCCTTTCTCTTCCTACTTCTTATACTTTGTGAGACACAAAACAAAGGTGGAATTCAGCCTTCCTAATTGGTAACTGGAAGTTTTCTTTATGTTGAAACACAATGATCTGTTTATTGGAAACTGCTCTTCTGTAGTACCAGCCATCTCTCCGTGTCATGCTGTCTGAATAATGCCTCTTGAGGATGGGGAGGAAGAATAGCATCCCAGTCAGACCCCGTGGGGTTATAAATAGCATTCTAGCAGCCTGAAAGGCTGAAGCCATCATTAAGTTGCATGCAGCTGTAGTGGTGTAGGTGGGTGAGTAAGAGCAACGTGGAGATGGGATAATGGTAACCTGGTACACAAGGGTCATTTTTCATTGATGGCGTCACTCCATTGGGCTGTTGTGCTCTCCTTAAATTAGGTCCCTGTGTTTAAGAGAGCTGAGCAAGCTCAGCCTCGGCAAAGCACATTTAAAAGAAGATTAGAGGGGAAAACAATTTGTTGTGTATTGTGATTTATACCAAACTGTGATAAACTTTTCTCACTTGGGTCAGTAACTGCTTTTATCAGCAGCAAAGTAAATGTAAGCGGAAGGGCCTTTAGGAAGCTGCACACCAGCCTCCTGCATGTGGGCAATGGGGACTTTCACTGGACAAATTAGGAAGTTAACACAGCAATTTAACTCAGGCTGTCTCTTCAGTGTTTTCCTTAGCAATGTGATTCATTTTGTCATCTTGGACTTTTTGAGTCCCAAGACGACAACAGTCTTGGTTTTGGAAAACCCGTTTCAATTTATTATTATTAATTTGGTTGCAGATATACAAAAATGAAAAAATCCTACACTAATTTCACATAGTTTGTATTAAAAAAACCCAGATGAAAATAGCTAGCAGCCTATGTTAGTTTGATCTTGCATACACAAACATACTACTCTTCACTAATTTCTAAACTGAAAAAATTGAAATCTTGATCCTGCTCCCAATGAAGTTGGTGGGGGAATTGTCTTTAACTTCAGAAGATATATGACTCAGCTTAATTCCCCCTGTGGGACCTGTCAGTATGTAAAGATTCCTTGGAGGTTAATTGCTTGCAGAAGAGACTTTGCCTGGGATCTAAAAGGAAGGTGCAAATTGCACAACTGGAGCCTTAGCTATGTACTGCAGCCTAGAAAAGACACTGTCATTTAAAGCAAAGGGATCTCTTTTTTTCAGCAATCCTGCATCTTAATAATTAAGTTTGGCCATTCATTAATTTAGAGTATATCTTAGAGATTCGCTTCCTTTGCCATTTTGCCCAGTAGCTGTGGAAGTAGGACAACTGCTTTTATGTTTTCCTGCAATTATTCCTTTTGGCTTTTTTTGTTTGTACTCTCTTTCAAGAGTATTTTTTTTTTTAAATCACTACTTTGAAGTAGACTTTTAGAAAGTATTTATAAAAGAAACATGAAAGAAATAAGTGCGGGAGTGGAAGAGAGGATTTCTAAAATGATAGAATAATTCTTATTTAGACTTTTTAGATTTATGTGTGTGACTTCATTATATAAATGTGCCCTTTGCTGTTCTGAAAAATCTAAGAGATGTATCACTACCAATTAAAACCTGGGGGAAGGTTGTTCCTTCATCTTTAAAACTCTATATTCATTGTCCCATGTCACATTTTTTGTAATCCTTTCCCACCTGTATTACACTTGGAATAATCCTTCTCACTCCTTGTCACATGTGCATTAAACCTCTTTTAAAGTACAGACTTAGAGCTTCTAAAACAAGCATTTCATTTTTGTTGCACTAAGTTTGATGTCAAATCACTATTAGAAATCTCACGCATATACCAATCTGGAATTTATTGTGGAAGTTCCTTCCTTCATAAATTGCTGTACTTGGTCAACCATGACATGTACTGCTGGCACTGCCCCTCTGCTCCCTGCAGCTTTTGTTATTCATCTGGAGGCAAAACATTAGCCTGTAAATAACACAGTATATAGCTCAGTCTTTCAGAAATACCCATGCAAGTGCTATGAATTTGTTTGTATTGGCAATCATTCTCAGTGGCAAATGGTAATAGTACTCTCATTTTGCTTTTTTAGGATTGTAGAAAAACCTTAATATAGGAAGGACTAATCTCCTGAAACTTTGGGCTGTAGCTCTGAGGAAACACTACAGCTTGTAAGAAGCTAAAAAATGTTTAAGTTTATGGTCGGAAAAGGGTTTTGCCTTTTTTCTCATGGCAGGTCTATTGATAAATTCTATTTGCATCATTTCACTAGTCCTTGGTGTGATGGCACCTGAATATTATATGCACTTATCAGCCTCCAAAAAAAAGAATTCAGATTAAGAAAAGATTTCGTTAATTACTGGTCTCCAGTACAGGAAGTTAATCCTGTTCTCAGACACACTCTTTAGTGTACTGCATCCAAGCTTCTCTGAGCAGTGCGCACATGTGGAAGGGCTGACTGAATCAACGAACCTGCACAATTTAGAAGAGGGTTTTACCACACTACCAGCAGAAAAGCTGTGATGAACAAGTCTGGAAGATTAAAACTATTTACTTTTAGAGACTTGACAAATGTCGAATTGACTAGATACTGTTATATCTGTAATTGCAATTTTCTAGGTATTTTCTTAATTAAATATAGTGACATTTAAGAAATACAACTTGCAATATAAATTCTTAATTTTAGTGTGGCTTTCTAAGGAAATTAGGTTTTTGTGAGCACTTCCTTAATCTGTCAAATACCTTCTTGGATAATTTCTAGCCCTTCAAGCCTGATTAATCTGCTGATGAGCTTCAAATACATTTAAAAGATGGTTTCGGATCTCAGTTATCAGGATTTCTTAAGTTTCAGAAACACTGTTGGCTGGATAAAGGAAAGACCCAAATTAGTGGCTCAGTTCAGCTCAACAGTTTTCTCTGCTTTGTCTTTTTTCCAGCTGGTCAATAGAGAGCACCAGAGGAACTGGAGGTTCCCTTCTCTGAGCGGGCAGAGCTTGTGGATAAAAAAGTATACTCAAAAGGAGTGTCATGCATATACCTAGGATATCTATGGAAAGGGACTTAAAGGAACATAGGAACACAAATCCATTGAAATTTAGGGTTGAATAATGCTGTTAGATGTTTTTAAGCAAGCAGCACAAACCCTTATAGATACCAGAGAGGCTGTGAGACAAGTTTATAAGATGTGTTGAAAGCGGCTTTTAAGTTAACTTCTGACACACTTCTTGTCTCATATAAATGAAATTTCTCTCATAATGTTGCCACTAAGGTCATTCTCTTGTCCATTTAATCAACTTCACTGAGTTGCCCTTCAGAGACTTCTCTTTCCCAAGGTCTGAAGCAGATACTTATTGTCTGCACTGACATGAGAACTTCCTCACGCAGTCCCAAGCTAACAGAGATCACCAGCCATGGTCTATATGGACCCTCTCCATACAATGTCAGCTTTTCCAGTCTTAATCTGTATTTATTTCTCCTTTGCTTCCCATGCCCAGCACTTTAAAGCAACCACTTTGCCCCTCCATTTGAGTCATGATTCCAAATTCACTCCTTCCATGGGGTGTACCAGAAAGCTGTGGCCAGCAAGAGCAGGGCTGGTGACAGGCTGTGCCTGCTGCTGCTGACTGCTGGAGAGTCCTGCAGTCACTCTCAGAGTTGTTTGCTACCTCATTTGACCCGCATCCCTTAAGCCCATTTGTTTGCCTCATCCCCTAACTACACCTTGCCTTTGAGAGTGTCTGTACTGCTCTCCAGAGAAGTAATTACACAGCATGTGCAGTCACACCAGTCTTGGATGAGAGGCAGTGGGACTGATGGCCTTCACTAGTTCTTTAAGGCATCTGCTCTGCCATGCAGTCTGTCTCGTCCCGATTTAATTTTGTATCTTACCTGAGCTACAATAAAACTGCTTAAATTATATCTACAGTTCCAGTCCAAATATAGAAATATTTTTGGACAATACATTTTTTGAGCAAGGACTACCAGTTAATACAGGTCTTTATCAGAAGTCATGACACAGGGCTTTAAAACACTGTCTCACAAAATTTTCCGTGTTGTATATGAACTCTGTTCAGATTGTGCATAAAATGTTGTTCCTGCTGTCAAGTCTGAGTAATAGCAACAAGCCAAAAAGTTGTCCACGTTTTGGGGAGAAAGGCAGCCTGGGAACCAACCCTGATTTTGGTTAATGGGCCGTGCAAACTACACGCATGAGCAGGGCACACAGACCTAGAGACGGCGAGGCGGGGCGGGGCACCATCGAGGAAATTTTTAAGGTCCTAAACGTGATCATCCCTGCGTGGCCGGCTGTTCCTACGGCGGAGGGAAGGCAAACAGGATCGTTCCAGCGAGAGGCAGCGCCGGAGCCCCGGCGGGCGTCACCGGGGGCGGGCGGAGCGGACNGCGATGCGGGAGCGGGCAGCGGCCGGGACGCGCGGCGGTGCCGGGGAGCCCCGGCTCTCCCCAGGTAAGGGCGCTGCTCCGGGGCCGCCTCCCGGGGAAGCTGTTGCAGGCTCCACGCTGCGAGCTGGGGTTTTAATCTCATCTCGCTGTGTTTGTTCTCCCGCCTCTCCCCCTCGCTCCTTCTGCCCGCTCAGGTGCAGCTTTTCCCAGAGCCGCTTTCTGTGGGAACTTCTCTGCCGAGAGCAGCGTCCTGTGCTCGTTTATCGTTCGATGTTTTCTTTCCGCGTGGAAAGTTGCGAGCGGCACCAGGGCACAAGGGCCGGCCGAGGGTTGGGTGCCCGGCGGGCTTTTGTCCGGCCCGGGTGCAGTGGCGGCGGGGCTCGGCTCTGCCCTGCCCTGCTGCCCGGCAGGCTCCGCCGCGACCCCCTCAATAGCCGGGATTAAAAACTGCGGAGGGGGATGTTTCAGGCGTCTCGCTGAAGCGCAAGCAAATCCTTTTATCCGAGGAGGGACAGAGGCTCGCAAAACTTTCAAAGTGCGCTCAGGAGGGAGCAGCCTTAAAGCCAGCGGGCACGGGCTCCGCAGCTGCCGCGCTTCACGTGGAGGTCAGGAGTGGCCGTGTAAATCCTCCCGCGCGTCCCGGCGGTGTCCCCGCCATGGAACCCTCGGCGAGCTCCTGCACCTCCCGCCGCCGCGCCTCCGCCTCGTCCACATCCTCCGTCCCCGCTGCCCTCCGAGCCCCCGCGGCCCTTGCGATGGGAAGGAGACAAAGAAGGGTCCGAGGCTGCCGCTTTCCCCAAAGCACAGCTGTACGCTTTCTCCCCTTGTTTCGGGTTGAGGGGGAAATCCTCCCGCCGCGTCCGTGACTCCGCCGACAGTGGCAAGTTTTTGAAGATCCCAGTGCCCGTTGCTGAAAGAACCGTGCCACAAGCTTTGTTTTTAAGGTGGAGCCAGCTTCAGACTGGGCGTCCTAGTGGTTTTTGGGGCATTGTTTACCCTGGTGGGGCAAACGCCCGCCTGGCGAAGACCCCTGGCCGGCGTAGGGTACGGACCCTGCACAGCTTTCCCAGACACTGGAGTGTGGTTTGGCCTGCTGGATTTCCCAGGCTCAGCTGATGAGGAGATGCCTTACAGCACGTCCCAAACACTCCAGTCACTTTCAGATTTAAGTTTTCCTCTTGCTGTCACCACAGCATAGAGTGGCTTCTGGGTGTACTGCTTTTAATTCTTGTTTTCTTTCATAGGGAAAAAAGACTTTGCAGTGCACTTGATGTAATTTTTTAGGATTTTATATGCCGGGGGACAGACAAGTCAGTCAGGTGTCACACACCCTTCCAGCAGAAGCAAGTGTAGGAAAAATTACGCCTGTTTTCCTCTTCTTTGCCTCCTGTTTGAGAATTAGGTGTCACTTGATGAATGTGTTTTAGATGAAAACCTCCCACGTGTCTTGGGGCTCAGTGCTGAGCACCTGAGGAGGAAGACTGGAATGCTGTTATTGGGAATTTCGTTCTCTTAAGTGTGTATGAGGATTGTGTTTACCATTGTAAGGTAGGTGTGCTAGTCATACTGAATTTATTAGCTGATAAGCATTAGAGAAACAAGCACATACTGAAATTATTCGGGTCTCTTAAATTGCTAATGAATGCAATTATTCTTCGAAGGAGTTACGAATGCCTTCTCTGCACCCCTGCAACACACCATAGGAGAGCTCTTTCATTTTTTGTGTGTCTTTATTTCCTGTAACGTAGCTCAAACTTCACTTAGTTGGGGACTTTGTCAGAAAATTTCTTAACGATGGCCTTTCTTTTCCTGATGCAGGCAGCGCCGCCTGAGGAGCTCAGCTCACCCAGTCGATGTGAAGGCAAGGCAAACGAAGGTGCAGCAGATGAAGGGGAGGCAGCGAGGTCAGCTGGTGGAGACAGCAGTGTTGCTTTGAGCTACCCCAGCCTCTGCCTCCATGCCTACAGCATCGAGAGCATGACAACGTTTCCAAATGGCTGTGGAAATGGCACCACCGTTACTTGCATAGTTATGGATAATAAAGAGCCCCAAAACCAGACTACCTGTGCCAGTCATAATGGGGGACACAGCACCAGCAACAGTCACGAGGAGGAATTTCAAGAGGATAAACTCAGCCCTTCCAAAATCATGCGCTTTTTCACCACCCCTCGGAAACGGGCTAATTCCAGCTCTGACAGGCCTCGTTCTCTGGTTTTGATGGGCAGTTCAGCCACGTGGAATGCTTTCTCTTCTATCAGAAAGATGAGATCTTTCAAGAAGTTGAAATCTTCAGTTCAACAAGGAATTCCGACAAGGGAGTCCTCAGACATCTTAAATGAGGACAGCATAGGCAAACACGGTTCAAATGGGGCAGTGGTGCGAGTTCAGACTAACAGGTATTCCTATTCAGGGCCTCTCCATGATTTCCAGAATGCAGTGGATGGTTTAGCTTCTGACTGCTCTGATGCGGAGGAGAGCGATGAGTCTTTCCTGAGGAACACTCATCGCTCACGCAGCATCAGGCGGGCTTACGGTGCTGGCCGCATAAACTTGCTGGACACAGATAAAGCTCAGAGTCGCCACAACTGTGTTAAGCCAACATCACCTGTCATCGCTGAGCCAAAGATCTGTGAAATTTTGGTGAAAGATTCTGAAAACAACAGGGTCATTTATCGGAGAAGCAGAAGTTCAGATAATTTGAACTTTCTGAAGAAAAGCTCATTCAAACGGAAGTCCACCTCAAACCTTGCTGATCTTAAGGTTGCAAATGAAAAACAGATGCCAGCAAGGACCGTGAGTGTGACTTCTGCTGACTCAGACAAAAGTGGTGGTAACCCTGAGAGGAGATCGAAGCGATGGAAGAGCCCTATCAGAGCAAAGGATTTTGACCGAGTTTTGAAACTTGTAAGCAATGTTACAGATGTTGCATGGAAGAAGGATGGCCCTAAGAGCACGGCTCCTTCTCCCAGCGAGCTGTCCCAGAGAACAAGGTCAAACAGCAGGCTGCACGATGACTACTCCCGCAGGGTTTCCAGCTGCACAGATCATGACAGGAGGAGATGCACTTCCTCAGTATCCAGTCCAGACTCTTCCTTGCCGGGAACACCTTGCCTGCAAAGCCCTGTGACTGCTCAGGATAAAGAGGCTGAAATGAATGTATCTGTCACTGAAGATAAAAGCCTCAGGACGTCATCAGGTATCCCAGACTCTGATAGCTTTTCTCCCACGCTGAACGACATTAGTCCGTTTCCCAATGAAGTCTTTTATTCGGACTCAGATGAACCAAAAGCTACCCAGCAGTGTACAGATGAAGCTGAAAACCTTCATGTTCCAGTCAGGCCAACTACTCCAAAACCTCAAAGTCCAACTTCAGGGAAGGTCAAGTGCAGTATGAATTTCCAGTGTCCAAACCATCACAGCACGTTGTCGCTGAGCTCATCAGAGAGCGAGGACAGAGCTGAGGTACCGGGGCTGAAGCTGGGCAGGAATCCTGTTTGCTTCCAGGACTCAGTGCAAACTGTGTACTATGATGATGGAAATGAAGACAGTGGCATAAGCAGCCACTCTCAGCTGAGCCTCAATTTAGCCTCTGGTACTGAAGAGAAAAAGGAAGAGGTAAGAAAGAAAGCAAAGTCCTTCAGAAGCTATGTATATATCTGATCAGGTTTTGTCTTTATTAATGCAAAACAATGCAAACAATTCGAAGTAATGGCTGCTGCAGCTTATTAGTGCTAAAATATGCTTACAGCAATTATTTCCTTTAATATATTCTCTTTGGATGCTAATGTCAAATTATTTTTTCTTTGCGCATTAATATCAAAGGAAGTTTTGGCAGCAAAGCTATTCATGTACATTTTCAAGGGCAGCTCATTGCAGCCTGCAGATACACCACCTTGTCATGTGGCCTTGTCAGATTTTACCAGCCTGAGCAGGGTCTGGCTGTGTTTCCTTCACAACTGAAAGGTCTTTTTTTAAAGAGTCCGTGTGTTCTGAAGTAGTGTTGACTTACTGTGAAACACTGCCTGTGGAAACCTTGCAGAACAAGGTAATATTTGTAGAGCAGTGTGGCGTGAAAGACACAGTACAGAGGTTTTAAGAATTCAGTTGTATCCAGTGTTTTCCCTGGGCAGTGATGACCATACTGAGAGTATACTGCTTGCTTATTCTTTTGCTTGCCAATGCAGACAGCAGTACTTTAGATGCTGGGCTGAGTGTGTTGCTGCTGTTGTTTTGGTGAAGACCGTTGTTTTCACTGCACCTAATGTGTGATTTCATACTTGCAGTGAATGGGTAGATAGATATATTTGCAGCACCTCTGAGGTAAATTCACATGATAACACTGTGCCCCCACCTAAAATATGGTGTGCGTTGGCACCAAAGAAGTTGCAATGATTTGTCAGTGTTGGTGAAGAGCTGTCAGACGTACCCTGCCCCTATCTGAACCAGTGAGGGTTAGCTGAGCCCCAGCAATGTGCAGTAATGAGTTTTTGAGATACTCAGGCTAAGGTAGCAGTGAAAGGTTTGCTACTCATTGGAAAAAATAGACTGGGACAAAAATCCATCTGGATCTGTATAAATATGCAAGTAATTTACAAAATAAAGCTGATATATCTTTTAAACCACCTCAGTTTGACTAAAGTATCTTTGACCTTAGGTATGAGATACGCAAAGGCGATGCCGCAGTTGCACAAGCTTCAGCCTTTCATGCTGTAAAGTTTTAAAATGTCTATGAAGCTGTCCTGGTTTTAAAAGCTTGGCAGAGTTTTTGCAGACTAAATGTAAATGGTTACAGAGCTTATCAGTATTGTCCTTCTGCTGGAGAAAAGCAAGTTTGTTTACTGTTGTGTTTGCAGCAATAGTAAGATTGAAAATAAAAACTCAGTGGGTATAAATGTTTGAGCTTGGAGGTAATTCCTCTTCTGGAGCCCAAGAACTGCTCCAACCATCCTTATTTTCTAAAACTCTCATGTGCAAGGAGATGCTTTCACACTGCCAGAAGAGGCTAGAGTCTAGTGTGGATAGATGCCAGTTCTATTTCTCAGGAATAAAATGGGAGGTGGAATTAATGCTACTCATCTACCATCTAGTGGTGATCTGCCATCATGACCCAGAAGGAATTCATCTGGTCCTTCCCCTTGGCTCCTGACAAACCAGTACAGATTTTACATGGATGTGTGTACATTGGGTGGATTAAAGTTACTGCAGTTTTTAGTTTTAACACCACGTTCTGTTATTACCTAACATGCAATTTAAGCTTTCTCTTTATATTATGACATATTTTAGGGTAATTGTGAGTGTCTTTTAGTGCTTGCTCCAGTTGTCTAAAATATAGAGTGTGCACTGGTGGCAGCTCTGGGTTTGTGTAGTGGGCAGGCAGACAGTATGGGATGGATCCCTGCAAAAGATGAAGTGGTGGCCAGGGAACCCTTGGCTGTAAGCCCTCGGTCTGCCGTGAGCACTGCCTGGAGCCCCTGTGCTTGGTAAAAACAGCTGTGGCCACTCACATAGCGTAGCTGCATCCAGACACACCAGACCTCTCTTCTGATTGAAAAAACCAAGGTTTTTGGAGGCAGTAGCTGTGGGTTGGAAGCAGGAGCTGTGCAGGACAGGGTTTGCTTTTATCTTACTATGCAAGGGATATAAAGTCTGTTGTTTGTTTTTTCCATGCCTGTTTTTCATCTCATACACAACCCTAAAGCTGTGGCACTCAGAGTGACTGCAAAACAGGTAGAGTGGTATGGTTTCTTCCTACCATCTCTTTGGAGGATTTCATTTCCTCCTTTACAGCATGCTTCCCTCAGCATGGAGCTAGCTTGGCACCAAAGATACTTATGCCAGGTTATTTTTTAATTGGTGTTTATTCAGCCTGTAGGCACGTTTATGAATGCCACATACTCACACAATGAGGTCACTGGGGTTTGAACTTTTGAATACAGTTCATTTTTACCTTACACCTCCGCGTTACAGAACTGTACCTGCCCAGCAAGTTGTTCCTCTGATGGCTGAGTGCTTGGTTCACTCTCAACAGTCGTTTGAAATGTAGTGTGGAGCCATGCACATCACACATTTTCAAGATTTTATCTGAAATCTGTGGAATTTGGACCAACTCTGGATTTTCCCAAATATGGAAACTAAATATTTCTACCTTGTGCTTCCCCACCACTGATTTTGCAGTAAAGCTGATTTTGCAGTATTCGTGCAAGGACATCTATTCATTCATTAGAATTGATGTTTTGGGGGCTTTTTTCTTACGTGATTGAGTCTGCAGATCATTCCACTTGTTACTTTGTTGGTTTCACCAAAATGCAAGATTTGGACTGGAGCAGGGGAGATTTCTTGGTTTTTGGTTCTGACAGAGGTTGCTTCCCAGGGAAGAGCTAATTAAGTGCAGCCTGGATCTGTGCCTCAGCACTTCGGGAGCTACATAGGTGTGAGTCACCAAAGCTCACCTGTGGCATCCCATGCTTTGCCACTGTCTGCTTCATGCCACTGTCATTTATATTCAATATGTTGCTTCTAAATAGCATGAGGAGATGATTAGGTACAAGTCTGTACTTGTTTGAAGTGTTTCACATAGTCTTTGCTTTCATGAGGAAAGAGCCCCATGATACTGGAGTAGTGAAAACTTAGTCTTCTTCGGACTGGCATGTGTCAGCCACTGAGACTGCCTGAACAAAACACTGTTCTGAATTTGTTACAAAAAATGTAAAAATCAAGTTATTTGACATTTCACCTAGCCTTTTACAAACTCTTAGAGCACCTGGTATTTAGGTTGCCTTGCTGGCATCTGGCTTCTCAGTACACCAGACTTTTTATTACTTGAGCACCTTATCTGCATGGCCATAATTGAATGATGAATTACAGTGAAGAGGTAACTGCTGTAATTAAGGTTGAGTCACAGTTTATTTGCAGACAGTATTTTAAATGTTCTGAGACCTGTCTGTCGACTCGTTTATGTTCATGCTATACAAAAGTCACTGGTCCTAGCTAGTCCACATCATAAAGTCCCCAGTGCTCAGCTGCTGGCAGAGTTGAGCTAGTTTGTCCTGTACAGGACTCTGGGCTCTGAATATTGGGCACAGAGGGCTTAACTTGGAGGACATCTTATAAAGAGTAAGAAGAGCTGTATAGGTGGGAATACAGAGGATTCATATTGTCCTCATTGTTTATCCTCTCTATTTCTAGCTTCAAAAAGTGTCCTCACAGTGAAGGACCAAAGGGTGGCAGCTGGATGTGGCCATGTTCAATACCCACAAGGAGCACGCAGCAGCCAGGAGCTGAGGATGATCATCTGTAGTACCTGCCTCAAGTTCCTGAGTGTTGTGGGGCTGGGCATGAGCACAGCTGCTGGGAGCTAGCTGCTTTCAGCCCTCTGGACTCTTCCTTTTGGATTTACTCACTTCTGGTTCATCCACATGCAATTTAGAGTGTGTCTTAATCAACCTAATGTGTATAACTGTAAATGTGATAAACTGTGAAGGATAATTAGGTGAAGTAGTGGGGGGAATTTCTTAAACTGGATTTACTCCCAAGGGGCTTGTAATTTGGAGTGGGGGCTCAGCATTCCAGTGGCACTCTGGTCTTGCTGGCTACAGAGCAGCAGAATCCCCTCTCAACAGCATCTTACAGAAAACTGAGGTTTCAGTGAGACCAAGCAACACTGGATTTGCACTAAACTCTGAGCTGCTCTGCACAAGTCAGGCTGCATTCACACAATGTCCCCACAGTCACTCAGTGAGTGACTTACAGAAGCACTTGCCCAGAGCTAGACTAGAAACCACTGTGCAGTGCTACAAACTCAAACTGTAGAATCCATCACTGCAGTACTGAAACACGGAGCCCTCGAAGGATAGGAATACCTTCCTATTGCAGCAAAAACTGTTCCAACTCTAAGCAGCAGAGCTGTCACCCATTTGGTGCAGCCGATAATAATTTGTTGCTGTATCCTCTACTAGGAAGAAGGAAAACAAGGCAGCCATGACAGTAATCTGAATTCTAGATTGGGTTGAAATTGTGACCGAGTGACTGCAGTTCTTAATAAAATTGGCTATTCTTGAAAACCATAAGATCGTATAGGAGTTACTGTCATCCCTGCAGAAGTGTTTTGGATGGTGACAGGGAGAGTTCAGATGGACTTCACTGCAGTTAGCCTGGGGCAAGCTTCTCCTTTTCTTTATTGCATTTGTGCACCTCTGCCTTTCCAGAGCGTCTCATATTTGACTCTGCTGTAGCTGTCCAGTGGCACCTCAGTAATACCCAGGTGTTGCTCACCGTGGGATCAGGAGTTACAAATAGTACCCCAGAAAGTGGAACAGCACCTCTGGCCATGTGATTTGCTTTCTTACATCACGTGCAGTGTTGAGTTGTCAGCACTGAAAATTCATCTCAACGCTAAGTGGTTGAGATATCCGAAGTGAGCAGAGGCAGATGCAGAGCTTCTTCTGAGCCACCTGCATTTTCCCTTTCTGGCGTCTGGAGGCTGCTGTGTTGCTTGTGGCACCGGGATGCTGTGGCAGGCTGGGAGACCGGCCGAGCGCCAGGGGAACCGAGCACAGCAGCCTTGCCCTCACCCCACGCTCTAGGAAGTTACAGTTGGCAGAGGAAGAGTTGCCCAAGGCAGCTCCACCCCTCGCAGGCCGGGGTTTGTGACTGCTGCTGGGACCTGCTGAGGGCAGGGCTTGCGCTTGAGCAGGGATGATGAGGCTTTGCTCTGGAAGGGTGGAGAGAGTGAGGAACCAGAGGACCTCATTCTGGAGAGACTCTGAAGAGAGGCAGAGGCTTATGGCTTTTAATGTTTTGCTTTGTTAGCATAAAGTTCCACTTCCAACCTGTGGTTATCATTTGGCTTTTGAGGTTTGCCAGTGAGTATTACAAAGATAGTCTGAAATAAGGAATAAGTTTCTTGTTTTGCCAAATAAAGGGAAATTTAAAAAAACCTATTTTTTTTTAGGACCCGTTACTTGATCTGAGGTGTTCTGAGTCAATTCAGAAAATACTTAGGGATTTATTTAGGGTTTAGTAATACCTATACATCTAAAAGAAGCAGAGAATATGAATACCCCAAACGCTTGCTGTTCTAGTCCAGTTACTGAAGTAAAGAAGGGACAGTATAAGAGTGTCACCCAGCCATCCCCAAGTATCAAGTCACCAGAAAACTGGAGGAAACAGTTTTCTGGTTTTCGCACATTTGCATTTTTATATGAGTGATAAGATTGTTTCTGCAAAGGAAATACATTTCCCTGCAAACCCCTCCCGTCTGCCATTTGGAAATATGTTAGCTGCTTTGGTTTTGGAAATGAATTAGAGGAGAGGACGAAGGAAATCCTTGAGGCTGAGGAACAGATTTGAGAATCATGAGATCCGCTTGTCATTTCCAGCCCAGCCCTGTGCTTTTACATGACTTAACTGCTTTGTATCTGTTCCTTATCTGTGAAACGTGGATATTACCAAGGTGAACTTGCTAATCTTGGTGAGGCATATTGCTGAGAGGGAAAGCTTTATGCTTTATCGTTGATTGCGATAAGCAGGCTTTCAAGGATCAGGTTAAATGAAGCAAACCTGCATTAAAAGGCCTTAGAAAATAGAATTTTCTTTGTATCTATATAGCCTGATCTCTTAATGTGGTTTTATACATGTATTTGTTAGTTAGAACACCATGATAGCTTTGGTGTCCAGAAATCCTAAGAGGACAATTATACACATTTTTTCCCAAATTTTAAAACTTCTGAAATGAATGTTTTACCACAGCAGTTTGTGTTGCTAATGGGGGTTGATTTTGCTGTGTCACAGGGCATAGTAATATAATTTTTCTGTGCTACAACGCGTAGTATTTCCTGCATCCATTCTGTGAGCTCATTCTGATGTAGTGCAGTGGCATTCCTTCAGGCAGTCCTCCTCAGAAGCAGTGCTTTGCAAATTTTTAAACTGTGGCTCCATACAATTTTTTTTTTTGTGGTGGAGGGGAAGAAGAAAAGGCAAGTTGTCCTTCAAGCAGCTGAAACTTATGTTAAATGTTGACAATGGCTGTATTACTTTGATTGCTTCTGCTTTGCTTGTTTATATAGATGTAATTGTATTGGTTTTTAAGGAGGGTTTTTTTGCAGTTGTTTAATGGATTGTATTTTGCTGTCTTGCAGACCACTGGTTGAATAGCCCTTTGTATTGTAGGGATAGATAATCAATGCATTTATGTGGGGTCTTCTCAAAGGCTAATTAAAAAGAAAAGATGTTAGTGGCAGAGGAGGAGGGATGTAAAGGGAAAGAATATAGTGCAATTTGCATTTAATTAGAAAGGAATGGATGGAAATTTTCTTGAATTGGACTGGTTTAGTAATTCTGGTTTGTGATTGAAGATGCAATTACTGGAAGTGTGCTTTCTTCTACAGTAAAAGCAGCCATTTCTATGGTAGCTATTGCTGTGATGGTATCACTGTTGTAAATTGTCAGCCTGTTGGATCAATAGGGGATCACTGGGCTCTCTTAACACTTCAGAATCTTTTTATAAAATCTAGAAAGAAAGCAATAAATAAATTTTCTTTGAGATGCTTTCTTTATCCAGAGTTTCATAATCCATGTGTCTGTTGCAACAGTTTGCAAAAAAAGAAAGTACTGATCATGTTCATGAAACATAAAACAAGCTTTTGACCTCATTTAGTAGTGATGATAAATGAACTTCAGCTAATGGTCTCCCACTGCTATTTAGCATTGAGATAAAGTGCAGAGGTTACCTTTTATCATGTACCTGAGTGGAGACATGTTGTCCAGACTTTTACTCTGTTAGATCAAGGTGGTAAAATAATTTATAGCTACTAGGTCATGATCGCTTGGCCCTTTTTATGTTTGGTGGCTTGTATGAACTGAAAAGCCAATTCTAATATTACTGCTGAGTTCCTAAGATTTGCAAGTTACTGTCTCATACAGAAATAATAGCTATTTCATAGTCACCAATTATGTCATATAGCTGTCGTTGCTAGTGTAAGAAATTTGTACATGTTTATATAGACCCCTAAATATATGCAGAAATGCATATTCTTGATCAAAATACGGACATACCTACATGACCTAGCACAAGTATTGTGATATTTTCAAGCCTTGTCATTTACAGAAGAACACAACTGATTACCTATCACAGGTTTTCACTGAGAATATGTAGTAATTGTGTTCTGAAACTTCTCAGCCTACTCACGTTTTCATCGTAATTTATTCTCAGTCAGAATCATAATCACGCCTTCTAATAAATTGCATTTGGAAATTAATATGCATTTTTGTAAACACATTATTAGATTTTGATTGTCTCTTTTCTCTGGGTTAAAAAAAGGCAGCAGTAGTTAGCAAAATTACATTTCAGCCAGGCAGCTCAAACATACAGAGATAACAGAACAAGAAGTATTGCAACGTATTGTGTAGCTAAGGAAAACAAACCAACAAACCCCTACAAAAACAATAACAACAAAAAAGGAGGCAGAAGCAGGGCCAGGATGCTCTTTTCCTTGGAGAAGAGGAAGGCTGATGGTCTTTGTCCAAGAGGCACCTACTTGTGACTTCCCAACAGATTACCAGGGAAACTTAGGGAAAAAACTTTCAGGAGAGATGTGTCCACTTAAACCTTTGTACTTGTCTGTATGTGTATGTTATGAAACATTGATTGTATTCAGAATATAAAGATACAATTAAAAAAATCCAAATAGGTAACAGTAGGGGTTGAAATGCAGATTAGTGGTCAGAGAGCCTCAGTAATCAAGACCTCTGTCATCAAGACCTCTGTAAAGGGGTGAATTTAATTAGGGAGTTTATTGGCTGAACACGTTGGGAAAAGAAAGAAGTCACTCAGGGTTTGTTTTTCCTTTGCTGTCACGGTGTCAGCCCTCACAAGTGTGCCACCAACAGGAAGCTGACCAGCAGCAGGCTATGCTGGGTCAGACTTCCAGTTTGGGCTTTCTCTGCAGCAGAGAATGGGGTCAGGTGTAGAGGATGAAGGGTTATTCATGGTTGGTGTAACTGCACCAGCAAAAGTCCTGCCATGCAATTTCAGGTACCGGCAGTTTCTTTACCATATCACCGATAAAGGTTGCATCCACATAAGCAACACTTTGTCAGTACTGTGCAGATCAGATCTTGTGCTCCTTGGGCAGCGCTTCCTCTGAAATCAGTTCTGAGTGCTGAATTTATCAAAGGTACACAGTGGTCTGGGTAATAGCTGGACAACCTGGCTCTAAGGACTAAGGAAAGATTTCCTTGATTAAACACCTGATGCTGATGTTGCTTACTGTGGTTATTAAATGAGTACAGAGAACGCCAATAGCAGTCATGTGCCATTAAATGGAACAGGGTTGTACCGGTGCCAAGTTGAGCTGAGTGAGATCATGATCAAGTCCTTGAAGTTGCTGTACGAGGATTAGGAAATCAGTCTGGGCCCAGGCACGGGAGGGGTTTGGTCTGGCTGGGCACAAACTCTGTGGTGTCATTGTTTACCTGGGAGGGAGCAGCCTGGGAGAGCTCCCACTGCAGCCTGTTGGGTGTGGTCAGGGGGTCCTGGGGAACAGAGCATTAACAGCACAACTGAACGTGGCACCTGGAGTTGAGCCCAACTAAAAACAGCTGTCAAGTGAAGTGAGGGGCAGATATCAAAGACAGCTGCACACAGCTGGAAAGCGCCTCGTGGTGAAGCTGCACATTGGAGCAGGAGGTGGGAACCAAGCAGGGTCCCACAGCACTGGGGAACGTGGTTGTAGCTCCATCTGAACCTATCTACAACTCTGCTTGACACCTGGTTCCTGCCCGTAGTGCTGCCTGGCTGGTCACTCAGTAGGCTGAGCTGATGCTCTTGTTTGGGGGCTCAACTTGATTCCTGGAACATAAGAGACCCAGCACTGCTGGAGATGTCCTGACAGGCTTCCCTTTGTCCCCAGGGACTGCTTCTGGATGGCCCAGGCCTCCCATAGGTCCTGTGTCATACTTGCATGATGCGTGGCACGTGGAGATATATTAGATTCCTTTGGACATTTGAAATGGCCCTGGGTGCTTATGTTCAGGCAATAAAATTTCATCTTAGATTTCTACTGGCTATGATGACAGCCTTATTATCTAGTTAATGTACAGGCAGCTCCATTGCAGAACTGAAATTTAAATGTGGGAATCTGCAGCTAAGAGTGTCATATTGGAAGGGAAGAATAGCAAATAAAAGTGTAGCCTGAATTGAAGTAAACATTCATTTTAAATGGTTGTATTTGTAGATACACTGCTGTCAGGAATAAGGAAAGTAGTTGAAATACAATGATTTCACTAATTTGCTGCTGTAGGAATTTAGTTATCCAGATAAAATGAATTCATTTGCATCAGCACAAACAAGCAGAGCTGTTTGCTTTGCAGTCTCAGAAGAAACCTAACTGAGGATACAGCCTAAAAGACAAGATTAATAACCTTGATTGCTAACACTGGTGATCCTGTGCTGTTGCTAGACTAGCAGGTGTGAATTTCAGAAAATCTAATGTGAATTAATCTTAGACCGTAACTTCTCAGAAATCTTAAAATGTCTTGAAATTTTTGACCAGCACTGATAAGGCATGAGCCAGTGCATGAGATTTTGATTTTCATCCTATATGAAGTGCCATATGTATCTCTACACATCTGTAGATGTTCTCAGTATTAATTGTACAACATCAACCTGCTTTCACTTGTAAAGGATTCATTAGGAGAAGGTAATTTGAGGTCAGCAGTGGTATACCAGTATAAAGCCAGTCACAGGTGGAATACAATTGTTTCCTCAGTATTTTTTCATTGATGTCAAGAATCACACTTATGCTTAAGTGACTGCAGTACTGGAGCCTGTGAGTTGTGTACAGGATATTTTTATTCCTGCTAGTTAAGTGGCCACTTGATCAGGTCCTGCTTGAGCAGGTCACTTAGAGGAATGTGAGATTATCAGTCCAGTTTCCTCTGGTTTTTGCAATGACAGGATTGTGAGGGGTTTTTTTTAGTATTTTCAGTGCAGTTTATAGATCTAAGACTAAAAACACACATCCTTCAGCATTGTTTGTTGCACAGCAGAGATTAATCTGGCTGTCATTTGGATCGCTACTGTAGGTGGAGTCCTGCAGAACGAACGCAGTCCTCTGCAAATGTTATTGCTCAAGATAAGGGTGTAAGCAGCAGATTATGAGATGACATGTGACGTGTCCTTCCCTCAGTCTAAAAGTACAGGATCATGGTATGAACTTTGCCTGACTGGTTATGCAGAGACCGTGCTCACATTTTTAGCCCTTATGGACGAGACTTTGCGAAACAAAAACATAAAATGACTCTCATGAGCTCCTTTCTCAGTCACTGCATATGTGGAGATCCTTTACCTTTGTCTGATTCTGAGGTAAGAACGTTATTTAACCTGTGACTTTGCTGCTCAAACTTGGAGGGGCTGTGCTTAAGGGACAGCTTTGCTGAAGCTGTGTTAATGCACCAGCGGGGAAGTCATTCTCTACTTAATTAAATGCACTGTTAAAACTGGTCCTGAGCAAAAATCTGTAGGGAACCTGAAGTTCTTGGTTGAGTGACAGGTGTTATGCTGTAGAAACCAAAATTTTTTAAGTACTCTATTTAGAATAAATTTCATGCTGTAAGTGAAATAAATGAATGTGGAGCAATGTGTGACGTTGATTTTTTTTCATAATTGCAGTAATCATGTTAAAATATTGACTATTGAGTAACTCTGCTTACTGGCTGAAGTGCTTTCATACCATGAAATTAATCTTAAGCTGTCTTTCAAACAAAAAGCAACATCTGCCCACTGTATCATGTGGCCTGAAAAAGACTCATTGGATTTGTAGTGGCCTGGCTGAAAATGGCAGGTGGAGAAGAAGGTGGCAGAAGATAAGTCCTGTCACAGACATAATTGTAAAAGGCTGTTTCTGGGCTGCATGTTTGCTTTGATTATGCAATGTCTGGAATGCCTTCATTTGGTCCAGAACAGATGAACAAAATAGAGACAAAGTGATCCTTTTCTTTTCTGGAATACTTATTAGCTTTCTCTGTTTCTTTTCTATTTTTATAAAGGAACTGGGAAAAGCCAAGAAACACCAAGAAATCAGAAATTTGAGGGAAAAGTGAGCATAAATTTTTGTGTGCAGATTTTTTTCCTGAAAAATTGCAAGGGTTTTGCTAGAAAAAATTACAACAGTATTACTTCAAATGCATTGAAATGCTTAAAAATGTTCCCTCTACCAAGCATTTCAGCTGAGGTTATTTTATTTCCAAACTTGTAATACCAGTGCAGTTATGATACTTGAAGGCATTATCTCTGTGAGCCAGAGCTGTTAAATAGGAACAACATGCTCATTTCCCAGGCTTCCTATCTAAACCCATCATTTTTTCCTGTGTTTGTGCTATAATATATCTTCAGTCATAATCTGTATGACTTTAAGCTCCCTGAGCATATGGGAAGTGAGCTTCTCCGTTCCAAACTGGATGAGCTTGCTCACCTAATTCACTCCTGGCAGCAGAATCTGTAGATCTGACCAAGTGGGACTGTGGGAGTGAGTGGTAGGAGGGGGTGTGACTGCCCGGTCTGGTATCAGCTTACAGTTACATGGATCTGCAGGTGGTCAAACTGCAGCCTTGCTGTTCATCGCTGAACAGAGGTGAAACAGAGAAATAACATAGAATGGGTTGGATTGGAAGGGACCTTAAAGATCCTCCCAACCCACCAGACATGGACAGGGACACCTTTGGCTAGACCAGGTTGCCCAGAGCCCCATCCATCCTGGCCTTGAACAGTAGCAGGGTTGGAGCATCCACAGCTTCTCTGGGCAGCCTGTTCTGGTGCCTCACCATCCTCATGGTCAAGAATATCTTCATAATTTCTGATCTAAACCTGCCTTATTTCAGTTTAAAATTGTTACCCCTTGTTCTGTTGCTACAAGCCTTGGTAAAAAGTCCAAAACCACAGCTGAGTTACTTTTACTAGTGTTACCTGTAACATCCTATTTGTGCATAGAAACAAGTCCTGTCAGCACAGAGCTATCTTTCCAAGATACTATTCCATGAATTCAGTGTTTGTGATAGGACCTGTCTGTACTGCTGAGGTAATAGGTGAGTTTTTAGTGTTATTAGTCTGGTTTGCCAAAGAGGTGCTGGTAGTTGGGTGCTTACCTTACTCATCACAAGCATCATGATGTCTCTGCTTTGCAAAGTTATCTTTTCCTGAATTGTCAAATGCATTTATCGTATTTATGGTAACTCTGCTTTAGAAATGTTAAGCTGGTCTGCCATATGACAAACTCACAAATGATTAACTGCCAGAAAATTCTGTGGCTTATTTGACTTGTTCACATTTAAAAAGGTTGTTTCTGATGACCACTGGAAGAGGTCCACATCCCAGGATGAAGAAAAGGCAGACTCACAAAAGGTCACACCCAGGAAATGGGGCTCTGGAAAAAGATCGCGGCCCAGACCTCTCTCAGACTATGGCCAAATGGCGATCCGAAGTTTCTCCATACCAGAAGATGCAGTTGCAGTGGAGTCTCAGAAGACAGACTGCGTGGATGGAGAAAATCAGCCAGGACTGGCATCCGTTGGGTCTGTGACCCAAAGCAGTACTGTAGGCTACCACAGAGGGGGAAAAAGAAGACCCATCTCCGTAATAGGTGGGGTCAATTTCTATGGAGATGATCAAGCAGAAGAGAGAGAAAATCTGCTGACACAAGTAAGATAAACAGATGTGCTCTGCAAACTGCAAAAGACCCTTTCACTTCCTTGTCTCTGTCTTCAGCCTAGAAAATAGAATGGATGCTTCCTTCTCTTCCTTCCCTTTTGTCAAGCTGACATCATGTACTTAGAATTCTGCTTTCCTGGTCACTAATTACTTTGTCTTCTTGCTAAAAAACAATACAGCATGGAACAAACCTGATACTGACTTTGGGATAATCTTTTCTGTATTGTAAATTAACCTGATTTCTTTCTTGGCATGGTCATTTTGTCTCATGTTGGTCTATAAGGGCTCATTCGTGTCTAAGACGGTTGTGTGTTTAGGCTCCTTACAGAGTGTTGGGCCTGAGGAACAGAGGAGTACAATCAAAGGCAATAATAACAGGTTATTTATTGATCAGTTCAAATTATCCAAAAGCAGGCCTGTTCAAAAACTGTGGCATTAGCAGTGGTGTTCAAAATCTTGGTTTTGGCATAGCAAAAATACTTAAAACTAATGAAGACAGTGCTTGAGAAAATTGGTAGTAAATTGAGAAATTAATGAAATTAAGAATTTAAGAAAACTGACAATGTGAATACAGTGTCTGTTCATATACTACTAAATTGATCAGATTAAAAAAAGGTTGGAAACCTATAAGGAAGCTGTATGTGCTTGAGTAGTACCTATATTTGCCACCTCTGTTGGCTGAAGTAAAGGAGTGAGAAATTAAAAACTTCTGAAAGGTAAAAGTTGCTCCTTTCTCCCTGGAGGTAGTGCTGCGCAAGCACAATGTGTAGAGGAACTAACTGTTGTGTTGGTGGTCATGGCCCCATCTTGCACTTGGTTGCAGAGCTTCAGACTCACAGGGGTTTTTTTTTGTAAGACTGCATCGGTCAGGCATTGTCCACTTTCCATGAAACCTGGATGACCTCTGCCTAAAGCAATTGTCAAGCTGATAAAAGCAACAGAAAAAAGAAATAGTATCTGCATCCTCAAAAAAATTTATTCTGGTGGTTATTAATTGAAGTTGAGTCCTCTTGGTCTTTCTCATGCCACTTCATCTCCTGCTGGGAAGTTTAAGGGTACCGAAGTGTTGAAACAGTGGCAGGATTTTAAGTTTCCTGTGGAAAACATTTTGTAACATGGACATTGTTACTGTATTTTGCACATTTTTTCTTTATAATTTCTTGATGAAAGAATGCATCTTGATGCAAAACCTCAGCTGAAGCAAATGAACCTTTTGCCCAGGCAAAGGCTTTAGTTTCAAATGCTTTGTAATTAAGATATTTTAAAATTGGTGTTATCTCTTAACTTAGAGGAAAAAAAAAAGAGGAAAATAATCATTATAAATTCTAGGCCATCTTATTCAAGAATAATAGATGGATTTCAAGGGATAGTAAGTACTGGCAACTTGCTTTACTGTGGAAGTGATTAAACACTCTCCAGGCCCTTCATTTACTGCTGAAACCAGATTGATCTCTTTTCAAACCTTGTTCACATCAGTTTAATAGTGAAGGAACATGCATCAGAGCAGCTATTTGAGTTGACTCCTTCCTTGCTCCAGTGCTGCCATGTGGGCTTGGCTGGGGTTAAATGAGCACATTGCTGGATCACTGTGGTCAAGACTAAAACTGTGGAGCATTCCCAGCAAGGGCGCGTTATTAAGCCAAATTATGGCCTTCCCAGGACTGCCACTGAGTAAAAGCACATCCATGTCTATCTGGGGAAAGGATTTAGACTGTAGCCTTATAAGAAAATTTTAGTTGCCCAGAAGCCTTTTTTGCTTATTCAGCCAGTTATTTGTATACAGTAATCGCCATCATTTCTATTAGCTATTTGATATATAACAAATCAAACTTTTTATGGTGAAGGATCCTGGTATACTGATAAGGCACTTAGGAAGTGGGGTTTAAAGATGAGGTTGTAGATAAATCATATTTTGGTTTTTGGCAGTCATAATAAAAATCTTTTAGCTGGAATGTAAAAAAGGACTTAGGAAGCAGGAATATATGCACTAAAAGTATTTTATGTGGGGCTGTCAAAGACTGCTCTTCACACTGGCGATTTTTTTCCTTTAAAGCTTTGAAAACCCATGGGAATATTTGAAAAGTCTAAAGCTAATTCCTTTGCTGTATTTTGTTTTGGTCTGACAGCTTAGGTGTGAGAAAACATTTTCAAGCAATACTGTCACGGGTTTCATAACAGAGTGTCAAGAGATAGTTCATTAAAAAACCATCTCTGATGTTTCAGATTACTTGATAGAAGAACAGTAACAACTGAACAATAAGAGAAGATCTAAAGACGAGTTCCTCTGAAGTTCATGTGCTGAGGCCTGGCTGTTTAATGTTGAATTCTTATGCAAGATCATTCAGCCTGGCTAATGTGGCATTTTTCAGGGACAACATAAAATCAGACTCAATTTGCAAGTAAAATGGGTAGGTTCTCCAGTCGTAATTTAACAAATGAATGATTTATCCAAAGAAAATGACTTTGAGATAAAGTTACAGTAAACTTAGTGTTACCTCTTTTTTATGAGACTCCTGGGAACTCAAAACAGAGCATCATTTAGACAATTATTGTTGTTGTTTGTTTTACTGACAAGCAATACATTTGACTGATAAAAGCAAAATCAACCACCTCTACGAGAAACCTGTTGCAGTGTTCTACCATCCTCATCCTAGAAAGCCTTTTTGTTAATTTAGATTGGCCCTCCTTCAGTTAAAAGGTATTCCCCCTTCTCCTATCACTAAATGCCATTGAAAAAAGTCCCTCTCCAGCTCTCTTGTAGGCCCCCTTGGGTACTGAAAGGCCACAGTGAGGTCTCCCTGGAGCCTTCTCTTCTCCAGGCTGAACAACCCCAGCTCTCTCAGCCCAGTCTTCATAGGAGAGGTGCTCCGGCCTCCTGATTGTCTTCGTAAAAGAGTATCACAAGATGAAAATTATAGAGCATGTCTGACCACAACAGAAGGCTAAGGAGTTTTTAATGTAGCAAAGAACTGTAATGTAATAAAACTTGTTCTGTGATGCTGATGGACATGGTATGCAGTGTTTAAGCAATGTCACTTCAATGTAGGGGATTTTACTGCCCGTGTAATTACCTGGACTATCTGGAGAAACCTTACTTCATACCTGAGCTTTGCTCAGTTGGACTTGCCAGTAGCTTTACTAATACTGGATTTTCCTGTTTTCTCGGTAGCCTGTGACACGGCCACCCGTTCCAGCACACCAGGTGCCCCCATACAAGGCTGTTTCAGCCAGGTTCCGGCCACTCACCTTCTCACAAAGTACCCCCATCGGCCTGGACCGGGTGGGACGGAGGCGGCACATGAGAACATCTAACGGTAAGATGAGCAAGTATTTTTAGATCAGAAAGTCACACCCCAGGCTGAGCAAGAATTGTAATATAGTATGGAACACAGAAGGGTGCAAACCAACTCAGTGGCAAAGTAAAACCCAGATAAGTTGCTTTGTTTTGTGAGTTTCTTATTAGTAGCCGCTGTCCTTTTTTTTCCACTTCTACTGTTTGACATTGCTATGGTTTATTGTTCTGTACCACTTATACTCCTGTATTTTCCACCCTCTATTCATATACTTGCCTGAAGACCATAGACTATGAAGGAAGTAAGTTCAAATATGCTTGAGTTCATACCTGAGCCCTAGCCACACCACACATACATTTTAATTTTCTGTTTGCTGTGCATTCAGCTTTACTTAGATAGGCAAGCCTTCAATAATAAAGTGGCTTGGTGGTGAGTGTAGCCCAGCCAGAGCTCTGGTAAATGAGGGACAGGTTCTTGGAAAAAAATAGCTCTTTGGAAGCACTGCCCTTTAACAGGCTTGCTGATGTGTCCTGTGTAATTTTGCTGTAATTGTTTACTCTTAGCATGCAATGCTATCTGGACTTAATAGAAGTAGTCTATTAACTTGGTCTAGTAGTAGTGGAACATTTCTTCACAAGTGGGACCAGAAGAACCTGGGTTAACACCATTTGTGTTCCTTCGGACACTGGCAAGATTTGGAAATAAAAGCAAAATTTTCACTTTGTATCTTTCACTGTTAATAGTGAACAAAGCACTGTTGGGAACCTTCACCCTGAACCTTCTGGTTCGAGGCTTCCTGTGATTGAAGTAGGAAACTTAACAAATGGCATTTTCAATGTTTATTAAAATTACTTCTATGTTTACAAATCACTACTTGGCTTCTATGGTTCTTAGCTAAGTTTTAGCTGCAGTGATGTCCAAATTCTGAAAAAAATGCTTTAACTGCAAATTAATTTATGTAAGAACATGTTAAAACTGAATTCGCCTGTCTTGAATAGAACATGACAGTGTTCTTCAGGAAGTGCTCTCCAAGAAGTAGACTTGAGAATTTCTAACTATGGCAATGAGAGGGACTTATCCACTGAGATGAGCTCAGTGCGTTGGATAATGGTGTTAATGATGCCAAGGCTGTGGGTTTGATCCCCATATGGGCCATTCACTTAAGGGTTGGACTTGATCCTTGTGGGTGCCTTCCAACCCAGAATATTCTGTGATTCTGAGATACATTATTGTGCTGGCTTAGACAGCTGGTTTAGGGAACTAAACTCCAAATAAGCCACTCCTTTTCCGCCTACTCCTTCCAGTAATGGAGGGACAATAAGGAGAAATTGTGAGATGACAATTTACTAAAATCACAATGACAACAGCAGTATTAATAGCAAAACTTATGCAAAAAGAAGGTGCCCTACTCACAAAAAAGGGCATTTACCACTGTGGAAAAAACCCCAACACTTCCTGAAGACAGTGCCTGGTGTGGTGTCCAGACAAAGGCAGCATAATCACTGTTCCTGCATCTGGGCCATGAGGTATTTGGGACACAAAGGCAATACGTCGAGGAGAGTTTTCACTGCTTAGCGTTCTCCCCCACCCCAGTCTGAAAACAACGAAGGACTAGGACAAGCAAACCCCTCGGAAGCTCAGTTGTCAGGTTGTGCCACGCTGCCACCTCAGACCGCTCCGCTTTGCTGGTTCGATTCTGCGCAGCTGCCTCCGGCACTGGCGCGGCTCCACCCAGCTTGGCTCAGTCCCGCACAGCTGCCTCTGGCACTGGTGCTGCTCCACTAAGGCTGTTCTGGGGCTTGGGCTCTGTGTGGCTTGGCTGGGCTTGGCTCTGTGCCACTGCCTCTCTCTTGCTTTTTGTTCCCTGGGAGCGGCATCTCAGACCCATCGTCACTGTCCTTCAGCACTGTGTCTTAAAGACGCAACTTGAAGGAATGGGAAAGGGACCGCCAGTGGCAGAGAGGGGCTGGGTCCACTTGGCTCATCGCAGTACCTTCTCCCTGGAGAGATTCAGCAAGATGGCAAACATCAGTTTCTAGTGCCCGTCTTTTCCTGCCAAAGCCACGCCCCCAGCAATGATGTGAGTGGTATGGACCACACAGTGCTAAAAGATCCACCCCCTCTTCACTCTAACCAGGGCTCAATTACGTATACTCTATTTGTATTTTTCTTTTAATTTATATTGTAGTAAAATATTGGGAACTACTTTAAAACCCATGTCTGGAGTGTGTTCTGCTCTATGGATCTTAGTACAGTTAATGATCCAGATCAGGCAATGAGGTAAATTAGACATCTAATGCTGTGACTCTTGCTGAGATTATGAGATGTCTCAGTCTGCTTCCAGAAGGACCACTCACAGAATAAGAGGTCTGCAATAATGCAGTTTGGGAAAAAAAGAGGCTCTTTTATTATCACAGAGTAGGAATTATTTTAGCTATCCTTTCCAATTCATGTTTGGAAACCACATGAAATAGTATTATTTACCTGGGCGACTGCCTGAGAGCAATATCTTTCCAGGTATTAAGCTTTTGAATAAGTGGTCTCCTAAACATAAGCATGAGGGTGTCGAATACATGAACCAGGATTTCTGCCAGTTTTCAAGACAATGAAGCCAAAGCAACCTTGACTATGTTAGATGTGACTTTTATGAGACCTTACAATAAATACAGAAAGGGAGCAGGAAAAGCTTATGAAATCTCTGAAGGCAAGTGGGGAATATCATGGGCTTCACAGTTTGAAGGCAATTGCAATGATCTGTTAAGTAGCTGCAGAAGCAAATGTAAAGTGACTAGTGTCACACATTCTGATCTCTTTCCTTTTTTCTCTTAAATCACAAGGCATTTCCTTGTCTTTGAACATGTGAGAGTTTTTTGTTTGCTCATGCACAGTGAAATTTGATAGCACAAAAGCCCTTTATTACAGAAAGTAATTCTAAACCCAAGCACTGAAAACCAGTGGTATCTTAGTTTAGTTACTTGCTAAAGCCTAATACATTGCATGCCTTCTTCTTTTAGCAATGACAGATAAAAGTGAAGATGTAAATTTTTAGAAGGACAGATGTTTGGAGACAGTGAATCATCATCATCTGTAGGAAACAGAGTAAGAATCGGACAACACAAGGGAAACTTCCCTTGAGACTTACATTGCTACTCTTGCACTAAAAGGGTTACAAGTTTTAGATAAGATTAAGCAGGTTGCCTATTTGTCACTGCAGAACAATTTTTATAAGCATTTTAAAAACTAACCCTTCTAGAATTTGGCTCAATTAATTGGTGAACTCCTTTGGATACATTCAGCTCTGAGTAGGTAGGGTGGGATTCAGCTCAAGTTTACATCACTTGAATTTAGTCTAAATGTAGGTACCTGCATAAGAGTTAATCTTTAGTACACCTGTTACAGGCAGTGGGGGACTAGTGCTTGATTCAGCTACCCATCTCTGGGTCCAGTGCTGTGTGGGCTACCTGAGTGTCTGCCTGCAGCTGGCAGATATGACAGGGGCCTATGTGAGACCTATTTTATTCCTTCAGTGGCAGTTGGGGGCCATCAGGGTATTGAGAATACTTAAAATGGCGCTAAGTAGCTATATTTAAACAACTGATCTGAGGCCCTTGTCATGGCAGTCAATGTGGGTTAGAGTAGAACTGCCTTTGGATGAGGTGGATTGCTCTCAGCTCTTTTAAGCAGTACCTGCTGATTTAGGTGGTTTATTTGAATGTGGATGCCAGCATTTAGATGAATGAATTTAAATGTCTTTACTTTAAGTAGTATAGTATTGGGGATGTCTGCCTGCTGTTGCTAAACTAGTCAAGCTTTTCCCAGTTCATCAGAGTTGGATAACCGAGTGTGTTTCAGCCTGTATGGAGCACAGCTTAGGAATGACTCAGGAGAGTGGTTGGTTTTCTTAAGGAGAGAGCTCATGAGTGGAATCAGATGTTCAGTGTCTGCATGAATGATGTGGGAAGGGAGGTATAAAATGAAATGGTAATTCTTGCTGGTGTGCCTAATTATTCATGGTAGTAAAAGTGAGACACGAGGCACTGCACTGGTGCCAGGTGTTGGTAAAGCCAAGGTAATGCATGTGGAGGAGGAGAAGAGACTGATGTGCTTGCAGAGGAATGGACTTTATGAGGAATAAAGTGCTTGCAGAGGAATGACTGGATATTGTCGTTCAGGAAGAGATCTTGCAATCTTAACAGACATTTAAAGAGTTGGTGCAGTGCATAGTGACAGTCAAAACAGTAAATAAAAGGGCAGGAGTTTATAGGAAATGAAGAGAGAACAAAACAGAAGGCCCAATTGTGCCACTGGTGTGTGCGGGGGCCATCTCCCTGTTCCTTTCCATCCCAAAAGGCATTTTTTGCAGGGGACGATACAGAGAAAAGCAGAAGGACAAGAAAATCGACTCACTGTGTGTCTCTGGGAGGAGTGATTAATGTGGCTTGGGCTCTGCAACATGGAAAAAAGGACAATAGGAGAATAAAAATCTGTTTGGCATAGGAAAAATGAACAGATAATAGTTATTATTTCCAGTAATTTAAAAACTGAAGGCCACCAAATGAAATCACCAGAGAGCAAGCTCAAAATAAAAGATGATAGTTTTCACATTCTATAAAATTAAACTATAAAATGAATTGCTGCACATTATCTTTCACATCCCAACAGTTTAAAAATTTCAGAAAGTGGTTTGAAAAGGCCAGTTCATTAAACACAAAGATATAATTTCTGCCCCAGGGGGGATATGACTGATCTGCAGATAACTGGAATTTAGAAAAGTACATCAGAAAAATGCCATCACACGCCTCATCTATTTTTATGTTCCTCCCTGGGCATCTGCTACTGGCTGCTGTCAGAGAAGTGGTTGGGGGTGACCTGTGGTCTGCCCCAGGGTGGAGGGTTCTATGATACCAGAGTGTATCTAGAAATGAATTTTCTTGAGGCGGACAAACTAGCTTTTAGTATTTTAGTAAGTGCTACGCACAGCTTTTTCAGAGTGCCCTGTGCAGTGGCTAAGCCAGCTCAGCATGCATTTGGACAAGGTCACTGTGGGCTTGCCACTACAAAGGACAGCCTGTGCCTCTTCCTGTCCCTGGCTGACCTGCAAAAACCCACCACCACCTCACCCCAAATGAGTACTTTTGTGGTGGTTCCGTCTGTGGCTGCACAGTTGCCAGATGTGCCCATGCAAAGGAGGGAGGGCAGACCCCCCCTCCATTCCAACAGCATCCCGTGGTGGCGTTGGGTTAGTCATTGGACAAAAGCACGCAGTCTGTTCCTTTCTGCAAAAATCAGACCAAAAGATTTTCAGGTTGTTTTTCAGAGGTTGTTTTTAAAGTGTCTTGGAAAAGAGCGGTGTGAGGTTTGATCTGGTTTTCCTTTGGCAGTTGAACTGTTTTTTCCCTGGTGGGCAGGGGTTTGACATGGCAGAGAGCTTGTGCTCTGGCTGATTAAAAGTGTGAAGTTTTCACTTGCAGGTGCCAGGATCATCAGCACTTCAGTGTCATCAGTGTCACTTCTGTTTGCTGGCTTGCTTTTTTTTAATGGCTTGTGCCAAGAAAAATGCTGTCTATGAAGATCTTCTGTAGTAGCTTGTTTTTATTGTGCTGTCCAACTAGAGTCCTTGCAGCAAGAAATAATAGGGAAGTTTAAGAGATTCAGAAGATAATTTCTGTTAGTCTCCCATGCAGGGCAGCACGAACAGGATTTTTGCTGGAAGACAGCATTAATATTGCAGGGCAATGTTTGGCCTTTCCTTCTCTGTCTGAGGCAGCACTTGGGAAAACCATGTGATTTCAGTGGGTGTTGAGAAGTTACTGTATGCAGAAATGCCTCCAGGGTTTTGTGAACACATCCCTGAAGGAGGCAGTCCCCAGTCACAGGACAGGCTCAGCTGAGCAACAGTTTGCAGGTAAAGAAGAAACCATAAAGTTTATGGGGCTTTCCAAACTGTAAGCGTAGTGCTGTGTTCAGGCATAGGTTGCAGCAGGCTTTGCACTCTCACGATGGGAGCAGCTTCTGCCTTTGCTTCCAGTGCATGGACTGATCCAGCTTCACTGCGGGAGGACACAGATGCAAGGGTGGTGAACACTGGTCCGTGGTGAATGAATGAGGTTGTGCTCTGGCTGGGTCAGACCTGGAGAAAGATGCGTGGTTTGAGTGCTTTGCTGCTTCATTCCCTATTTCATGAAGAGCTGGATTAAGTTTGTCGTTTCAGTGAGAAAATATCTCCCTCCTCCCCTGTTTTCCTGGGAGCAGTCTGCTGCAGCCTTAACACTTGTGCTGCTTGTGCTCTAAATAATGATACAGCATTCGCCTGTGAAGCAAGAGAAATTGTGCAAAAAATACCTTAATTGTTTACTTCTACTGGAATTTTAACTGGTATAGTATGACAAAGATAGACCGATACTCTGAAGAGTGTTGTAATACAAGGAACTCCCGACTCTCATCCAAATAGTCTCTCCCTCTGGATTGCAGTCATTTGAATATAGATTGAAATCGCATTTAGCTGCTTTAATGAAAAACAAATGCACTCCCTGGCTTGCTCTGTTTGCGATGTTCAGGCTCTGTGGGAGCGGTCTGGGCGGCTGCAGGCGCAGCGCGGCCAGGGCCAGGCAGCCAGGTTTTTGTTTCTTTTCTGGAACTTCCTCCCTAAGGGCACCCCATGATGTCAGCGAGCCGGGAGCTCGCGGCAGCCAGGCTGAGCGGCTGAGTGCGCTGCTGGCAGTTCCCAGCTGGGCTTGGCCTTGGAGGCACTGCCGGGAGCTGAAGGCAGTGAACAGGCTGTTCCTCTGAGCTCTGGGTAGCTCGGAGCCTCCTGTGTTCCTCCACCAGCCCTGTAGGACTGAGCATCATCACCTGTTAGAGGTCTGGCGGCAGCATGGTAGCCAGGGGGGCAATGGCACGTTTTTGGAGCCTGGAGAGCCTTCAGATGGGTACGTGTGAGTAGAACATGCTTGCTCTTGCGTTTTTCATGGTGTTTTTTGATTGAACTTGGTAAACATTTGGTTTATGTTTAAACTTGATTGAACATTTGGTAAATGATGGCAGCTTGACTCTGATGACACTTGCTCTGTGTCATCCATGAGAACCTGCAGTACTGGTGAAAAGCTGCTAGGAGGTCTGCATCAGTCCCAGGCTGTCTTTTAAGTTTTTTGCATCCTGTTGGTGCAGCCGGGAAAGCACACTCCTCCCTCTGGTATTTCTGTCTGTATACAATAGAGGAAGAGATGCAGAATGCAAGCGACCAATTTCACTTGATTCTACCCCACAAAGTCAATTTAAGCTTGTTGATTTGGTACAGAGTAACAAACAGCTTTCTGTCCCAAAATTGTAGTTATTTTTTGTCTGGAGCCAAATGAATTAGGTAATTTTGATGTGCCATTATTACTGGAACAACCCCACAGGCAGTACTGATAGTACAGTGGATATGTATAAAGGATCACTGGGATTAATTTTTTGGATGTTGCTTTATAAGATAAAAATTGATTGAATGAAGTATTTATTTGCAGATTTTTTTAATAAAGCATTTTCAGTAAGTTTCACAAGATGTATTTTAGAAGTTTATCAGTGCTCAGATTAATGAGTTTGTAGGGGGAAAAAAATCTTGAATTTTTAAATAAAAATTTAAAATCTTGATTTTTTCCTGCATGCTCCCTGCTTAATGTGAATGTATATTTAAAATGCTAGGGAGTAGAACAGAATGGTCGAATAGCCATGTTCTGTTGTATCGAGACGATGCCATATTTTTCCATTTTTAGTGGAAAGAAATATCTTGCAAGTTTTTTAGTGAATCTGTGCGGTGATCTGCTTTGATCTCTCTGGCAAATGAATGCTCAGATGAGTGAAGATGCTAGTGATGGTATGTGTTGGTATGCGTGCCCCGAGGAGGGGGTTGCAGTATTTCTCCCTATAAGGTAAATAGCAGATGGCAGCAGAGTGCCTGGTGGTAGTGGGTGCATGGAATAAAGCCAGGAGTCATCCATTTGCGACTCTCACCCATCCGGAGCCCAGAGCTCAGCAGACAGGTGATACCCAGGTTTGAAGCAGAGTAGAGAAGAGGCAGTGTCAGGCTTGTTGGAATTGGCAGGTATAATAATTCTGCTTAAAGGTACCTACCCAGGCACTCAGGAGTAAGAGCTGCTCTGTTGACTGTGTGGTAACTTATCTGGGACACACCAACCTTAAGCAGAGGAGTTCAGTGCTAGCAGCCCATTCTGAATTTTACTTTTTATTGCCTTTTTGAGCACTGTATGATCTTCAGACTCTCTAGTTCACAGCTTGGGCTTGCCATAGGAATAAATCTTTAGGAATAGTTTAACAAGAACCAGAGAGTGCACTCAGGCACGGGGCCACTGGTCATGAATGCTTCTTGGTCGCGAGTGGTGTGAACATTACAGGCAAACCCACTTGGATGGGGTCCAGCACTGAGCGGTGTGGGTGTCAGTCAGTCAGTCAGTCAGGCTTGTTCCTGAGGTCAGCCCCCAGTTCTCTTCCTCTGCCGGTGTGGAGGCGATCGCCGAAAGGATCTGTCATCCAGTGGTGTATCCCAAATGGGTTTTACAGTTTTATACAGTAACAGTGTTTCTCCTGGCTTACGTGGCTGTGTAATAAGATGAAGCCCATTTTAGTCCTGGCCTCTCTTTCTGTACAAAGCTGCCTCTTTGGTCAGAAAATGTACAATTGTGAAACCAAGAAATTTTTGTGATTTGGGACAATTAGAGCAGGTTTTTTGTAAGGCCATTCCACTGTGCCCAGTCTGGGCTCCCTGCCCCCTTGAGCCTTGCTGCTGCCAGAGCCTCCTCAGTACGTGGGAGAGGTGGCAGCAGCCAACGCAGAGCTGGGGCTGCATGTGGGCTGCCCACCCCTCTCGTGGGTGGTGGGCATGGGACCATTGGGTCCTTGTGTCCCTGCAGGGGATGTGATGGTGTGAGGGCACCTGGCCTGGGGGTGACAGTGTCCCCATTGACTTCTGGGGGCTGCTGGAGCTCTCTCACTTGCCACCCAGGAAATGGCATCAGGGTCTCCCTTCTGATACAGGTCATTTGAGAAAGGTCATTTGAGGTTTCCTCTGGTAAAAAATAAGTAAGGCATTGTTGTAGTTCTGGTTTTTTGCATACAAAAGTTTCTCTGTTTTATCAGGTGCTAAATGAGAAAATTCTGAAGAAGAGTAAAACATTTAATGACGGAAAGGTGGTTTTCCTGCGAGCTATGCTGCCCTCCCCTTCTGCTCTTATTGTTCTATTTGTGACAACAAAGGCAATTTGTCAGCAATTCCTCTTGCATTGTTGTTTTTCTTTGAATCATAAAAATGATGAAGCAAACAGCTGTTGCACTTTTGTTTTAGTTGCTGCAGATGGTGGGACTGAATCTTCAGCCTTAGTGGATGACAATGGCAGTGAGGAAGATTACAGCTACGAGGAGCTCTGCCAAGCTGCTCCCAGGTACCTGCAGCCCGGAGGGGAACAGCTAGCAATTAATGAGGTAATGTCCGGGGCTTTGCGTTGCTGGAATGATGGGATGGGACAGGGATGGGACAGGGATGGGGGATGCAGAGGGATGTTTTCCACAGGTCTGAGATTTCATAGTCATAAAAAATTCAATGGCAGTAGCTAGTTTGTTTGGGAAGCATTTTTGTTTGTTTGGTGGTAAATACGTTTTTGTGGGTAAAACTTCTTTTTGTGCACTCTTTTATTAACATTGTCGTGGTTATTGCAGTTTTTCTGTAAGTTGTGATTCCCTCTTACGACATCTCCTAGTGTTTCCTCCACTACAGGAAGGGAGTGGGGGAAAGGGGACAGCTTGAGTGGGTTTAATTTTCCCCCTGGATTTGAAACCATCACAGACTGTAACTGTTACCCTATGTAACTGCTCTGGAACAGGATTCTAATTGTTTTCACTAAGAAGCATATGCATGGATTTCTGAAAATCTTAAATTTTAGTTTCATCCTGTTACAGGAGTAATAGTAGGCACTCTAGTGAGCTATTTTGATCTCTTTGTTGTTAATAAACACTTCATAGTTTATCTTCTGTCCTTCACAATCTTATTTTCTTCCTATCTTAGCTGATAAGCGATGGCACAGTCGTCTATGCAGAGGCTCTCTGGGACCATGTCACTATGGATGATCAAGAGCTGGGCTTCAAAGCTGGAGATGTCATTAGAGTTCTAGAAGCTTCCAACAAGGACTGGTGGTGGGGAAGAAATGAGGACAAGGAAGCCTGGTTTCCAGCTAGCTTTGTCAGGGTGAGTAACTCTTTTGCTTCCTGCTTTTGCACCACTGCAAGATTCCTAGCAGAGTGCAACAGTTGTCATGGCATTACATTTCATACCTGATCCTCAGCATGTTTATAGCTGACCATCAGTGCTAATGAGTTCACAAGGAAAAAAGCAGTAGAGAATCACACCCTAAGATCCCTTATCTCCTCTGACAACTTTTACTCTGTGTTCTTCCTTTGTTTTGTCCCTGTGTAACCAAAGGAATTTCTCAAACAGATTACAAGAGTGGAAAGCTCAACCAGGAGTCATCAGTGTATACAGGGAGAGCACAACAGTTCTCATAAGGGGCTGGGGAGAGCTATGCTGCAGGGATTTCTTGGTAAAATAGGGCTTAATTTATTATCAATGATATTGTGTAGAAATCTGGTTCACAATCTGAGCTCCGCAGTCAGAACTCACACAGATTAATGACAGTGTAAGTCTCAGATGGTATAAAACTGATGAATGTTTTAGAAAGTGATTTGAACTACCTTTTGAGAACCTGTAGTGAAGCTTGGGCACACTGCATGAAGTACTGCATACACAAAGTGCAGCAAGTGGTTCCTCCCTTTCCCCTTCCTAGATCTCTAGATGACATGGGCAATCAGACAGAAGTCGAAAAAGGAGGTGCTGCTGTCTACATTGTACAGATGGGGTAGAGAGAAACTATTTAAAAGTGGTTGAGTGTCTACTTTTGTAATTTTTACCCCTCTGCTAACTTGGCCAAACACATCAATTACTAGTAAGGTTCAGAAATAAGCTTAACTCTGAAAAGTACATGGACAGCACGATATGGTCTCTCTCAAATACTGTGAGTAGAAAGCCATGTCTTTAACCAGACAGAAATCTCAACACTATTTGAATATGCAGTGAGTACAATAAGATAAATGCTGTTGTGAAACCCCCTCTACAAGGTAAGAATGAGAATATTTATGTATCTGCTCTTCTCTTAAGTATAAGAAGTTTGTAACAGTTGTGCCACATTTTGTAAAACTTTCTGCTTCACTCTAATTGCTTTGTTTGTTCTGGCTGCAGCTGCGAGTTAATCAGGAAGAAGTGCCAGAAAATTGTAGTAATATCCAGGATGAAGAACAAGATTCAGATATTAGCAAGCATCGCCAGAAAATAGCTGAAAACAGGGATCAGATGAGAACCAACGTTATACAGGAAATTGTGAAAACAGAACGAGTCTATATCAAGCATCTCAAGGACATCTGTGAGGTACATGCTTGAACCTGAGGACGTTCTGCTGACCTAATGAGAACAAATCATTCCATATAAGTTGAGATCCACAGTGGTTTCTCATATCAGAATACTCTCAATTGCGCTTCTGAGGCTGTCAGTCAGATCCTTCTTGTTTCCTCTTACGGCTTTCCTCTCTGATGACTGCCATGAGCCATTGCTTCCTTTCTTTTAAAAAAACTTCCATTTTTGACAGCGAAAAAGTGCCTCTCTTCTATTTCCATAAAAAATGAGAGAAGGAAGTCCAGTTTATTTAGAGTTTTTTACTAATTTTTGTAGAAAATTTTGAGTAACTGTAATACAGTTCAGTGATAAAACTCTTGAAAGTAAGTAACTTGGAGAGAGCATTTGCTGAGTGGTTTTTTTTCCTGTTTTCTTGAGCAAGGAGATTTTTACTGGATGCTTATAAGCTATGAAGAAATCTAAAGGTGTTTTATATCTACCTTGTTTGTTTGAGCCATAAAATGGGGGTGGTTTTCTGCTTTTCTTCTCAATATTTGTTGGAGGCGCACACTTGGACAAGCAGCTTCTTAATACTTTTTACTGAAGTTTGCCTCTTTTGGTGTGGGTTGTGATGCATTTGACCTGTATTTGACTTGTCTTTGTGGTTTGCATCTGGAATGGAGCTAAGCAACCTATGAAAATATTCTTTGTACCCTTAGTTTGCTAGGTCTGTCCTTGTATTTGTCATGCTGTTAACCTTTAGTCCACCACTTACCATTAGATGATTTCATGCACAGTGAAGTAGACAAGGCAACAGTGGGGGTTGATTTTTTTTTCCTTTCATTTTTAGGTCAAAAAATTGGTTACTAATTGGCTTATTTTAAAACATTAAATGTAAATTTTGTCATTTATATTCATTATTTACTTAAGCTAGTAAGATTGTGTGCATGAAAGATCAGGGAAGAATTTGTATGCTCAGCTATGTTGCTGCCATGGTTAGCTGAGTTCCAGCATATGACTCTCATATTTTACTGACCTGCTAAGACTTAGACAAATATTAATTAATCAGTTTTCTCTAATACATGTATTCTATGCCTCTTTTTAAAAATCTGGGAAGCCTCTGAGTTTAGTACAAGAGAGCAAGCACACATTTTCCAAGAAGAGAAGCAATGTGCCATGTGCAACATGTGGGGTAGAGATGATCTGCTGTCCTCAGAGTGAATCTGTAGGGTGGTGCCAGTAGGACTTAAGGCTGAAAATACACTCAAGTAAGACTAAGCTAGAAAAGCTACACAGATAGTAATCCAAATTTGCAAGCTCAGCCCTAGAATGAATCACTAAGGCTGATTGTAGCCAGCATCATGAAGCTGGAGTATAAACCATAAAACATGTTTTACATTCAAGAAGTGTCTGCAGTCCACATTACAGGAGCCGCACAGGAATTAGTTTTCCTTGTTGGTGCAGTGGGAAATGTGGTAGCTGGCTTGCAGCATAGCCACTGCACAGCTCTCAGAGCAGATGGCTGTGGAGGAGACAGGAATATCCATGGCAGTCCCAGTAATATCCAGTGTTGCTTCCTGGTAAACTTCACCAGACCAGCTGCAAGGCTATTTCAGCTGTCTGCTCCCAAAGCTGTTTGGGGGAGGCCTGCCTGACAGCAGCCAAATTGAGGAGCCTGGCAGATAGCCCCTATCACATCAGTCAACCTTTGCACTCTCTGAACCGTGGTGCCATAACTGGTATGAGGCTGTGAGCACAGCAGCTGTTCCTGGAGGTTCAGTCCTTGCGTTGTATTCGCACACTTGGGACGTTCCCTGGTTCATTTGAGGTACCCGGAGGCAGGAGCTGGACCCCAAGAATCCGTGTGTGAACATCTCAGCTGCAAATCTGAACTTGTGCTTCGGTGTGTGTGTGGCTGGGAAACCACTCCCCGGCCTGTAGACCACAGGGGTCTTGCCAGCTCAAATGGTTTTGTTCAGGGTAGGACCTGTCTCACATCCTCAGACTAAGGAGTGTTTTTTATTTCATTTCAGGGTTACATTCGGCAGTGTCGCAAACATACAGGAATGTTCACCACAGCTCAGTTAAGCACCATTTTTGGAAATATTGAAGATATTTACAAGTTCCAAAGGAAGTTTCTGAAGGATCTTGAGAAACAGTACAACAAAGAGGAACCTCATCTGAGTGAAATAGGGTCATGTTTTCTTCGACATGTAGGTTGAAAAAGTTGATATTATTTATAAAATTAACAAAATATGGTAATAAAAAGCCAAGTTACCGTATTAGGAGGGGATTTTAGTAACAAGTGCTTCTTAAATACTAAACTGGAAGCATTTTAGAATGCAAAGTAACTTGCAATTAATTAAATATTTGTTTTAGATTTCTCCTCATCTTTGGCAATCACGTAATTTTGTAAACAGTTTTAAGTTTCCTTGTCAAAACTGTAATGTTCACAGATGAGCTGGATTATTTGCAGTGATCTCCTATTCAGCTTGCAAAAACTTCATAAAGACATTAAGGAAGGTAGGTAGTGGGGAAATAGGTTGTGAGTTCTTTATAGACACTTGCTAAGCCTATAGCTGTCTTCCCCGAAGAAAAATACTTCTTAAAGTAGGTTTGATTATCCTGACTCAAGAAGAGACCTTTGTTTCTGTGTTCTGACGAAGGAGGGTACATGGTTTTGACAGCTACTAAGTAAATTTCTGCATGCTTTCAAGGCCGATCAGCCTGGAAGCAGTATAGAAAATGGATTACTTAATCTGATTATATATAATAGATACTACAAAAATAGCTTTTCTCCTTTATAGACCAATAATTTAGTAAAGCTGTAACTTTTTTTTTTTTTAATAGCAAGAAGGCTTTGCTATTTACTCAGAGTATTGTAACAATCATCCCAGTGCCTGCATTGAACTCTCCAAACTAATGAAGCAGGGCAAATACCGCCACTTCTTTGAGGCCTGCCGCTTGCTTCAGCAGATGATTGACATTGCCATTGATGGTTTTCTTCTCACGCCTGTTCAGAAGATCTGCAAATATCCTCTGCAGCTTGCAGAGTTGCTCAAATACACCACTCAGGAGCATAGGTGAGAGAACTAAAATAACAAATTCTATCATAGTAGTAACACCTAATTATTCAGGTTTTCTGGGTGACACAACACTGAAGCTTTTGAAATCAGGAACAAAACTGCCATGGACCACAATGGACAGGGCATCATGGAACCATCACAGAGAGTAACAAAAACAGTATCTGAAAATGCAGCACAGGGGACAGAGGGGATGCAAGATAGAATGAGGAATAAGTCAAAGAGGGAGAAGGAAAAGAAGACAGTGCTGAAATAGGATGCAGTGGGGGATTTGTAATTCAGAGTGCAAAAAAAAAAAAGGCCAATCTGTCAAAGAAATCAAGGAGGAGGAAACCCAAAGAAGAGGGGAAGACTCATAAAGGTTGTGGATGTAAGAAAAAGTAAAGAGTGCCTTAGAAAAGGGAACACAACCTGAGCAAGTTCGGAGGTAACTTTTTTTAGAAACTTAGTAGTAATAAACATTGCCTTAGTTTGCAGTAAAGTCCAGATATTAGATTTTCAGTTGGCATAAATAAAAATTGAAGTTGCAGATTATTAGCCTTCCTGGTATACCCCTGCACTGATTAAATCTTTGACTAAATTAAGATTTTATCTATAAGTGCTTGTCTTTTTACCTTGTATAATTGCAAGAAAAATATTCCATTGTGACCCATGTGCTCCAAGTCCAAATGAAGCCTGAGGCAATGCTTCCTTGGCCAAAGTCAGTGCTTTAACCTTGAGAAAACTCCCCTTGGAGACCACTGGCTTTTTGCCAGGGGCAAAATACAAGGTGTATGAAGTACTGACATTTAGATGTGAAATGCCTCTATTGAGTTCTGTGACTACCTGGGAAGTGCTGCAATAACAATTACTAACAAGAGTTTCTTTTTCATTGCTACTAATTTTAGAAAGGTTATTCTGTGAGCTATTAAACCTGCAGATAAAGTGACGTCGAGGTCTTGTCACCTTCCACTCCTAGTAGCTGTTCTCCTCTTGTGAGAGAGGAGCAGCATCCAGAGATGCCTTCAAGCACAGAGAGGCGTCCGCTGTGCAGAGATGCTCGCGAACAGGCAGACCTACACCCACACGGAGCCTGAGAAAGCTCCAGCCAGCTGGAGGTTTTTGGTAGCATTTTGTTTTCAGTAAAAAAATGAAGTTCCAGTCTGCACAGCTTGCTTTGAAGGCCACAGGTTATATAGCACCTGTAGAATAAATACTCACCAACAGAGAAAAAAAGAACTGAGATAAGGAAGGGCAAGTGTAGCGGTATGGATATCATGTGGGATGTCTCCCTGATGTTAGTAGGATCCTGTTATTGTTAATCTCAATTTTTGTATTCAGTGTGACAGAATAGAGTTTCCACAGATATAAATAAAGAGAGTAGAGAATGCACACATTCAGAAGGGAAGCACATCCATCAGCAGCAGCCAATGAAAATTGGAACTGAGACAGAAGCAGATAAAAAAGATAGCAAGGCTAACCCCTTGGCAGGATTTATTTCTGGTTCATGCTGTTTTCTGCCTCTGGCTCCCTTTTCTGTGAGAGGCGTTCTGATAAAAGAGGAAAAGCAGCTGCTCTGTTGGGTCTGCTAAGGCAAGAAATTTGTCTCTTCCCTTCTCTCTTCTGAGAGACTCCATTTGAGGAAGGTGAAGAAGTGATAGATGCTATTCAGAGGAGGAAAAAAAGCCTGCCTGCAGCCTGAGGAGATTCTTGGGTATGTTGGGAGCTCAGGAAAGAAGGAGGAGAGCAGAGTGTTGGAAGAACAGGAGAGTTGGCCTGAGTTGATTGCATTAGTCGCAAAACAGGAAGAGGAAGGTGGCCATCATGCCTCTCACACGTTTGTCCCATGGAAATGGGATGCTTTCTTCATATTGTCTCCTTTAATTCCCCTCTCTGGAACCCCTGTTCTTGTGTTCCTCTCTCACCCTGTTGGGGGCTGCTTTCGGATTTTTTTCCTGTCCGCCTAGCATTCCACGTTTGTGTTCATTGACCCAGCCATTGGGAACAAGAAAGAGGAAATATGGTTGTTAAACATGATTAAATGAATGCCCTTCTCAAAAAAATCCCACTAAAACCTTGCTTAAAAACACAGTCCTTTGGTGAAATACAGCTATCACTGAGGGCAGTGGGAGTTCTACCATTGTTTTCAGTAAGGAGTGTTGCAGTTCGTTAATCTATCTCCTCTGCCTCCTTCCACCAGTGTAATAATTTGTTGCTGGACAAGCCCAGCAGTACAGCAGCACTGAATTGTACAGGCTGCTGTGTGGGGTTTGGGATAGCGGGAATCAGGTTTCTCTTATTTGAGTACCTGAGTAGAGAGATAAGTGGATAATGTGGGCTAGTACTGCAAACACTGTGGTTGCATCATGTCCATGGTTTGTGATTGCATCATGTCCATTGTATAAGTGATCCTTGAAATGTGCCTACATTTCACAGTGATTATAGCAACATAAAAGCTGCATATGAGGCCATGAAGAATGTGGCGTGCCTGATCAACGAGCGAAAACGGAGACTAGAAAGCATAGACAAGATTGCACGTTGGCAAGTCTCTATCGTAGACTGGGAGGTGAGTATCAGCCTGTGCCTTTCCTGGGCAAAGGTACTGTGTACAAATACTTGATGTCCCCTGCAGGATATGTCTTTCTGCGTAGGTGGTTGTTTGTGGTGTCTACTTTTCAAGTGGTCATTGCTCAGTTAAAAGTCCAGTTGCTTCATTTGCAATGTTTCTGTCACTGATTAACCTTGTTTATAGTTCAGGAAGAGGACCATGTATTAACATGGACACTTGCCTTTGAGATAAGATGACAAAATGGATCTTTTAAAAATGCTAGACCTGTTGAATCTCATTTGGAATTTTGGTAGTTCTGTCAGAATGGGAGCCTGTTTCACTGACTTAGATGTTTCCCTCTGTTTATGCCGAAATAAAGTAGAGCAGAATCACATTGATGGAATTTACCTCTATGACATTATTTACATTGCGTGACATTTTCAAATCTAATAATAAAGACACAAGTGAGTGAACTTAAGACTTGATTATATAGTGAAACTGGTTAGACACACAGTAACATCTTAAAGTATTATTTACTTACTACATATCTCTGTATCTATCTTCCTAGGGACCAGATGTGTTAGCCAGAAGCTCAGAACTGATCCACTCAGGAGAACTGACCAAAATATCAAAACAAGGCAAAAGCCAGCAGAGGACTTTCTTCCTTTTTGACCATCAGCTTGTCTTCTGTAAGAAGGACTTGCTGAGAAGGGACATCTTGTATTACAAGGATCGTATTGACATGGATGAGATGGAAATTGTGGACATTGAAGATGGGAGAGATAAAGACTTTAACATTAATGTCAAGAATGCTTTTAAGATAATAAACAGAACAACAGAGGAGATTCATTTGTTCTGTGCAAAAAAGCAGGAGGATAAAAAGAGATGGATGGAGGCGTGTGAAAGTGAAAGGAGAAGAGTTCGAGAAGACAAGGAAATGGGTGAGTGGAACAATTTCCTCTCTAAACAGTGGTTAAAACAAGCTTGCTTGTGCAGTTCTTTAAGTTTCGTACAGATGAGCACTCTGTCTTCTTGAGCTGGTGTCCCTTTCTTACTTGACACGGTGTTTAGCTGTGTGGGTGAAACCTATTCAGGTGTGTTTGCCTTGTCACTGTGGACCAAAGGTCCAGGGCAGGTAGCATCACCCATATGATTCTGGTGCATTATGGAGCAGAATGAGAGATGCAATATGACAAGATGCAATTCACAAAGATTGATCAATAATAAAAATCCATCTAAAGTCATAGCACTTTTGTATGAACAATTGGCCAAAAATATCTGTTTGTAAAGGACACTTTTTTACAAAGCCAAGCAGCAATAATTGTAAATTTATACTCTCTGTGTCATATAGTGGCACCTCCTGTGTCAGGAGGCCTGTGCAGTTGTATGGTGTCATTAATTACAGACCCAGCAATCGCACCATTGGGCAGTGCACAGAGAAATGAAGCCAAACCTTGAGTGAGCAGGAAAAAAGAGTAAATCCTAGGACCAGTTTTAGACCTGCAGCCTGTGGGACACTCTAAGGACAGTGTGTCTTCTGTGTGTCAGTGTACAGTTAGGATTGCTTTTTTGGTTTTGCATCATTTCATACTTCCCTTAAGGTCCATGAGAAAAGCTCCAACAAAATTTCATTGGCAAAACATACACAAAGAAAGCAGCAACACTAATTAAGAAAAGAAAACTCTTCCTAGTATTTCTAGAAATTCATGTCAGTGCATCTATGTGTGTCGGCTGCATGGGAACTTCTTTTCAATAACACTCTTGAGGCTAGGGCTTTGGATTGACATCAGGTTAACACTGGAAGTGCAGTAAAGTGGATAGTACAAGTCAGAAATTATTAAAACTTAAACAAGATGCCAAATCTTATATTCCATGTTCATGTAAAACACCTGGTCAGAATAATAGGAAGATGGGAATAACCCTTACATTACAAATTTAAACCTTTTGATCTTAGTGGCTTTCTCTCGTTTGATACTGTTTTAAGTATGACAAAAATAAGGCCTCTTATATATGTATTTTAGATAGTCCATAAGCAGAAGAAAATACTTACAAGTTTGCCGATTCATTCTCTATTTAAATACAGTTTTAACCCTTCCGCATTGCACCAACCGTTGCAAATCATCCCAGCCATCTTGAGTCTAGAGTAAACAACGAAGGAGCCACAGCTGAATTTCTCTCAGACTTTCCAAACCTTGCTCTTCTCCAGTGCTGAACATCACAGTATGACATTACAATTGGTGTTGTTGGGCACGCTGCTGATGGCTTTCACGCCTTGCTGTGTGTGGAGCTTGCTCTGTCACCTTGTGCTCACGGGCATGGGAGGTAGCTGCCTTCCCTAATCCACCTGAACAGAACTCTAGAATAGTGGATATTGCAAAAAGGTGAAGGTGATCAGAGGGTAATAGAGCGATGTTGGGGATCTGATCATAATTGTCCACACAATCCCTCTTACTACAAAGTTACAGGGCGACTCCACTCTAGTATACAATGAGACAGTGACATGGTCACTATACAGACTCTAGTATACAAATACAGTGACATGGAAGGAAGTTACTGAGTAAAACAAAGCTCCTGCACTTTTGTGAGCAGGACTGAGCTAAAGAAGATAAAAAGTGAACAAGTGACCAGTCCATTTCCATCATTTCTAAAAAGAAGCGTTTGGGAGCTCTGCACCTCCTCCTGAGTGGTTAGTTTATGGAGCACTGGGAGAGTTTGTTGAGCAAGTTAAATGCTGTCTGTCAGGAAGCTTCTGAGGCTCTGCCCTGGGCAGCAACAGGTCTGTCTTGATGTTACCATTCCTCCTGAGTGACACTGCTGTGGAAATCCCCAAGCATGAGGAAACTGCAAAGGTGTAGCAGCTGCAGCCCTAAACTATTTGTTCTGCTGGGACCTCATGAAAATCGATATACAATATTCAGAAGAATAACCGTTCAACAGTGGCGGCACTGGCAGTGAGATTTGTCATAATAGCACTAACCCTTATTTAGGCTGGATCACAAACTCCCATGGTGCTGAATGCCGGAACTGCACAAGGAGGGTCCGATGTGCTTGGTGCTCTTCAGGCACAGTGCAATATAGTGATTAAAAAAAAACAGTAAAAAGAGAAACTGTATGTTTGATAATGGCACATAGGCAAATGCAGTCTTTTCTGCCCATGTCACATCGAACCTTCTGTAAACTAGCTTTTCAAATGTTGCAACTCACTGTTCTGACGTACCTCTTTTGGGACAGGTATGATGAAATAGAGGAAAGACTGAGTTGTAATAGCTAATGTCCATCTGGTCTTGTGAGTCACAATGACTTGGATGCTTCTCCATTAACCAGAAGACTTTCTTTTCTAAAATTTCTTCTTTTTTCAGCGTAATTGAACGTTTTCTTTAGCCAAAACCAATGGAAAAGTGCCAGTATTCTCAACCTCACGTTTAAATTTATCTTGTTGATTTTGTAAGCTATCTTGCTGGACTATACACAAAGCCTGTAATCTGACCACTCAGAGAACAAATAATACTCTTTCAACTGCAAATGGCATTTTACTTCTGTTTTCAAAGGCACTTTGGTGTGAGTCATTGTCTCCCAAACCATATCTAGCTTTTCTTAGCTTTTTTGAATATATGAGAGAAAAGGCCACAGCCAGAAAATCCTTCTCCAAACCACTAATGGTAACGCTAAGAAAGTGGTCTGATCTCTCTTGATGAAATTGCTTTCATTTTTAAAAATCTGTTTCCTTGTTTCTATAAAGGAAAAAAAAAAACCTGCAGAATAAAATAAACTTCTGTTACCCCAAAATTGTGGATGTGTTAATAGGCTGATTTGTAATAAGTTTTTCATAAGTTCAAGAAAAAAATAAAGGGAGTTTTAAAACTATAGAGAAGTGAGGGAAGATGCAAAATGGAACCAAAGCAGACACTTCATTCTGGCTTTGAACCACAACTTCTGTGCTCTTTCTGTGCATATGAGTGAAATAAATGAAATGAGTGCAGCCTTATGCACGGCATGAAATGAAACAGCATGTGCACCCTGTTGTCACCTTGTGCAAATGTGACATTTCCATGTATCTCAGCTGTGCTGTGCACAGGGAGAGGAAACTGGAGCGCCTGTACCTGGGCTCCAGACAGCACCAGTCTCTGGTGCCACCTTCTAGCAGATGTCTGTCATCTCTGTACTCATCACAGCTCAGTCAGACACCTGTCACACGATAGTAAATAGAATAGGGTTGCCCACGTGCTTCATGTACGTTACACAAGTATGTGAACAGGTGCATGAGAAACCCGAGTGAGGGATCCAGCCCCAGAATGATGCAACCAAAACTACATCACAGCCTGCTTCAGCACGTGGTAGATTTTGTGATACTCCCCTCTGAGTGGAGGGAATGATACCCAGATTTGTACTACTGTAATACCAGTGACTCCAATTTGTTGCCCCAGTTTAACTCAGTGAGTGAAAAACAAAAGGATTCTGCATTTGTGATCTATTACTTGGTGACTTGTAGATTTCAAAAATATTAATTTACACTTTTCTTTTTAAATCTCTTGTTGTCTGGACTTATCTATCATTATTCCAGTGAAAAACTTCCTTTAAGTTCGTATGACAGTATAAAACATACTTCCAAAAACTTCAGGTGTATTACTACTAAGATTTGCTAAAAATTGTTTAAAATATAGTTTACTTATTTGTTTTAATTTAATGTAATCAGCTATTAGATACAGTAATTTTGTACTAGTGCCCTAATTTATATTTTGATGTAGGTATGGAAATCTCAGAAAACCAGAAGAAACAAGCCATGCAGAATGCCCGTAAGTCAAGGCAAGGAAAAATGAAAGGTGGGTGTTCAGAATTGCGTTACCTTCTTACTGAGTTCCAGTGATCTTTTTGTTAGGAAATAGCACAGTCTGGCTGTGGCTGAGTTCTTCAGTCTTCTAAAAACATTTTTTGTGGTTTACATGGAGCCAAATAATTGCCATTAACCTGTATTTTAATATAAAATTTGATGTCTCTGTAAACTGTCTACTAAATCAGCTCCCTGAGCATCTTCAAACAGAAGAGTCAGTATTCTGTGTATTAGAGAAGATGCTCAAGAGGTAAGGTGAGCTGTTTATTTTAGGGTTGTGAGGAATTGCATGCGGAGGTTAAATTAGAAATGAGTATTACTGATTCCTTCCTTTGCTTTTATGGGAAGAGCTTGTTCTTTGCCAATTCTGTGCCTTCTTTAAAATGTCCTAAAGTTCTTTTTGCAAGCCACATTGTTACATCTTTTACAGTAACAGTCAAAATGGCTTCTTCTCGCATCCCTCTAGAAGGAAGGATGGACTAGAAGCTTGTTTATCAGGAAATGGATTTTTTATCCCTTTCCTCTCTCAGAAAATAACCTCAATAGAAACAAATCACAACAGATTTTGTCCTTTTCCATCTTAAAGTCAAACTCGGGCAAATCTTTAGTGTGCTGAGAGAAAAGTGGAACAAGATTTAAGTCTGAGTTCAGGAGTAAAGGAGATGATGTTAGATTGTCTTCTGTTCCCTGGGATTAATATTCTTAAAGCATTTTCTTTTTATCAATCACTAGATATCCATAGAACCTGTCTGTATTTTCAGGGGAGTGGCTAGAGTTTGTGATTAGGAGATTCTGTTCAGAATGCACAAAGCTCAAAGTCTTAAGAACATTAACCCATAAAAATATATTCCACATGAAAGAAACAACATTTTGGTTGTTAGCAGTATTTCACCCAACCTTACTCTGAGAGTGGACTGAGGTACCTAGTATCTGCTGTTTGAAGTCATTCCTTTGAAATACCAGGATTTACCTGTGCAAACAATATAGCCCAGCTATGTGAAACTGCTGCTTGTTTTCTGTAATTCTGTGATGTTATTTTTACTGGTGCTGTTGTCTTCTTAAGCCAACTCAATGCAGCAATTAAAAGATCAAGCATCAGAAAAGGTGACCCTCAGTAGTTCTGCCATTCAGGATCACGGCAAAATTCATCATGTCCCCTGGCTCTGTGCTTAAATATCCCTGGCTGACTCAGGTGCTTTCTCCAACTGTTCCTTCTGCAGGTGTGAGCTATAATGGGTGTCCTGTGCCTCCTCCACACCAAACCCTGCATCCCCTTCACCAGCGACACATCACTGTGCCTACCAGCATCCCGCAGCAGCAGGTCTTTGCCCTGGCAGAACCCAAGCGGAAGCCGTCCCTCTTCTGGCATACCTTCAACAAACTCACGCCCTTTAAAAAATGAGGGGGCAAGGACTTGGAAGGACATCAGCAGGAGGGAGACTACTCCAGAGGAGGACCTTGGAGACACAGTCAGGCTTGAGCTCAGCGCATCTCCCATTTTGGAGGCAGAGCCTTGGGTTCCCTTGAGCCAGGAATGAAGCCTTTGTCTTGGATAAGAATGAAGTTTGTCAAGCCTGCTCTGAAGTCCATGTTGCCAAGTGTCAGCATGGCTGATGAAGAGCAGTCTCTCTTCTGACAAAGACAACTTGCTGTTACTCAGAAGCAGCAGTATTCGATCTCTGTTTCTTAGTTATGTTGAAGTAGTGATGGAATCATGCAGGTCATTGTAACATTTCATTTTTCTTATCCTTATATTGATGGCCAAATTTTGGATAGGGAGAAATTTTTTCTTAGGGATGTGTCAGCGAGGAGTCTTAGGAGAGTTTTCTCCTTCTTTCTGCAGTACTGAGTACAGATCCCCCATTAAAATCAGGTGGAGATACTGCATGTGATTAACCAGCTATTGCAGAATTTAGTGGACCCTAATCCTTCCTGTCTTTTTTCTATTACGTTGCCAAATGGCAGGAGAATGTCCCCCAAGGCCTTACCATATTCCAGATTGGAACAGGGAAATTTTATTCTGTCCTATAGAAATATGAACAGAGTGTAAAATGGACTGTAAAGATATGTGCATTTATTGCACACAAGTGGAAACAAGAGGAGCCCAGGGCATCTCAGATTGATTTATTTCAGTCAGACCAATATACTGCATGCATGTATGCTCTTCAGTGTAGAGCTTTTATATCGCTTTTCACACATTTCTTCACCTGGGAGACTCTTCTTTGTATTTCCAATATGCTTATTTCTCTGTGTAAAAAATTTTTTATTTTCTCACAGAGATAATGTGAATGTACAAAGTCAGAGTTGAGACACTACATGGTGACTGCTGGCTATGTTACATAGGTCTCACACTTTTTATTCATATACTTGGACGTAGAAAATTAATAAATAGTAATGTAAATATATTGAAGCGGTCTGGATCCATGCTCCTTGTACACAGTCAATTGACAATGGGTCTTGACCAATAACTTTGTCAAAAAGAAAGAGAAATCTTTACTGGAAGGTTCAAAGAAAACATGTGGACCAGAGATTGAATTTCATCTCCTTGTCATCAGTCGTCATTGGAAGGGGAAGAACCTGACTTGATTAAGGTCAGCTCTGGCCAGCATATGCAATCTGTGATTTGCATTGCTTCAATTTTTCTATGGCATGAAGTTGATCTGGGAGAATAACTTTTAAAAAGCCACCAGGAAGAAAGAGGATCCTGATATTTGTAGCACTGATAATTTCTGCTTGCTTGCTCTCATCAAGGATGACAAGACTGCTGGGAATATGGAAGGAAATAAAAGATTCGATATGTTTCAGAACTGATTTGCTATGAATGTCTTTACAATACTTTATCTTATGCTGCTGATTAGGGGCATTACCTGATGATTAGGATAGATCCAAGGGTATTCTTTGACAATGGGCGCTATCAGCTTTGTCATGGACCTGTAATATATGAAAAACAAACAAGGGGCTAGAGGCCAGGCATCTTAACATCAATGTAAAAAAGCCTTATTTTAAAGATGTATTTGTTCCTACTACTATTGTTACCTCTGTATTTTTATTTATCATCAGTGTTGTAAAGCCCACTAGTAACTAGATTTTGATATTTGATGGCTTTGTGGCCACTTATGCAAAGCCCAGGTTTGTGGTTTTGATTTTAAATTACATCTTTTGACAACTGTACATTTCAAATGCCTTGTGTATATAGCTCAGCAAGAAGGCAAAGTCTGGTATGCTCAGCCAAATTGTGCCCTGCATAGTGAACTTCATTGCTTGTGCTTCCCATAGCAATTGGAGATGACCTAAACTAGTAAAGAACTGGAGATGTGCACTGACATTTGTAATGATCCAGCTGAAAGAAAATGCATGGGGAAGTCAGTGAAAAAAGCTGCTCGTATATTTCTCTTGATGTTTAAGCCAGCCATTGCTGTTCAGATTTTTTTAGAAAGAAAATTCTAAATGCTCAATTTAAACACAAAGAGCAGACTTCCAAATGCAGGCATGGATGCACGCCCTTCCCCTCAAATGAGTAAGCCTTTTGTGTTCCTTATATACCCATTTTTGTGGGTACTTGCCACGTTCAGGCCTGCAAACCAATGAGAAGCATGTATGGTGCTAGTGGAGATGATGTTTTTCGTAATCACATTTTGAAAGACTTGTTCTAGGTGCAAAAAAAAGGCTGAAGTTGGATTGCAGTGCTCACTCAGAAACTTTGCCAGCTGGACTTGAAGACATTATGAGATCCACACTTACATATGTGTCTTTGCTGAAACCTACTTCTTTCCAGTGCTCGGTTCTGTGGGGTGCTGGAAAAAAAAGGTTTGGGGATCTTTCTTCTGTCATGTCAGTGCCCATCAAGGCTCTTCCCATGTATTCGTGCTGGTGCCTTAGCCCTGAAAATGAACAGAAATGTTTGCATATGGTTTCGGATGGAGCAGGTTTTTTCTCAAGAAGTGAATTTAAAACAGATAAAAAGAAAATATTTCATGGTGCAGATTACTCAGGACAGTTTTACATATAGTACTTTTCATATAGACATGGCTGTTTTGTAATGTTCTTTCTGTCTTTCTTTGCAATATGACCTCACAAAAGATTTAAGATCAAATATAGTAAGACAGGCCAAATTTATACTATGCCATAGTCTTTAAAAAAATTATAGTGAGATGAAAACACACGATTATATTATTCAACAATTAAGACAAATATTTGCTTGGGAGTCAGCCTCACTTCAGAGTCTGTGGAAAGGAGTTGCAACTAAAATATAAAAGTTTGAATTCTAGCAGCTCTTGCCCTGATTCTCCTTATGGTGACAAAACATATATATATCATCACAAAGTTGTGATGGCAACATCTGTTCTTTTCCACTTGCATGCTTTAAGTTACTATAAAAAATTCTAGGGCAACTGCTAAGAACATTTGTGCCTCGTTTAGATAAAGCCCAGCCAGAGCCTTCCTGATGGCCTGCTGAGCAGATAACCTCAGACTTTTCGCATGAGATGCAGTAAAATATAATTGTCCTCAAATGTGTTCCCACTGAGTTAGGAAAACGCCAAACCATAATTGCATCCAACTCAGAGCATCTGATGTATAAAATAATAAGATTGTTTTACAAGTGGCTCTTGCCATGCTAAATTTCACGTTGAATTTTAGTGGTCATTGTAAGAACTGAGTTCAAAGACAGACATCTGAAATGTTCCACATTTTAGTTGTCTTTTGAAAGTAATTATATCACAATTTTGGAGCCAAAGGTCTTTAGCCATAGCTAACACAGTACCTTTCTCTGACTGCCTTTCTGCTTTTTTTTCTCTATGTGTGGCATTTGTATGGAGGAGATGCCTTCTGAATGAGCTCTAATTTAAAACTCTTTGTTGTAAATACTAGGGATAACTTGCATATATATTTTATTTTGGGAAGTGTTTTGTAACATTGTACCTTCCATACATTGCTTTGTGCATCTCACCCTGTGTGTGTGCTGTTACACATGCTGTAAATGAAGTGTCCTGGCTGCAGAGCAGAGGAATTGGCTGTTGACGGCTGAAGTACAGAGTATAGGACTTCAGTAGCTTGATGTGCATTTTTTCTGGAGTAACTGCATTGCAAGGTTTATTTACTCTTTCAACGTTGTTTGTCAAATGAATCTATTTTCTGGTAATAAGTACAAACTTACATTCCTATTATTTTTCTCTTACTGTACATGTTTGAATTAAATAATATACAAAGCTGAAGTTCCTCATCTGTGTCTTATAAAACTTTATTGTGCAGTTTTAAAATGGTTGTGGGTTTTTTATTGTCTACAACATTTCCTTTGTGATGCAAAAATATGTCAACTGTCATATTGCTTTTAGTATTTTAAAGAAAAAAGTCACACCCTGCTCTCTTGGTTTCCCAGTGACAGCTTCAGTACTTCCCAGCGGAAGTTCATTTTAACAATGGCTAAGCCTGGTTCTGATATTGAAGTCTTCATTGTTAAGGCAAAGACCATCCTTGTTGCTGTCTCAGTCTGTGATTCCTGTACTTTACCTTGTCCTGCCAGAGGATTCGCATAGTACCCCTTGGAATACATGCAAATGCAGCTTCTGTGTTAATAAAGCTCCTGATAACAGAGGATGGTGACTTAAGTACTGCAGTGCAGGTTTGTAGGATTAAATTTCATTTTCTTTGGAATGAAAGCAAAACCATTTAAAGGGGTTCACCCAAAAGGCACATTCTTCAAATGTGTGTGAACAGGCTTAACTGCCTGCTTGATAAAGCAATGGGCAACACAGCTAGGGATTCAACTTCTCCAATTCGGGGAGGATTTTGTATCAGGGCAGAGGGCCACTGAATGGTGTGCCCGTGTCCTTTCTGCTCCAGGCTGTGTCAAAAATTGCATTTTGCTGAGGCATATCAGCTTTAACAAAATAACATACTTTGCTGAAATCTTTTCATCAGAAATGTTTTGACGAGCTCAAATGCTGGCGCAATAGTTGGTTTGCTAATTCTTTACCCCTCTTTCCAACATCTAGGCTCTTGTATTTCTTGGTTCACCTCAAAGATGAGAGTTCCTCAGGCTTCCCAAGGCAGCTGCTGCTGTGGGGGGATGTGTGCTGAGTGCTCCAACATTAAAGTGAAAGGCACAGTTTGAGCACTTAGTGAGATAGATTGGATGACAGAAAAACATACCCTGAGCAAACACTGGAGTAGGATGTTGCAATCAATAGGCTTTCTAAGGACCCTGTGGTTCATCTGGCCAGGGTGAGCTCATTTGTGCATTTTATTTCATGCTTGGGCAGTCAGGCTAAATCCTGTAGATTGTTCTATACTATCAGCTTTTAAGTTCCTTGAGAGCTGATCTATCAGATGGAGCTTTTAGCTTGCACAGAAATAGCACTGCTTGTCTTAGATTTTTTTTGTTGTTGTTGTTTTTTGTTTAGGTTTTTTCCAAAGGTTGCATAATGATCTGTGCTTGGTAACAGAGACAAGGACTTGGGCCTTTTCATGTTCCAGAATCAAAGGAGAAATGAAAAACTCAGCAATGAAAAACAGCACTCCACATAGCTTGTAAGGAAAGCACACAAATACTCCTTACACAAATAAATGTGTTTCTAAATGCTTTACAAAATCCAGTTACTCTAACTATATAGAGGATATGTAATTGTGAGAATATGACAAAACTGTATGAACTGTCAGCACAACACGTTTTTTGTTGGTCTTACATCTCCGTTTAGTTCACGGCGATCAGAACGTGTCCAGTGCCTGGGGCTGAGAACTTGCCTACTGCTGCTGTTAGGTATTTAGGCTCTGGTTTTAAAAAACAGAAGTGTGTGTGTTACGTGTGTTTGTATAAATGTGTTTACACCAACACCTCCTTTATAGACTCTATGTGGCATCCCCAAATGTCTTTGCTGGCACCTACAGCAGGTTGCAGCAGACAAGTGACCCACACCCATCACACCCTCCCTCTGTTTACATTGCATCCTACCTTTCAGTTGTGCATCTTGGGGTGTGTGGGTGTGTGTGTGATTGAACCTGGACAACATTTTATCTGAGTCATTTTAATGTTTTAAGTATTCAGAGTGGGACACCTGCAATGGCAGCCAAACCACTCTGCAGACAAGCAGAGGTTGGAAGGTGTCCATCCACATCACAGGAGTCACATCAGTGAAGTTCAGAAGGGCGGATCTGAGAGGGCAAGGGTCAGCAGAGGAAGAAGTACCACTGCTCTTCAAGGGCTGAATTTCTCTCCAAACACAAGGCGATGTAGGATTTATCAACTGTTTCTCCCAGGGATTTTTTTTCAGGAAAGCTGAAACTTCCTAAGGTGGAAAGGAGGAGCCCCAGGTACACCATGGCGCCTTCCTATAAGCACACCCCAGAGTTTAAAGATACTGACTCACTGAAGAAGTGTCTAGAAGCTGCTCAGCTAATAAGGTCGGGTATATCTCCTTAACCATCCTTCTCATGGTCATTGCTGTCATATTCATCTAACAGAGGTGATTACACAGCAATCAATCTAAAAACCCCTACATCTCTTGTCTTTCAGATGCAGTGTTTTGTAAGAGCAAATGATGAATTCTTGCTCCTGTGTAATTGTTTTCGAGTCATTATTCTGTGATGAGACAAGGCACTAAAAAGCAGCTTCATTTATCTTTAAGGCTATTTCTACAGCAGCTGGTTGTCTGCTAAAAATGCTTCAAACCAGACTAACTGCAGAGTCCATCAAGGTAGAGCTAACTAATGAATGACGTTATTCCTAACTGGCAGGGTGGGCTGTTTTTTAATGACTCAAACTTTTAATTGAGAGAAGAGGCTGAGGCTAAGCAGCCTTAGAAAATTTCAGATGGTATTTAATGGGTAAAGAGAAAAGGATTGTTCGCTGTGGCTCTCGTTTCTCCTCAGCACAGCAGCGAGGTTAATTTGGCTACAGAAGTTCATTCAAGTAGAGCAGCGAATTGTTGCACACGGTCCTTCCTTCAGAGCGCGGTGGACACGATGTCCCAGGTTCAAGCCAGGGCACCTCAACTCTTGCAATATTTAGATGTCGCCACAGGGTGGTGGTGAAGATCTTACAGAAAACTTCGTTTCTCAGCGGTGCTGAGGGAACGTTCTTTGATTTGTGCAGAGCACACGTGTCACATCTTTGCAGTGTGGTGACACCCTCTGACGCTGTTTGCAGTCGCTTGAACCAACAAGGGTGAATTAAGGCCACTTTCTCTAACACATTAACTCCTGTTACTTTTAGTTTTATCCTTCACTATTGATGATCAGCATTTAGGGAGTTGATGATAAACTCAGTTGACTTCCACTAGTCCTTAGCAGCAGTTTCAGTAGTTTCAAGAAGACACAGTTAAGAGTTGAGTTATGGCATTTTTCGAATGATTTACTCATAACATATAATTTAGTAGCCCAATAGCTTTGACTGTTGCTTGAATAGCTAAATATAGAGCCTGCTAATTACACATGAAAAACTTTGTAATTCTATTTATTTACTTTAATTCAACCTTGTTACCTCTTTTCCATAATCACCTAATAGTTGTAATGCCACATTCTCAGCATTCTTAGTTTTAATTTCTATAGTCTTTGTGCCTAAATCCATCGTAAATTACCTGATTCAGAAATTAACTTCATTACATATTTTAGCAGCACAATAATAGTGTGAGACACGTCTTCCTTCCCACAAATCAACCAAGCTGTCAGAGGCTAACATTTGTGTGATGTATTAGTACAAAGGAACAGGGAAATCAAAGTCTTATTAATCCATTTTAACAATTTTCTTTCATGTATCAGCGGTAAAAGCCAAAGTACAGAGCACTTTAGCTTAATATTGGAATAAATAGAAAGATTCCACTTTAAACCTCTGTTTTAATTATTGAACAGCTCTCAAAATCAAATCACTGACCTTTGAGAATTTAGTGACCAGACAAGAAGTGCTTGTCCTCAAGGCACATATCCGAGTGTGCATTCCTTTACATGAAGCTTTTACACTCGGTTTAAAGACGCCCAAGAACACTGCAAGTACCAAGTGAACGAGGTAAGAACAAATGTCCTATATATATGGTGATGATATTGATGTCAGCTTGTGGAGTGGAGTGCATGTATGGGGATCACACTGTCTATTCTTCAAGCAAGGAACACTTCCTTAGACAAATGGGAATGGGGTTTTCTGTTAGTGGACAAGGGCTGTCAGACTTCTCCATGGGATGCACCATATCCTAACAGCATCACACAGAGCACTTCTTCCTTTTGCACTCTTCTGGAGTCCTTTGACTAAGGCAGCAAATGTTTATATACCTCAGAAGTAGCAAATGTTTTATCTATTTTCTCCTTTCTTTAGTGCCAGCCAGTAGTAGCAGACTAAGTGGGATTTTTCTGATGGGTGATCGAACATCTCTGAGTAAAACCATTGGCAAAGACACCATAAATAATTTCTAATAATGGTTGCAAAATGGGGAACTTTTTGGAACACAGAATACAAAGATTAAGGAACATGTCCCAAAATTAAAGTCTTACTCTCTAAATTAGATTAAGGGTGTAATTATTCTTATTGAGGACACACTGGTATCTCTCTACGTGATACTTGTGTGCATTGTTTCATGAGAGTGAGAAATTGTGGTGAAGAGATTAAAGAGAAGACATAATTTTCTAGTCAATGCTAGTTAATATTTCAAAACAAATACTGATCTTACTCCTCATTAATAAAATAACCAGTTCCAAAACCAATTGTGCAAAATTTACTGATTCTAACCATCATTTTTACCTGTTTAACTACTTAACCTGTAGAGCCAAAGCTTCTGTGCGTTAGACATTTATGGATATTAATTCCAAATAAAACAGGTATTAATTTTGTTGCTATTTGCTTTTTATTCCTCAATTTAATCTCTTCCCAATGATTGCTCTTATACTCAATTAAATGAGCTGTGTCCAGGATTAAGTCTTAATATATTTCGATGGGTGTATATTAAAAGACATTTTATAGGAGGGACTCTCTAGTGAAAAGATAAATATGAGATGGACTTTTAGTAGAAAAGTTACATGAATTGGGAGAACCCAGCTAAAGACTTGTTTTTGCCAAAAAACTCTCTTACTTTATTCCTCTCACCTTTGCCCTCATTTCACTCTGCTCCTGCTCTGACCCCTCCTCTGAGGTCATTCAATTTATTTACCCAGTAAGGGACTAACTCCAGTGAATAATAATTTAGAAAAAAAAGGAAAAAAAAAGTGATTGTTTTGTGGTGAATGAGGGGGTTGAATTGCCTTAGCTCACCTCCCATGGCACCATCTCCTGGGAGATGAGAGGTACAACCTTGCAGCCACAAGTAGGTGCAGGGAGAAATGCGGATGGGGAATTGTGTAAAGCTAATGTTTTGAATATATAATGATGCTATGACTGATATCTCCATTAAAAATTATTTTAAATAGCACTCAGTATTCTCTAGGACTGTAATTAATGCTATATAGAGATTTATAAATAAAACAAAACAGAAGCATAGATATGGTGAAAACCCATTTCCTTTTTTTCCTCCCTCCACCACCATGCACTCCCTTCTAAGGTAGACATAGGCAGATGTACTTTTTCTTTCTTAAACATTTCAGCCAAAGTCATATAACCTATCTAAAGAATGAAAAGCTGGATTGTACTGCTGGCTATTGTAGTCAGCACAGCAGAAACACAAACCCAGGATGTCTGCACCCAAGGGTATCCTGGCATCCCTGGCAGTCCTGGGCACAATGGCATACCTGGTCGTGATGGACGTGACGGGTCAAAAGGAGACAAGGGAGATACAGGTACTATGTTAAGAATGAATGATTTAATGTATCAAATGCAAGGCCATTCACTCCCTAATCTGCCTGTAGTTCCTCTGCGTGAATGGGATTATTCTGCCTAGCCTTTAGAAAACATTTCAGGCATCGGTCATTTACCTGTTTGAAGAAGGAAACACAAAGAAAGGCTTAATAATGAAAGCAAGACAGCTAATATTATGGAGATGTCAGGTTCATGGGATAAAAACAAAAGAAAAAAAAAGGCTTTACCTTCTATTTTGGGAATATTTTCAAGTCTATTTGAAAATTCTGAAGCCTACAAATCTACTTCTCCTCCTCTAAGATAGAAACTATATTTCTGCAAAGAGCTTCATGCCCAGTAAACGATAAAAAGCAACAACTGATACCTTGTTCGGTGTAGTAGGAAGTATGCAGTGTTAAGAAGATCTCTCTCATTTAAATTACACATTTGTAGGACTTGATTCTGAGTGTGCCTACTTGCTGTAACTCAAGAGTTACAAGAGTAAGTTCAGAAATGGAGACTATTGAAAACCAATGTAGGATTCATGTCTGCTCCAGCAGGTTACAATAGAGATTTGTGTGAGATATCAAAGCCAGAGATAATCACAGCATCCTAAAGTTAATCACCCCCATAATACCTTAAGCCTTAGGTTAATGATGGGCCTTGCATCCGTGCTGGAATATCAAGGCCAGGATTGTACAAAGTGATAAATCTGCAGGCATGTGGACATACCACACTTCATCACCTTTTAAAATATAGAAAGAAACAAAGATTTCCATTCTTAATAAGCACATACACTTAAATGCCCTCTTCTTCTGTATGCAGGGTTCCAGAAAGGTCTGAAAAATAGAAAATCTTAAGCTTACTTGTTTTCATTTAACTTATAAAGGGCCTTCCTTCACTCCAGTGAGTTATCACAGGATACCATTGGATTCTGATACTCCCCAACTGTTTTTCCTAAATTAGTCTGTTATGATGACTGTACTGACCATTCTTTGTTTGAACAAAGTGGGGTGACTGTACCATTCTTTATATCTATGTACATACATCTTTGTGGTTTAATACATAAAAATTAATTTTGTTCCTTACCAAGTCAATAAAATTTCAGCAGTTGCTGGGATGTGCCCATTGTGCAGAAAACTGCTAAAGAACTGTTCTGTGGTCCATATGGCTGGAGAGCTACTCTTGAAATATGGTTACAACCAAACTGCCAACTCTATTTTTCTTTTATTGCTGCACTCTGAGAGTCCAACCATTAACCCAGCACCAGACCTCTTGGTCATCTGTGCTACATCTGTACTACAAAAGTAACTTTTATAATTGCTCTCTTTAGAGCACTGGAAAGTTCATGTCATGCTAGATACAGGGATCAAGAGTGTGAATGCCTTCCTCAACTCTACAGGCAATATTATCCCACTGTAAGGATCCATTACCATCGGTCAAACTCCTGCACATGTGTCTTCTTGAGGCAAGAGTTTACCTTTCATAGAATCATAGAATCATTACAGATGGAAAAGACCTCTAAGATGATTGAGTCCAACCATTAACCCAGCACTGCCAGGCCCACCACTAAACCATGTCCTTATTTCACTGCTAGGCTTCCTGCCTCTGCAATGCTTCTAGCTGAATGTGGCTTCCTCACTCCGTTTCCACTGATGGAGGCAACAAGAGAAGAAGTTTTCACACTGGTGGTCCTCAGCAGGATACAGCAACTCTACATATCTCAACAGCTCACCTCTTTACGTCAAGGATTCCTTCTGCACCCAAAAAGCACCATCCTCAAGCAGAGTTGCTGTGCTCTTTGTCAATCTCTCGATAAAAGTATCAGCAGTGGCAGCCACTAAAAGTTAGGAATAAGAGTATGTTTTATATTACTGTTTGGCCAGGCTTGAAGAGGAAGGATTAAAGGACTCTTCCCAAATTTCCTGGTAATTTGTTTAATAAAAATCTGGTTTTTTAATTTCTGTACTAGGTGAACCAGGAGTTCCTGGCAGTCCAGGAAAAGATGGTGTCAATGGAGAGAAAGGCGAACAAGGTCAGAGAAGAAGTGTTTCAATTTAATATTTGTCTCTGAACTGCTGCCCTTGTGTTTGTGAACTCATCATACAACCTCATCTATTTTTACTTCATTGCTACTGTTAAATTCTCTCATTTAAATTGAGAACAGCAAACCATACAAACATTATTCCTAACATGAGAAGCCAAAGGCCCTTGTGCAGAATTGATCAGATTCTTTTCGTACCGGATTGAGCATATGTTCTTTATGGTGTCTTTTGTCTATCAACTGCTAAAGTGCCTTTCACATCATGAGATCTTCACCTTTAAAACCTTGTGCAGCAACCAGAGGAGTTTTGAAGGCTTTGGTCTTCAGCCCAAGAGTGGATGAAGGATAAATAAAGCATGGGGTGGCAAGTAACCAGGACAAAAAGCCTTTAGTTGTGCTGCAGTAGCAATATAGGTAACCCAAGAACAGCTCCATCACGTAGAAACTGTAGAAACACATGGAAAGAGAGTTCAGGGTGTTGTCAAAAAACCCCCTTCCTCTGATTAAATTGTGAACCATCTCAATCATTTTGTATGCCAAAGGCTGTAAACAAGTGTCTGGACAGATGCTGCATTTGTACGAGATGATATGAGCTGTCAGTGTTATCATCAGGCCATAGACAACCTTCCTTTCTTTGAATTTATTCTTGCTGCTGTCAGCCAGAGCACCTGTTTTCTAACAAAATAACAGGCTCTTCAGATATTATGCTTATCCTGCACTTAAATGTATGAGAAATTGTGTGTACAGTGAGCACAGTATGTACAGTGGAGACGCACACCTGCACAAGTATTTCCTCATGCTGAAACTCAATTTGTGCCTTCCAATGGAAGATCACAAGAAAGTTGTGGGGTTGTTTTGTTTTGTTTATATATTTTTGTTTTCTTCTTAGGAGCCAATGGGACTGTTGAAGAGAAGGGGAACAAAGGAGATAAAGGAGAAAGAGGACCACCGGGGAAACTGGGACCAAAAGGATTTATAGGATCAGTGGGTTACAAAGGTCAGAAGGGAGAGCTGGGACTGCAAGGACAAAAGGGGTTAAAAGGAGACATTGGGCCCATAGGTCCAAAAGGGACAAAGGGTGAAATAGGCCATCCTGGAAGAGTTGGTTTCCCAGGGCCAATTGGCCCGATTGGTAATCCAGGTCCTAAAGGTAATACTGGCAATATAGGGCCACAGGGTAATCCAGGAGTTCAGGGGGAAAGAGGCTTGAAAGGAGACAGAGGAGACAAGGGGAACGTAGGTGCCCCAGGAGTCCTGCCAAGGAGTGCTTTCAGCGTTGGCCTTACAGCCGCCACCAAGTTCCCCCCTCCGAATCGCCCGATCAGATTTGACAAGGTGCTGTATAACAGTCTGAATGACTTCAACTCAGCTACCGGCAAATTCACCTGCAAACACCCCGGTGTTTACTATTTCACCTACCACATCACTGTCTACTCAAGGAACGTGCGAGTAGCTCTTGTTAAGAATGGCATCAAGATGCTGCACACGATGGACAGGTACCAGAGCGGAGAGGACCAGGCCTCGGGAGCTGCCATCCTCGAGCTGCAGGGAGGAGACGAGGTGTGGCTGCAGGCCCACCAAGGAGAGGCTTTCAATGGGCTGTTTGCAGACAGTGATGACGATACCACTTTCTCTGGGTTCCTCTTGTTCAGCACCGCTGACCCACTGGAGCCACTGCTATCACCCACCCCGTGACAAATAACTCCGTATTACCCCTGAATGCTGCATCTCTGTGCCCTTCAGCCCTCCCTAAGAAAGTTGTTATCTGCTGGATAACAGCAAACAGAAAACAGGCGGTTTCAGGAACAGCTTCTTCACAATAGAGGACAACTCTTCAGAATCTACGGTGCTGGGCTTAACACATTAGTGGCTTGGTGACTTACTGTAGGTGGGTAGCCCAGTTCAGAAGAATAAATGTTCTGAAACAAAGTGGGTTGAAATGAAAGACAAAAGTTCCAGAATTATGTCGTGTGGGTCCCTGACATCTTGTATAAACAAGAAGCAACAGTTACTTCAATGCCAGTTTATGTCTTCCAAGGCGGCGTGTGCAGATGGACTTGAAAATTGGTTAGTTTGTATCCAACCACTTCAAAATAATTTTTAAACTTGAAATTAGTGTGGTTTGATACCTCTACTGGGACTGCTTGCTATGTGGCGGAAGCAAGTTTCATTGTAGCTGGGTGGATTTTGCAGCTTTTAAATATGGGGTTTTTGCTCTCTGTGTAGTTAGTCACGGGTCTGAAATTGAGCAAAATGGAGTGATAGGAGGAAGCGCCATGTGGATTCTCTGATGTGGGCAGATATTAAAGGCCAGTGCAAAAATACAACATAAAGCTGCTGTACTTTAGAATTAGCTGGTGCAAAACAAATTCTCCCAGATGAAAGATAACATTTAATCAATGCTGAAGCAGCCATTCCAGAGAACTGATCAAAAGATATTTCCGGTGTAATAAAACATTAATTCTGTGATTTCCCCCAGAATTTTCCTCCTAAAACTCAAAAATACTTAAAAAAAAAAAAAAAGTGTTTGGAAGTCTCATTCACTTCTCTTAGAGGAAGAGAATAAAGTAGGGATGCCAATGGAGATGGGTCAGCACCATGAAATTCAGTGCAAATGCAGTGTTGGGAGCGTAAGGCCTGGCTCCCATCAGCAGGGAGCCAGGGGGACAGCGGAATGTGGGCATGTTGCCACAGTAGTTGAACCCCGAGTGCGGACCACACAGAGCCCAAACGAAAAGGGCGCGGGGGGTTATTCAGGAGGAACAACTGCACGTCTCAAATGACAGCGAGGGAAGTACAAGGGGAATGAGGAGGAGGAAAGGGCTGTGTGAATTTTTCACCAAGACGAAGTTTTTTCCCGTAAGCCACAGGCTGCAAGTTCGTATCACAGAAACATCTAGACAAGAAACCGTTTTTAAATGGCCTTAAGTTTAACTGGGGAACGTGTAGGACGAGTATCGGCCGGCAGAGGCCCCGATGCGGCCGGGTCGGGCGCTGGCGAGCCGGGAAGCGAGGCAGGCCGGCTGAGCGCTGAGAGGCCGGGGCAGAGGTGCCCGGCGGGCTGAGGGGCGGTGGGAGCCGGGAGCTCCGCCTCGCCCCGCCTCCTGGTGCCGCTCCTCCCCTCGGCGCGGACGCGCGGAGGTCGCGGCCGACCTGGGCGTCTGGAGGCCGTGGACCGGGCCGGGTCCGCTCCGCTCCGCTCCGCTCC
>VZRR01011663.1:189287-327648 GCA_013398015.1 Oreocharis arfaki
TTAAAATAAGAGTCTATATTGGTTCTAGCGAACCCAAACGTTGAGACCTCTGGACACAGAAGCGCTTGACAGTGATGGCCTTGTGCGTGGGAACGCTTTGAGCCTCAGTAGTGCCCGTATGTCCATAAAGTGAGATTACCCCTTCCATTACGCCTTCTCCTGCCAGCCCTCTCCTGGCTGTGCCCTCTTCTGTGTCAGTGCCGTGCCACTGCACTCCGACAGTGCTTCAGGAGCAGCCACGCCGCTCACATTCTCTTGCCTGGGCATTATTCTCGACGTTTTGCCTATGGCAAAAAAATGATTTGTTTGCTGATTTGGTGACACTTGGGTTTTCTGATGCATATCTTTTTAGGGTGAGCCAGGGACGTTTGTGAATGTGTGTCCAGGGAATCAACAGGCTCCCGGAGAGAGTAAGGTGGCACAGTCCGTACAGAATAGGCGCAGGTGTAAAATCCAGGTGTTTGCCTGCTGACTCAGCTATTCCTGCCGTGTTGCCCAGCCTGATGAGGCTGTTGAACTTCGGGATTCAGAGAGGATAAATCTGACCTCTCTTTATAATTTGGCACTTGCTTGGGAAGCCTTTCTTCTGTTTCTCATGCCTCTGCAAGCACACTGGTGTAAGTTTTGCTTCAGGAAATAATACAGTTAAATATTGTCCATTTGAGTGGTCATGGGAATGTGTTCCGGATGATTCACTTGGCCCACAGTTCCTTTGGGATAGTGGTGTGAATTTCGGGTGCCCAGAGAGGCTGTGCCGGGTAGGATGTAAATGCTGAGGCCAAGCAAAGAGAAGAGTGTTTCAGCCATGCAGCCAATGCCATTAAAGAACAGAGAGAACTGCATCAGGCTTCATTTTTTTTGTAATTTTAAAATATTTATGTTAAACTTGATATCATATGTGAGAGAAGTTCCATGACTAATTTATCTCTAAGAGGAGATACCTCGTGGTCACAAAGCACTACAGGTGCGGGAAGAGCTTGCTTGGGAGAATGGTTGATGATGTTGGGCAGCAGGAGGACCTGGAGCTCTCAGGCATATTGCAGGACCCTGCATCCTCTGGCTGAGGGGAGTGGAGGGGCAGTCTTGAGTCTCTTACGCATCAAGCATTATTCAAGGGTGCTGTGATACAGGTATATATGTGTTTGTCTGCACATGTGTGTAGATATAAAAATACCTTTTTCAGTGTTCACTTCAGTCCAGTTCCTGTTCTCAAATGATAAATTAAAACATGGGAAGTGTGAGGGAAGGTTTTCTTTCTTTAGCAAAAAAAGAAAATGCTTTTAGCAACAGTGACAGAAAGAAAATAGGAAAAAGCAACTCGGAATGTCCCAGATACATACTTGGAGGGTTGCTTTTTCTTCATAATATATACTTGTACAGACAAGCTGTCAGTTTGTAGCTTTTCGTTTTATTTGGATAGATACTTGCCAGCTATATGCAGATGTGCAGCTGACTGCTATAATGCAAAGAGTTTGCAGAAAGTACGTTATAAACTGATTGGACTGGAGATTTGAAAATCCAGATAGTGATTTTTAGATACTGAGGCTGAATTTGGGAAGGGATAGTTGTGGTGTGAAATCATGTACCTTTCACAGTCCGATGCTGTAGTTACGAGGTAAGGAGATGCTCACGTTGCAGTTAGGCAGTTGCAAAGGGAGTGTATTGCTTGAAGAGATGCTCTTTTAACTTAAATGAAGTAAAGGAATTATTAGGATAAGGTTTTTCACCCAGAGGGTGCTTGGGCACTGGAACAGGCTCCCCACGGAAGTGGTCACAGCTCCAAGCCTGACAGAGTTCAAGAAGTATTTGGGCAGTGCTCTCAGGCACATGGTGTGACTCTTGGGGAGGGTTCTGTGCAGGGCCAGGAGCTGGACTTCAGTGATCCTTATGGGTCCCTTCTGTCACCTGGAATAAAACACAAGACTTTTCCAAACAGTGTTAAAATGATAATATAAAAGCAGATCTTTAATTGAAAGCCTTCAAGGTGCACAATGTGGCAATATGCAGATGTGATACAGTAGTTCTACAATTTTTATGAAGTTAGTTGATTAGTATATCTATCAAATATTGTCCAATTAGAAGAGCAGTTGGATTAGGTGATTTCCCCCCTGGGTTCAGCCCTATTGGAGCCCTGCTCCTGATCTTCTAACTCTGTATTTTATTATGTCTAGGATGCATGGTGTAAAATAAAGTGTCCTTGCTAAATTAATAGGCAAGACTAAACAGAATTTCAAGGATGCATCAATAAGAGTTTGTTAACTGTGAGAAAGAAAGCTGGAAAAGTACTAGAAGTTGTAACTATGTATTAACAGTCTACCAAGTTGCAAATAATGAAGAATACATAAAACCCAAAAATCTTTAGGCATCACTTCCAACTCAGGGGATTCTGTGATTCTTTGAAATATTTTTCCTGTTGTAGGTCTGCCCCGTGGAACTTCTCTATCTGCTAGTGTTACTAATTTTGTTTGATCAGTGGTAAAACATCTTTTAAGCATTTTCAGTTGTTATTGATTATTCCTTTGAGGTCTGCCTCCAGTATTTGGGGCTCATTTAATGAGCCTGAGGGAACTGTCCTATTGCCTGCAATCTTTTGATATCTTGTGCTGCTGGCCTGTGAAGTGTTACGATATGCTAGCTAAGGTCATTTTGGTAAAATTCTGAAGTGATAATTCAATCTTGAAACAAAGGTGGAGAAATCAAGGAGGGTAATAGTGATGTGTTTTCATTGTGTTCTGCACTACAGGGTCTGTTTGGTGTTCCAGAACTGAGCTGTCCAGAAGGATTTCAAGAAGCACAGGACAAAGCCTTGCAGGAATCGGAGCAGCTTGTCCAGAAGGCATGTTCAACACCACCTGGGCCAGAGACTGTAATGATCTTTGATCAGCTTTCAGATAGCCTGTGCAGAGTAGCAGACTTGGTACGTTACTTTTTTCAGTATTTATATAGATTCTTGAGTTTACGCTGTGTTGTTCCATTTTATGATTTTCTGCACAGCAGTGAATAGCAGATCAGCTCCATGAAGTTTTGTGTTAAGTCCGAAAATTAAATTGATTGAAAGTTAATTACAAAGGCTGTTACCAAATGATAGGTAACTACAAATCCTGTCAAACTGTCCAGTTATTTTTAAGACAGATGTAAAAATAATATAGAAGCCACAACAAGAAAAACAACTGTGAAATCATACTCGTGTTTCTGCTGTAATATTAATACATAAGCTCTCCAGCATCATTTATATTGTGGGAAAGAGGGTTTTGATTTCAGAGTTAAAGTTGGAGTGGCAGTGCACATGTTTTAAGGTATGATCATTTATAGGTGAAGGTTCATGAAGAACTTTCAGATTAAAAGCACCAGATGAAATTCAACAGTACCACTTTTTTATTAACAAAAGAAAAAGGCAGCTGTTTCCTAGATTGTTGTTTTTGTGGTCCACAGATTTAGAGTACTTGGTCTGATATTCTGTATCACAAAATGTTAGGTTTAATAGAGCATTTCGTATTGCTCTCTGGAAACTGTTTGCTCAAAGCCTATCTTTTATCAAAGCATCATTCTTTGGTTGAAGGAAGCAGAACCAACCTTCCTACTGAAATCAGTTCTTAGTAAATAGATCACTGAGTTTTTTGACTTGAGTTTTCACATTTGAATATCTCTGTGTGTTTTCAATTCTCCAATCTTGTTTCTTTTCTAGATTTAAGACATCTTTTGTGCCAGGCACTTTTTCCTTCTGAAAGCACTTACAGGCTCTGTCAAGTCACTAGTTCTTATGTTTTGTATAGACAATGCCTAATTTTGCTGAATCAATCAATACCTGAGTAAAACACTAATGTCCGAATTCAATGGCCATAGTTTTGTATCAGTTTGCTGAGTTAAAATTACCTCCTTTGTATTATTTTCAGATTTTTTTATGTTCAAAGATGCACAGCTTGCGGAACTGTCTGGAAGTAATTTGGTTGTCATTATCTGTTGTTAGGAATTTCGATATGTCATTCAGCACTTTTTCTGTCTGTATTATACAGGATTTTAAAAGGGAATTCCAAGAAGTAAAAATCTTAAGCATGTAACATTTCTAAGGCTGCTTTTTCAATCAGACTGCAGTCATATTTTATACTGTCAGCTTTTTGCATGTACTTTCTGTAAAATCATGCTGATTGTCTTCAGTGTATTCCTAGACTTTAATATATTCCTAATCTTTTAAGTCTTTATCATTTCAATGCCAGAACGTCCCTGAATTCATGTCTGCAGTCATGGAAGCCCCTAGCTCCCCAGCTCCCTTTTGAGCATCCTTCTAGCCTTATGAACCCCCTTAAATATTTTGTATATTTGGAGTCTTATGAAAAATCAGTATTTCTTCATATTAGGAAATTATGTCAAAGCTTAACTTGGTGGTCTATACAAGAGTAAAAACGGTTTGAAAAACCCTTTATGCATACTTGGTGCTGTGCTTCTTAACTAGAAATCTTAGTTTCACAAATCTTTTTTAATAGCATTTAAATACCTTGGAGTAGCTCTGTGTTGTAAGGACTCTTAAGATACACACTAGACTTAAAATGTTTTAAGAAATATGTTGATTAATGATAGTTACTGGAAAGACACAGGCACTGTGTGGTTTAATAATTGTCAGCAAATTTTTCCAATCAGTTTTATGTTTTAGACAAAAAAAAAAAAATAGGCAAATTCTGTAAAATGGTTGCAAATAACTGTAGAAATAAATGTTAATATAAATGGAACTGCTTGAGTGCAATTTGTTTATAAGCCAGGATTTTTTTTTTTTTGTCTTTTTGCCTCACTGTTTACTTCTTCTACTGTGTCAGGCTGATTTTGTAAAAGTTGCCCACCCTGACTTTGCATTCAGAGAGGCTGCTGAAGAAGCTTGCAGGAACATTGGTACCGTGGTAGAGAAGTATGTTTTCTTCTTTTTTTCTTTTCTTTTTTTTTTTTGTCTATTTCTGTATGCATCTTTAAAAATTACTGTATGATCATCTGTGAAAACAACATAGCAATCAGCAAAAAATACTTGCCCATGGGAACAAAGTGTCAGTCTTGTTACAGATATTCAAGGGTTTAGTTTTGTTACAGTATCTCATTAAAGGTGAGATATTTTAGTTTCAGTTTATGACTCCATGTCACTGAAGCCCATCAAAGGCTCAAAGCGACATTTTTCTAGGACTTGTGACGATTCATTGGGGATTGTAAAGTTTGTGTACAAAATGCTTGAAAGTGGATTTCTCAGGACTTGGATTAAGCACACTATGTATAACAATATGACTTTAGTATCTGAATACCACTTCAGATACAAAATTTGTAGAAAGAAAAAGTATTCACAAATTATCCTGAGAGGCTCATAAACTGTTGTGTGCATGTGTTTCGTTCCCTATTGTATCCCACCTGGGAATGCACCATAACATGCCAGCAAATCTGATGGACACAGTATTATCTGCATGGGGACACCGCTTGGTGTGTGGAAATTTTCTAGGGATAGTGAGCTCTTAGTCTCCAGTGGCAGTCAGCAGCACATTTATCTGATGGCAAACTTGAGCACGGATTTTCCTTTAATGGAGTCTTTTCAAAGTAAGGATTAGAAAACCATTCTCCCACCTTTATGATCTCACCATGATTATCTTTGTTCATAAAAAACTAAGAAGTCGATATTAGACTTCCTCATGTTGCCACGAAATACCATCCAAAAGTATCTTTCTATTAGATGCACGAGACCTGTTTCCATGCTGGTTTGTCCACACGTGCTTTGTATAGAAATTTTCTACATTTTAAGTGTGATTGTGAACCAGAAAGCATTTTGAAAATAGAGTCCTTGGCTTTTAATGTTGTTTCACTAAATACTGCCTTTGACTGAGTAATATCAAGAAACCGAAATATTAGTCTGTTGCTAATGCATGATTCTTTTACTCTGTATCTTTTCAGATTAAATACAGATGTTGAACTGTGTCAGAGTTTGAGACGCCTGCTAGCTGATGAAACTGTAATGAGTTCCTTAGATCCAGAAACCAGGTACTTATTAATGCTTATAGATCTTTATAGAATATAAATAGAATCTTACAGATTTAGATTCTTAGATAGTATATATTGTTCCTTATTGTACTTACATTTTGTTGTTTTTTAAATTAATGAATGTGACTTTTGGAAAACAAACCACATCTCCATTATTAATTTATTAGTCACTACTAAATTATCCACACAGGAGTTAGGAAGTTTGTAGTTGTGTAATCTTGGAGAATGACTCTGTGACTGTAGAGCACAAGATATATTTATGCTGAATAACTGAGATCTGCAAGAACAGAAAAAATGAAAACTTTAAATTTTCTTCAATAACATTGTTTTGATTAAAATTATATACTCAACTGTGGTGTACATATCAGTGTTTTTAGGAATAAAGTTAGGGAACAGACTATATAACTTGATTTCACTTTATAGAAGCTTATTTATATTTTTCTAAATCAGATTAGCAGTATATTTATTGAAATCTTACTTTATGATTGCTGTAATAGCTTTTATTAGCTGTTCATGGATTTATAGTTTAGTATTATTTATTCACTGACATGGTGAGACAAGCTTAATGTATAAGTTACTTTCTTCTTCTTTCCTTATGGTCAGGGATGTTAGATTTGAAAAGGTATTTTTCTGATGTTGGAATAAATGAAGTGTGAAAGAAAATTAAAATGGTAATTTGCACAAATTGGTTGAACATCTAGATTAAGGTACTGGAATTATCTTGAAGGCTGTTTTCAAAGCAGATGACTAAACTAAGAACAAAGGAAAAATTGTTTCTCACTGAGTAGATTGTTAAGGACCTAAAACATAGGAAATCGTTGTCCATAATAAAATCATTCATATAACTGTGGCGTTATTCTCTGTGAAAGACATGAAACAAAAATAACTACTACAGGCAAAATCTGTTAAGAAATGATGCTTACTATCAAATGAGGCTGTTTTAACAGGGATTTACTGTATTTTTAGGCGAGTGGCAGAACTTTTTATGTTTGATTTTGAGATCAGTGGCATTCATTTGGATGAAGAAAAGGTAATTTCTGGCTACAATATATGAACAGAAATTTGTCTGTCTACCGAAGACCAGATAATAAAACATGTGGGACATCAAATCACATGATTCTGGGTCAGTTTGTTGTTTGTGGAATTCCATTGTCTTAGAAGTGATTAATTTTGTCTATTTTAAATCACTTCTAAAGGTAGTTTTTAGATAATTGGTTGTTCTTCCCAGTTTGGTCCTCATCATTCCTTTCTGTTCTGAGGAGTTATAAGCAAGTCCTGGAGTCCTATTTTCTTTTGTTTGGTGTCTGCATCAGTTATTTAAAATAGCTACTCAGCTGTCAGAACAACATACTTACTGAGGGGGGAAAATCAGCACCCCATGCACCTTCATGACAAGTTAATCAAGTAGAGTGTTTTAGAAGGGATCAGGTGTGTGTCTAGGCACTCCTATGGTGCTCAGATAACCAGAAGTTGTAAATCTTGTTCAAAATTGAATATCTAGGCATGGTCTGATTACCTGTCTTGGATGGAGCTTTTACATACTTTTGCAATAGTTAGTGATAGATTTTCCAAAACCAGCAGCTTACAACATGCTTTGTGGTATGGATGCTCTGTCTGTTCATAGTTCATGTCACTGTATAAGGTTAATTCCTTGTTTGAGTCACCCCCTCCAAAAAAATCTGTACAAAGACTCTTCTACAAGATTTATGCGGTAGAGTTATTCTGAAAATCATGGTTATGATGGTGTTTTGTGACCTAGAAAATGGTTGTAGAATATACTTTTATGATTACTTTGTCCAGAGAACAACCTTGAAACTTCAGCTCGGGGGTTTATGTCTGATTTGACTATTGGTTCTATGGTGCTTTATCTCCTTTCAGTTACGATATCACTTACTTTTGCATGTATTCCTCTTCTTCCCCTTCCTGTTCCGCTTTTCTTCCTTGCTGCTCAGTGTTTCTTTTCAATTCTCATTTAAGACTTTAGAAATCCTTCCCTGTTGTAAGTTGAAATTTACTTCTGCTACAAAGAATTTCTGCTTTTTAAAATAAAACTCCAACATATATTTTTGACAGTGAGGGTGGAGTGGGAGGACAGAGATCAGGTTATGTCATTCATTGGACTTTACAAGTTATGTTGTACCTGTACCCTCAGCCTTTGGTTTTTTTTGGCTATGAACCCACAGACAATAGAGACCATGCTCTACTAATGTGAGCATGTTCCCTGAAGGAAATCTTGCACAGTTAAAAGCGTGAAATACTGTAATGAAGGTGATAAAACTCTAAATCACAAACTCCTAAGAGAAGGGTTGAAATACTATAAATAATTTACAGTCTCCAGAAAACAATGCAATACGAACAGGAAAAAGAGAGCTTTAATTCTGTATCTATTTTAGGATGTTTCTCTCAAAGATGCTTCTTTTTTTTTATTCAGTGTTTTACATAGCGATCAGTTACAAGCTAGCAAAGCTTATGTAAATTCTACTTGAACTCCACTGTACGTTTTCTTACTGCAGAAACGTGGGCATTTTCTTTGAAATATCAGTGCTTTATGAAATTACAGATCTGTATGAGCATCTGATCTTGTTTGCTTCAGCCCTGCATTATGACGTTGTTGATGCTGTAGGTCTAATCTTAAGTGTTGTATTTTCTGCTTCATTTTTGAAAGAGTCCTCTAAAGTTTAAAAACTTTGAGTCCTGCTTGTACTGTGTCTGAAGGTATTATTTTGTGCTTTATTTCTCTTACAGCGTAAAAAGGCAGTCGACCTCAACGTCAGAATATTGGATTTATGTAACGAATTTCTGATAGGAGCTCACATTCCCAACAAGATTGACAAACATGTTTTGCCGGAGCATATTCGGTATAATTTTACAGCTGAAGGCAATTACTTACAAGTTGCCGGTCTGCATGCTGATTGTCCTGATGATCTGGTTTGTATTCCCCAACTTTACTTTGGCGTCCTCTATACCAGAAGTGCATATCAGTTATTTTACTTGTTAGCGAGGCAAATGCATGGGGTTTATGATTATGCTGTTATTTCTAACAAGGAAGAACTTTTGTAGAATATAATAATCAATTGCATACTTGACTGTAGCAGCTATGAAATAACAGCTGTGCACCAGAACCTGAATGTCTGGAGGAAGAAGAGGGGCAGAATATGGACTCTTGATTTTAGGCAAGCACACTTCAATTTATTCAGTAAACTGGGAGGTGGGATCCCACGAAACGCGATTCTGAAGGGTAAAGAAGCTTAAGAAAGCAAGTAGTTCTCTAAAGACAGCATCCTTCAAGCTTGTGAGTATTAAAATACTCAGTATTAGTGCCTCTTGATCCTTAGAAAGCCAAGCAGATGTATCAGGAACCAGGCTTGACAAACAGGTAACTCTTAACAAAGCTTCATCTTGAAAAGATAGCATACACAGAATGGAAGCAGGTGCAAGATCCAGGCAAGGAATGTAGAAATATTACCTGTATGTGTAGGGATGATGTTGGGAAGATCAAAGCTCAACTGCAGTTGTGACTTGAAAGGGACATTAAAAGCAACATTGAGAGCAATTACTGCTGCATTGGTACTAAAAGCCTGAGCAAGGAAAACATGGACCCAGTGCTGAGTAGGGTGAGTGACTTAGTGGCAGCAGACACAGGTAAGGCTGAGATGCTCACCACTTCCTTTTGCCTCAGTGTTCATCAGAGACTTTAGTCCAAGGTAGGAGATTGCAGTCTGGATTGGTGGACAACCGGATAGGTAAAAAACTGATTTCATGACATGATCAGACTCAGAGAGTAGTGGTTGAAATGTACCCTACAGTAAGATTGGTGTGGAAAGAACTGTTGCAGGGATCTGTCCTGAAGGGACAATAGGGAGGAACAAGCAATACATTTGAAGGTCAGGGCTGACATTCAGAGTGGCCTAAAAGCTAAGGTAATGGTTCAGTGGCAACCTTACGTGATTAAAAAAGGACAAGTGCAAAATCTTACACTTTGAAAGGGAGAATTCCTGGTTGTGGGACAGGCTAGGACTGCTTGTCTGGGTCTGATCTGTGGCAACGGCCCACAGTGTTGGTGAGCAGCAAGCTGAGCATGAGCCATCAGTAACCCTGCCAGCAAAGGGGCCAACAGCATCTTGGACTGAATGAGCAGAGGCAGAGACTGAGGGAGGAGATTATAGCCCCACTCTTTAGGAGTGTCTTAAACAGAAGCCACCAAGATGGGCTGTAACTGGAAGGCTTGCACTGTGAGGGAGGGCAGAGGTATTTGGGCCTATTCACCCTGTAGCAGAAGTGGTTTGGGGGAACCCTGGTGGCACCCTGCCAGTAACCTACAAGGATGTCATGTAGAAAATGGAGCCAGGCTCTTCAGAGAGGTACATGACAGAACAAGTGTTGAAAGGCACAAGTTGAGATGAGAAATGCTGGTTGGAGAAGTTTTTCCTGCTGATGATACCCAAGCAGTGAAACAATGAGGTCATGCTGTCTCTCCCATATGTGCAGGGTTTCAGGACCAGACTGGAAAAAGCTTTGTGTGACTTGGTCTTAGCTTATAGTTGTCTCCTCTTTGTGCAGGAGGTTGGATTAGAGACCTCATGAGGTCCCATCCAACCTGAATTATCCTGAAAAAAAGTCTTAATTTAATTATTGTTAATGTTGTTTTTCTAAAAAATAAGTAATTTAGAGTTATAAATTCAAAGTTAATTTAGACTCACTGAAATGTGGCAGTGGCTCCCTAGACTTTTAGATACAAGTCTAGGATCAGGAGCATATTAAAGTGCTCCAGGGTTCTGTCTTCACTTACACTATGTAGTTAAATAATCATACTTAAATAATCAAGGTGGCTTTGAAATCTTGTTTGTCACAGAAAAAAAAAAGAGAAAACTTTACTGTGGTAGAATCCAAGCTGTAATGTTTAATTTCTGTAAGAAATCAAAAATTTATTAAATTATGGCACTGATAGGATTTAAGTAAATGAATAGTGCTCATTTTATGTCTCTGAACTCTTGTTCTGAAATAGTGAAATCTGTAGAATTGCTATTGGAGCTATGAGTAATACATCAAAGAATGCCTGAGTCAACACTTTGGAAACACTCTTTGAAAATCATATAATTTAGGTTGGAAAGGATTTTCAGAGCTTGCCAGTTTGTCTGATCATGTTCAGAGCAGGGTCAAGTAATCAGATTTGTCAGTGACATGTCCAGTTGAGTTTTGATCACTTTCCAAGGATGGAGATTCCATTACTTCTCTGGACAGCCTGTTTGACCACCCTCACTACTGTTATTTCTTTCTGATAACAAATTGGAATTTTTCATCTTCTAGCTTGTGGCTATTACATCTCCTTCTCTTGCTCTGCACCTGTCTGAAGAACAGTCTGTCTCTGTATTCTCTATGCCTGACTGCTAAATGAAAGATAAAGATCTCCCTTGAGCTTATTCTTCTTTAGGCTGGATAAACCCAGCTCTCTCAGCCTCCGTGCTGTGTCATGTGCTCCAGCTCACAAACAGCTTGGTGGCCCTGTGCTGGACCCCCTCTCATATATCAGTGTCTTTATTGCCGAGTGGAACCCAAATCTCGATGTTGTAGTTCAGGTGTTGTCTGGACGGTACCAAGTCTCATCTGAAGATGGAAAGGAAGAAAGGGAGTTATGAAAAAAACCAGATGGCTGTTCATTTTCTAGTAGAGCTCAGTCAGTTGCTGGCCTTTGCTGCAAAAACATGCTGCTGTGTTCAAGGAAGGGCAATCATCTCTCTTACTTCATTTGCTTTTTTCAAGATAAAAGCCTGGTGGAACAGAACAGGTACAAAATGGCTTGTAAATTTTTATATTCATATTTTTTATAAACTCAGGACCTGCATTCTTGTTCAGTGTATTGTCCAAGAGAGAAGCTTTTTTCAGATGCAGGCAAGTATAAGTTGTTGCTGGATTTCCTGAGCTTATTTCGTATGTACAAAATAAAATTATTTGGAATTGGTTTGTGAAACATAAAAGCATTTTATCAAATTTTCTGAGTCTCCAGGTAATTTTTTTTTGAGTTATGAAAAAAACCAAACAAACTAAAAATATGAGAAACTGAGAAAGTTTGTGGGCAGATGGGCAGACTACTAGTTCTCTTCTACAAAAGAAATAAGGCTTTTCTCTTCCTCTCTTTTCTCTCCCCTGACCGCATCTCTTTTTCTTGTCAGATCCTTCCATAAGCCAGCTTTACTGATATGCAGAGAACAATTTGGGTTTAGTTTCAGAGGTTTTAATGAGTTAAGAGAGCCCGAAGAGTCATCTGAAAAGCACAGGTGTTGGCAGAAGGAGGGAGGTGATGAGAGACTGTTGACAGGAGTAGAGAACAGGACCCTTTTTGGCAGTCTTGATCTGTTAGGTTGTCTTATTGCATTCCTCATTCCCCTTCTAATGGGTAAGAGATCTGTAATTGTCAGGCAGTTACAATTACTGTTGTTAAAAGGCTTTAGGCCTTTTCCCAACAATATCAGTGAAATACAGCTGTTATGCCAGATCTTCAGTTGCATCACTCGTTTCTGTTTTAAATTACTCTGTAGTAATGTAACCTTTTTCTTTGTGTATTAGGTGCGAGAAGCTGCTTACAAGATTTTTCTTCACTCAAACGCTCAGCAGTTGGCTCGATTGGAGGAATTGCTTGCGAGCCGAAACAGCCTGGCACAGTTGGTTGGCTATGACACCTTTGCCCACAGGGCTCTTCAGGGAACAATGGCCAAAAATCCAGGTACAAGGCATGTATGGAAAGACATGTTGAGAAATCAAATGTGTGACATGAAGTCAAAGTTTGTTGGTTTCTTTAGCTAAGTTTACACTTCTTTCAGTGAAGTATTTTATTGCAGTTACATTTTGCTGTATGCCATACTCGTGCTCTCTGTAAATAATAGTACTCACTGAGGAGGATCTGGTATTTTGGTTCAGAATTGATGCTCACTCCTCAGATTATGAAGGTGTCGTTATCTCAGCACGTAACAAAGTAAATGTACTACTAAATTCTCTTGAAATAATGTCAGTGGAGTAGTTCGTTAAAAAATCTAAGGAATTTTTTTTGTTTGGAATATTCTCATGTAAGCTTAAGATCCTTTAGGGAAAAATAATTTTCATATTTTTTCCTTCCTTCTAGAAACAGTAAGGCAATTCCTGGAGAAGCTTTCTGAGCAGTTGTCTAAGAGGTATGTCTTTTTCACGGAGCTATTTTTTTAACCATACTCATTATTTCAAGAATAGAGGGACTTGTGCGCTAATAAGTTAGTCAGTGCCTCTTATTATATGCTCTAATGAAGCAAAAACCAAAAATTTCCCAGAATTTTGAGAGAAGGCTATTTGCTTAGAATAAATTCAGTGTCTGTGATCAGAGAACATCCAGGACTGAATGCAGCAAATGCAGTTAACAGCAAACGAGAAGACCAAGTTGACATGTAGAAAAACACCTCTCCTGGTCTTCTTGCCATATGCACAACTCCAAATTTTTTTTTATCTATTAACAAATTTCCCTGTTTGTCCCTCTTGCCACCCTGAGCTCCACACAGCACAAAACAATTTAATCACTGGGTATAAATGGGGTGTATTGTAAGAATGAAAATGCTTTGGAGGTGTACAACCACATTAAGAGGGACTGGATTTGTAAGTGCCTGAATGGCAGAAGCAGAGCAGAAAAGTTTTTCAGCTGTGGTATGTAGGCCTGCCATTTTATATAGTAATTTTATATATGTACTACTGTAAATCTCTGATGATGGACGTTTTCTTAGGATGGAGTATTATCGTGTACTGTATTACATTGCTCAAAAATCTTTCATTAACATTTTCATCATAAAAATATTTTTCAGAACTCAAAAGGACTTTCAAATGATGACAAAGATGAAAATGAAGCTCAACCCCCATAATTCAGTAAGTTACATTTCCATATGTAATTTTCTTCTAAAAAATATAGTATAAGGTAATTATGTTCTACAATTACCTCTACTTTAGTGTACAAGAGAATTAGAAACCAGTCGAATTAGAAACATTCTCTCTTCTGGCTTCAAATGCTTTCTGACTACTTAGCTGCTGTATTAAAACCAAATATTGAGTATGAGAGCTGTTGGTTTATACAAAGTGATACTGAGATAACAAAAACATAAAGCAGTAAAGAGAGTATCACTTTGCTTTGAATTAATTGACTCATTTGAAAAATAAAGGGTGTACTTTAGGTTAGATTCAAATTCAGTTTGTATACTACACTGTATGTATCTGAATGCTGTACATATCTAGGTTTATCTTTTTTATCTGAATTGAGTTTATTTCTTGAAGTCTAGTATGAAGTCCTGTTATGTAGTTGAGTAAGAAGACCGATATTCAAGAAATATCAAAAAAAAGTTTTCAGTTTATGATATATGATGCTAGTTTTGGTGATGGTTTGAGCCCTGACTGTTTCCCATTATGTTTTAAGATTCTGTGACTTGCTGAAACTGCAAAAATACTCAAAGGAAACAAAACTTTTACTTTGGGTTCACTTGCTGACCATTATTGTAATTATAAGCTGGAATTCTCTTTCAGATGCTGATGCCATGGGATCACCCATACTACAGTGGAGTCCTTCGTGCTGAGAGGTAAGCTCCTTATGTTCCTGATTGTAATGTAAATGAGTGTCCTTGCAATAAGGAAAAGAAAGTCCTCAGTATAAACAGGATTTCTTTCTTTGAAGATGTACCTCAATATGAAAAAATAAATATTATCTGGTGAGAGTGTTGTTTGTAACATTTTTGAGTTACTGCTGGAATGCCTGTAGAAGTTTTTGGTTTCTCTGTTGTTTTGCAGGCCCTCTTTGAAGATAAAAGGGAATGAAGCAGTTTCAGCATAGATAGAAAATTCTTATTCTTGTTTTGCTTTTAGTTCTTAGCTGGGCTGTAGTACTGTTTCAAAATAAATTTTGACCACTGAATACAATCCAACTTCTCTTCATATTTTAGCTTCCTCGTGCTTCTTACCGAACGTGCAGACTTGAAATAGCAACTTCTTCAGTAAATCTTTGCTGTTTATGGGTAGAATTCATTCTTCTCTCACTTGCAAAGACTGGAAAATAAATGCTTTTCACAGACTTAAATAGTGCACAAGACCTTTGCACATAATGAGATGTCAGCTCTGAAAGATGTAAGCCCTGCATGTTGCCTTTATTAGATCAGCAGTGGTGACCTTTTAGGTTTCTGTTGGAAAAGATAATTGAAATTGTGCTGCTCTCACAAGGGGGTTTAGAAAAAATCTTCCTTCACTTCAGATTTACAGTTTCTTGGTTTTTAAACAAACATAGACTGGATGTATCTGATTAAAATAGTAGTTTACTCTGGATCAAAAAGCTGTGGTAGTATAGACATGTCATGGAAGGATTGGCAGCGGCTGACTTGGTTGTTTTAAGAATTGGTGTGTGCCATAAGGGTTAGAGCATTAGGTGTAGAAGGCTGTTTGTTACTTCTCCTGGAGGAGTGTCTTCTGATGCTGATAGTCCTTAGTCTTACTGGTCTTACTGTCCTTCTTAGATCTCCTCAGGAAGCCAGCCATCTCATAATTGAGTTGCTGATGATCACAAGTAGATTATTCTACTCCTTTTGGCATTAGAAAGAAAAATGTTTCCTTTCTTTGGGGGGCTTTGTGAATGGAGAGCTGCAGGTGAAACAGACCCAGACATTGGCAGTGTGTCTTTGCTATTTTTTTGTATTCAGGCACAAAGTGTGGAAGTTGGATCAATGTGAAGAGTCTCCTGAATCTTTGTAGGGTGTCCCTGATTACAATGCAGGATTGGGGCCCAATGTTTTTCTCCCTCCACCTTGGGTGGGAATATTTGTTTCTGGCAGGTATACAAGCGTCTACAAGACAGGGAATAAAAAGCAGTTCTCCTTTCCATTGTGTGCAGAGCTGCTTTGCTTTAAACAAGAGTGTAGATTTTTCATGGTCTTGTTTTCTGGGTGGTTGTCTGTCTTTGGAAACAGTTTTTGATCTAACTGACTGAAAAAGGCTTTACATTTCATTCTGCCCATATTCTGGGTGTTTAACAGGGTGCTGGACACTGGGTAATCAGCTCTGAAAAGTAAAACTCACTTCTCCCCTGCATAGTGTCAAGGACCATGCTTTATGACGGAAACTAGGCAGGAATCAGAGTATTCATACAACAACCAGAGGATGGGAATATACCTTGTCATGTCTGTGCCCTAAACGCCTTGTTACCCGAACGGGAATCTCCTATCCTCTCTCTTGTATTTGTACTTACCTCTGTTTGACCGCATCCCTTCTTGAATGCCCTGTGGGTGCTATGGTATGTTCAGTTCATCACTTTTGTATCTGGAAGATGAGAACTGTGTCTGTCACACAAAGCTTCATACTGGCTGGAGTTTGATTTTTGGCTGTTTGTTGTTACTCTTTTCCTAACTGAGCCAATTATCTTGTATTAAATTATGTATCTAAGGAAAAGAGATGTTGTTTTCCTTTTTTGTTTGGTTGGCTTTTTTCCATGGGAAAATGATTTAATGCTTTTTTAAAAAAAAAATTGTATCGTGTTTCTTTTTTTATTTATAAGCTCAATAAATAATTTCTTTTTTACTTCTATCTTATTATATTTTGCATTTTTTCATCATGGAGTGACAAAATATATTTTCAAACAAGATGGACTTACCTGTCATGCATTTCTTACATTCTTTGTTTAGTCTATTATTTTTTTTTGGTCTTTAAGGATTTCTCTCTGTTGGAAGAAATTTACTTTTAGTTTTAGGTCTTTAACAGAAATGCCATGGTTGTATTTGTAATAGTGCTGTGCACAGAGCATGGCTTATGTATTTGTCTGTCATGTTTTGGGACTCAGTAGTAGTTTGCGTGGTGGATTTCTGTATTAGGGATTTATCTTGTCTTTTCTTCTGCTTAGGGAAATGTTTTTGTTCAAAGGGAAGCAAGTGTATGTTTTTGGGTATTCCTTTTGGACTGCTGTTGTCACTGTGGCTCCAGCTGAAGTACGGACCCATAGTTTCCTAAGTATTGTCAGGTACATACAATGCAGATTGTTTTTACAAACCTAGGTATAAAGAAAGAGACTACAGGGATTTAATTCTTGATTAAGTAACTCAGCAATTTTTGGTATTTCGCACATGCAGCACTAGGGGGTGCAAAAAAGATTAGCTGGGACAGTGTCTATGTCTGCTGGAAAATGTTTACTGTTTCTTAGTTTGGCCTATACAACCATTCCTCTTCAGTCCTCCAGATTTTGACCAGCTACATGTCAAATGACATTGCAACTCATGACGTATTTTTAAGGTGTCTGTATATGTAGCATGTTGTATATTTTAAATAAATTTATATATTTTATCTTCTAGATATACGTTTAGTCTTTACTGTAACAGGATTACGGAAACCAATGCTTCATTAGATTTCTAATAACTAGTTTTAAGAGGTAGATATTTACTTGTGAAGGATGCAGGATGTCCTCATGCGTTTGGACTGTAGAGTTTTGATGCCATTTGCTATCGCATCAGGTTGGTTTCATTGTCATTGCTTCCACAGCTGTTACCGACCATTGCTGCTGTTCTGTCACTTGAACAGCAGGAGGCACTCCAGACTCAAGCCACAGAGTTGCGGTTGTTCTGTCTAAACTCGGCCGCAACAATTTTGGTTCTGTCAGCTTTCACCAAGTCTTTTCCCTGGAAACTTGATCCTACTTCAAAAGAGTAAGCCTCCCATTGATGGGAACAGGATATTTTACTTTTTTTTCCCCCCCTGTCTATGTTAAGTAGCCTCTCTGGTTTTAAACCTACACTTAAGACAGTGTAATGTTTTTGTAGCTATAGTTTAAGAGGCAGGGAAAATACATGTCAGTATAAATGTGAGAGAAACAGGAGACAGAAATCTGAAATTCATGGTAGCAGTATCTTAAAAGAAGATAGAGTAATTAGGAGAACCTCAAGAATTTTGGCAGGCTAAGGGTAATAAACCAGTGAATGCTAGAACATGCTTCAGCGTCTAACAAGTAAGAAGATGTCTAATATGTATATTATAAAAATAATAATGTTGAGTTTTAGTGCAGACAAGTACCCAAGTATTAATTAAATCGCATTACTTCTCAGTAAGTGCAGCTGTAATTCTCAAGGCCCTGATCTTGCAAAGATGTGGTAGTCCTGCTGACTTCTTCCGGGTCAGAAAAAACCACAACAGAAAATCACCCCCAAAAGGCTGTGAGAGACTTTTTGAGGTCAGCCATTTGCCTTGAAGGTAGGATTGGCTGTGCTTAGTCACTTCTGATAGAGGTGCAGAACTGTTCTTGAAAGTTGTCAGCAGTGAGCTTCATGTATTTGGTATTGACTCCTGTTTCCTTAACCTGTGGTTCTTGCCAAGCTGGCTTGACTTCACTGGCTGTAATTCACTGTTAGGATTTTTGCCAAAATGTCCCAGATTTTATTCAGCTTGAAGCTGGGATGTGCTTGCAGAGTACTGACTCTGTGCTAGTCTCTTTCTTTGGGTCTGCAGAAGGAAATAAGACCAGCCTTGAGGATGACAGAACAATGCAAAAAATAAGTTAGTTTCCTGATATGTAGGGAAAGAGAAGCCACTGTGACAGCTGCAGGCATTTTGGATCTTGGGGTGCCATCTTAGCAGAAATTAGTAATAAATCACCTCCATTCTTGTTGAGATTGTACATAAGTTGCTGGCTCCAGGGCAGGGTAGGCACCACTTCTGGATTTTCTTAGAGGGGTAGGTTCAATACCGAGGTATGAAAACATGACTGGATGTTTCTCAAATTCCTAAAAGCTGCAGCTTATATTGAGGTTTGCAAGTTACTGGTAAAGAAACTTGTTCATGGCTGCTTTTTGTTGAATTATTTTTAGTTTTATGAAAGACTGTTCTCTCTTGGGAACGCCATGTAGGAGAATAGCCCAGACTCTTTGTGGAACATGTGAGAAAACTCTCTCTCTGTTCGATTTTGAAAGCTGAAGTGGAAAATTAATGCAAAATAAAACTAGGAAATCTTTTAACCAAAGTGCTCAGAGAGGAGAACTTTCTGTAACAAACTCTTCATAAGAAAGGGAAGGCATACCTTCTGTTAAATCAACTAATGCAGGTATAGAAAAGTCCACTTTAGCTCACCAGTCACTAAAGCTGGCAGATTAAGCTTTTTGGAGGGAAACCTGGAAGTTATTGAAAAGGATTGCTGTGAAGCAGAATTCAACTTTCAAGAGTTATTTCTTTATTCAAAACGTTGTGGAAGAACAAAGAAACCGTTAATTTGAAAACTAAGTCACATCTTGAAGTTGTGTGCAGTGTTGATACTAGTATTTTGAATTACCCCTTGACCTCCTCCAAAATATTCTAGGAAGCACAATTAACAGAAAGAAAAAAGGGCTGTGAAATACAGGTGCTACTTTATGGTTGATGAGAGTACAAAGGCTTTCTATTATTATTTTTTTTGTTATTATTTTTAAGAAATCCAGAGTCTTCTATAAATCATGATTAAGAGTCTCCCTTTAGGTAAAGAATTAAGTTTCATAGTCTGTCATGTAATGAAAATTGGAGGGGGTTTTCCTTATGTTGATCTCTTCACATTAACCTGAGGGGCTCATCTCACTTTTATCTTCACTAACAAGATCTTTTCAAGTTTCTTTGAAAGTTTTGACAGGATCTGTTTAATTAGAGATAGTTAACTTAGTCATCTGTATTTTTTTGGATGTCAACGGGATAATAATTTTTCTTACAGAAACCCCCAAAGAAGTCAGGATATGGCTACATTTGATAGCCACCAATAAGAATTTTTGCCTGGCAGCTAATTTGCAATTGTTAGGAGTCTGAATGCCTGTGTTCTGAAGAATAGTGATACTAATTCAAATATCCTCAGTGTTCAATTTTATAAAAAGCATTCTAGTAGAATAGATGAAAGTCATGTTGCACAAAACAGTCTTAGCTTCCTTCCAAAGCTACAGCTTAAATGAATGTGATTTTAGAAGTCTGCATTTTTTTTGGACTCAGTGAAGTCATACAAGCTTAGAAATAATTATTCATAATCACATACTATATCTTTGTTCCTCACAGGGGCACAGCCTTTTTGTTTGAAGCCTGCTGTTCTTGAAGAATAACCAAACCTCATTGTGTCAGTTAACTTCTTTTTATAATCGTTTTTAAAATTGGTTTGGCTGCTTTGCTTCTCTTAAAAATACGGCTGGGCTGCAAACTGTGAAAGTAAGGTGTCTGGATTTCTAAAATGTAGTTTATCCTTTAATAAAAAGCAGGAATTTACATTAAAGAAACTACAGTTTTCTTTGATTGTTCTACTTTTGTTAGGAGGGCACTGAGATTTCTCTTTGTGAAGTTTCTGAGCTCATATTCTGACGTAGAGTATATGAGAAAATTTTAATTCTTTCCTGGGCTTTGTTATAAATACAAATGCTTTGGCATTTGAAATCAGATGTTCAGAGTGAATTAAGTTACTGGAATGTGCAAAATAAATGCAGAGCAAACCTATTGTATTCAAGTTTATGTGTCTCAGTCTTTCACAGTTTTTGACATGTAAGCATGAGAGTTATGCAATTCTACAGGAGAAACAAATAATTTAAGGTTCATTATTACAATAAAAGGGACCTCTTTGAGTCTTGATTTTTATCTTTCTTAAGTCGAAGCAGCTTAACTGAAAGTTTGGCACAGAGGCAAGTATTCTTTTCCACTGTAGAGGAGTATATATTCATGTATATATTTGTTGATGCTATTTCTGATTTGTGCAGAGTGAGTGTGTATTGGTATCCACTTTTTTTTTTTGCATAAATGTTGTTTTTCCTACGTAAAAACTAAAACCAACCTTTTAAAAAATATTAATATCTAGGCATATACAAAATCCTTGATTTCAGGAAGTCTTCTTTTAGATTAATCGTTGTGTTTTCTGGTGGGTGTGTGTATGTCTGTAATGGATAGAAGTTTTGATATTTCCTTCTCCTATTCTTCCAGAATTACATTCAGATCCTTTAAGTTTCATGTAATGGCTTAATGAAATTTATGTGCTCAAGTTCAAGGGTAGCTGGGAAAATCTTTTTGTAGCACTGCAAATTGCAAATATCAAAAATCAGTCCGTACCTGGTTTTTTTTTTTTATTTTTTGCCTGAGATCACTAGAAGAAATGTTACATGGCAAGAAGTCTTTTTGACTGGAATGTATAGTTCTCTGCCAAGTTCTGTTGAGATCCATCAGAACACCTCCTGAGATCCATCTCTCACCTGCATTTTCAAAGGCATATTCCCATAGAAAACGCTGTGCTCTTCATCCTTTTGGTATTCAACTATACAGCATGCAGTCCAGTCAGGGAAGCTAAGTTCCAGAAAGGACCAAGAGCTCATAGCTGAGCTCTAGACTTCTGCTAGTTACCTCTAACTGGTACCTTATTATGTGTTACAATATTTGTGTCTACACTTCTCTGGTGACATAGGCATCCTAAGGCCCAGAACTCACATTTTAAGCAAAAGGGTATCCAGACAGGGTGTTTGATTCTTGCCCTGGCTTGCTTAGCTGCCCTAAATCCTTTATTGTAGGAAGTGCTGTAACCATGTGTCCATGTGTCTGCCGGCTTTGGTGACAGCAGTACAACGTTTTGCTGGTGATGTTACTATGCCATGGGCATCATCATCCCTGCCTGAATTCTGTCTGCTTTTCTGGGGCTGCAAACTACAGCACACAAGAAAACCTGTCTTCCAGCTCTTTGCAGTAGTTTTTGTCACTAAATGCTGTCTGTCTCCAGAACATTAACCTTTCTTCCTAGTAGCAGTAACCCTTAGCAGAAATTTTACTGGTAGCAGAGTGCCTGTTACTGTAGTTCAATATGGGTCTTGTTAATTTCCTTTCTGATTTCTTTTCCCAAAAATACTTCAGTGCACTTCCTGTTGGAGATAAAATCGTAACTTGTCTGAATAAATGTGGAGGCAGCTTGCCAAAGAGTGTGCTCATAATAGAGCAGCTGCTTCTTGCAGTTTTATTTCAATTTTTTACTGTTTGTTTTAAATAGAAGGCACAAAGCTGTACAACTATTCAAGCTCACAATTGATAACAGCTTGAAAATTGTGCATAAAGTGATTCTTAGAATGATTGCTGCTGTAACATGTATAATAAAAATAATTATATACACAGTAGGGTCATCAACATTTATTAACATTTAGATTATGAAGATTGCTTTGCTCTGACTAGTGAGCATTTCAGGGGCAGGCTAAGCTATAGAACTTTGGAAATTTTGCATTCTGCTCTTTTTTATGTAGAGTCAGTATTAGTTAATTCATTAACTGAAGCTGTTGTCCTTTCGTTCTGTCGATTGAGAAGTAATGTGCAGTGGAATCCCAGAATCACAATATTGTTTGGGTTGAAAGAGACCTCTGGGGATCATCCAGTCCCACCCCCTGCCAGGGCAGGAATGCCTTGGTTTTAGAGGTAGGGTCTTCTTGGGAGGCTCTAGTCTGCGTTTACAAATACACTTGGTTTCATCTTTGGAAAAAAGGGATCAAAGAAGCACCATTCACCTGGGATAGAAGATGGGGAACTTTGAGTTTTCTCTTTAGCTTCAGGAGAAATTAATTTTACAGTCTTGGATCAGCCCTCAAAAAGGCTCTGCATCCTACACAGACAAGTTCTGTCTTTGTTACTGGGCAATTTAAAAGCTAAAGGAATGTATTGGGAGAAGTTTTCATCTTAAAGTTTTATGTGGTCTTTTAGAAAATCTGGCCCAGGTCAGAGCGTGTTTTGAAGATACAACCTGAGACCCTTTAATGGCATGAGAATTTTTGTTCAAAGGACTGAGGGAAGAGAAGTTTTGATTGCTGTCACAATCACAGTCCCCATTGCTGCCAAGAAGATGAGCCTACCATGTTTTTAGATTGGTATGAATTTGAATGCCAAAATACTGTGCCTGGGAAATGTTCTTGCAGTTCCATTAATGTGATGAAGCTGTCAGTAACTGAGATTGGGTAATCATTTGCTGGCTAACAGATGCTTTTTTCTTGTCATCTGGAAAAAATGAAGTTGCTAATGACTGCTACCATTTTAGTGCCTGAAATCAACCAAGAATCTTCAACAAGGGAACATCTACTTTGTAAACTCTTCGAAATACTTTTCTACCCACACCCATATGCCAGATTTAAGTTTTAGAGATCTAGTAGAGATTGCAGCATTTCCTGTTCTGTTCATTGAGTATTTTTATTTTTGGGAAAGGTTCAAGTCTTTTAATTTCTTCCCTTTTCCCCATTGTCCTCCAATCTTACCTAGTGTTACACCTTTTATTTCTCAGTGAGTAGCATTAAATCTTGAAGGTGGGGGCTCAGAAAAGAGTCAGTGATATGTTTGCTCTTGCCACAGATTGCAAGATCATGTATCCGTAATAATTCCAGGAACTGAGGTTTTGGTTGTAGGGCATCAGTTTCAGATAGCTGAGGTTTTGGCTAATTGCTGTTCCTAAGTAAGCCCAAAGAGCGTTTTCCTGGAACCGGTGCAAGTTTGGGGTTAGGCTTTCTTCAGTTATAGTTGGTTGTACTTAATTTGTGAAAGTAGAGTTCATGTATGAGGTAGGACCAAATTCAAAACTTGGGAATTGAATCTGTGTTTTGGTGTCTGGAGTGATTACTGCTTAGAGGGTATAGACTGGTATTTAGACGAAGATTTTTGAAGATGTATTACACACTTCTTGGAGGAGTAGCTTTTTTTTTTTCAGTAGCCAGTACTCATTTTGAAGTATTATTGGTTATTATCATCTGATTGTGATAATTGCACTATATTATGGGTTTTAACCCCTTTCTCCATAACTCCTAGGACATTGCACTGGCTAGCAAACAAACAATGGATGCCAGATAACTCAAGGTTTAATAATCTCCGCTGATTGCAGCTAGGTGTGTCCAAAAGTGGTTTAAGTATTGGGTCTGTGGCATAAGACACTAGTGGTATTTGAGGATATTTCAGTATCTTCAGCTTTGATCTTTTTTTGCACACTGATGTAATAGGCAAGGCGTTGGACAAGAAATGGACAATTGAGATCAGAACTAGAAACATTTTTGTTTTGGCATTCTGTATTAAAAAAATGTTGTTTTTCAAGACTTTTTTCAATTTTCCATTGGCAAGAAGAGCATTAACACACATTTTTCATTAAATGTGGGAGAGGTTTGATCCTGACAGTGTTCTACCAGGAGGGAATGACATTAACTTTGTATAGTTTCTATTTAAGTGGTTGTTTAGTCAGGACTGCATTGTACTCAAAATGTCAAGATTGTGACATCTTCAAACAGTAGCCAGAGTAGGGGGCTAGTTCCTCTGGGGAGTCTGCCTTATGGCATCATAGTCTGTTACTCCTATTTTTCTGGGGGGTGGATAAGTATAATGTTTTTTTCAAAGGACAAAACTATTACAGACTGATTTCCTGCCACCACCCCCTCCCCCCACTTTGAATAGTAACAGGATATTACACAGTATTTACCAGAAAGCCTTCTTCCCATCCTTTTCATCTTGGGGTAGGGTCATGATCATGTGGACATCATGTATGTTCAAGGAGTGTTGAGAATAAGGAAGAAGCAGGCATCGATCTTCTCCCTGTAATTTATTAGTGTCAGCTGTTCTATCCATGAAGAAATATTATTGCTTTCTCCTGCTAGTATGTATCTGTGTTTTTGATAGATATGAAATGGATAAAATATGAAAATTTTGACGAATTAAATAAAACTTAGTTTCAGAGGCTGTTTTTTTCCACCCCTCCAGCAAACACATAAATCCAGTATTTCAACTGAATGTGGTAATCCTTTGCAGCTAATATGAAACGTTGTCTTCCTCTGATAAAGCTGGAATCTCTCTCATACTGCAGCTGTGTCTTCTTAGTCCTAGGCTCCATATGACATCTTCGCAAAATACTTGAGGTTGGAAATTTGCACTGGAGGTCATCTGCTCCAACCCCCTGCTAAAGCAGGGTCCCCTAGAGCTGGATGTCTGGGATCATGTCCAGGCTGCTTTTCAATATCTCCAAGTTGCAAGACTCCGTAGCCACCAGGGGTAACCTGTGCCACTGCTTGCTAATCCTCACTGGGAAAAAATGTTTCATGGTGTCAAGATGCAGCATCTCGTGTTCCATTCTGTGCCTGTTGCCTCTGGTCTTGTCACTGGGCAGCACTGAGAAGAGCCTGGTTCTGTCCTCCTTGTACCCTCCCTTCAGGAATTTATTCCTTGTTAAGATCCCTCTGAAACTTCTCCTTTCCAGGCTGAACAGTATGGCCATGTCTCTTATCCTGAGGAGTCGAGCCCTGGACACAGCACTTCAACACTGGACACAGTGCTGAGTAGAGCAGAAGGGTCACCTCTCTCAGCATGCTGGCCATGCTTGTCCTAATGCACCCAGAATGCTGTTTACCTTCTTTGTGGCAAGGGTTCCTCGCTGGCTCATGTTTAACTTGGTGTCCACCAGGACCCCCAGGTCCTTGTCTGTAAAAATCCTTTCTTACTGGGTGTCCCTGAGCATATCCTGGTGCCTGGGGTTGTTCTCCCCAGGTGCAGGGGAGAACTTTTTGAACTTCTTGAGGTTCCTGTCAGCCCATTTATCCAGCCGATTAAGGTCCCAGTGGATGGAAGCAAGACTCTCTGACATATCAGCCACTCCTCCCAGTTTGGATGACACTCAGTTTGGTGTTGTCTGCCAACAACCGGACAGGACTGGATCCAGTATTGACCCCTGGAGCACACTGCTGGTCCCTGGCCTCCAACCAGTCACTGTGACACTCATCACCTCCCTCTGGGCCCTGCCATTCAGCCAGTTTTCTGTCTGCTCATCCAGCTCATACATCAACAGCTTCACTGCAAGGATCTTATTGGAGACAGTGTCGAAGGGCTCACTGAAGTCCAAGGAGGTGAGGTGCACTGCTCTCCCCTTTTCTGCCAGGCCAGTTATTTCATCATATGAGGTTATCAAGTTATTAAAGCATGACTTGCCTTTGGTGAATCTATGTTGACTACTCTTGGTGACTTTCTTGTCTTTCATGTTCTTGGAAGCAGTTTCCACGCGTAGCTGGTCCATCCAAAGAAATTCTACTCTTTAGAAAGTTTTGAGCAGCCTTTAGACATCTTTTGATTTTTCTTGTCTCTTGTGTAAAAGTGATTTAATTTCATGAAGTGTTTTCAAGGGTGCTATTCTTTAATTTCGTATAGTTTTCATGTTCTCTTATCCTGCAGCTGAACTCACTGTTGGGAGTTAAATGTTTTAATTTCCTGCAGCTGTGAAAATCTGATGTTTTATTATGAATGTGAGCTGTTGGTAGTGTTAAATTTTGATTTACTGAAGTGTGTGTTTGTAGTATTGTATCGTATGGGTTCTTTCTTGAAATACTTTATTACCTTGTCTCTCTTCTCCCAGTGGGCAGAGAGGAAATGGCACGGAAACCCTGGATGATACTGGATGTCTGGGGGGAGAAGGGTGTGCAGGCTTTGCACATAGGCATAGCTTTGGCAGGACTGATTGAAATGCTCTCAGCAAAAAAGCCCTTCAAAGAGCCCATGTGCAATTAAACCACTTGAGCTTGTCTGTAGACAGTACTTTTGTAGCCAGATATTAGTTGAAGAAGCGATTCTTTGAATTACAAATGGAAAAACTCAGCTTAGTATTCATAGTGGCACGTAGAATGAAAATACAAGATTTTTAAAGTGATATGACAAAAACCAGTTCTAAACTGTTATGGAAGTTGTTATGATTTGCTGCCAGAGGAAGGGTTATTTTAACAGGTCTTGTAGTCTGTATGCAGGGAGAGCTTCAGAGCAGAATCGGGCGGTCTGAAGCACTTAGTGGTGTGGTTCAGTTTTCATGGTAACAATCTGGGCAGAAGGCAATCACTGGGCAATTCTGTAAAAGCGTAGAGAAATCTGAGATTCACCTGCTAAAACTTTCCAAAAAGTGCCATATTGAAGGAATTACTGACTTAGAAATTCTTAGGATTTTCAATACATACCCTGTAATTCTGTACTTCGGGGTGGAGGGGGGGAGCTCTGTGTGTCAATCAGTGTCCTTTGTACTCCAAATTTCTGTGGCTTATATGAAAATTAACTTGTCTCTTCTGCTTTCTTTTTGGGACTTGCTTTCAGTCTTTTTATCTAACTTGATCTAAAGTGATTTATATCATGCTTATTTTCTTAGGTGTAATGACTTTTTGAGTAAGAAGGAAAATGTGTGTATAGAAGCATGCAGCGTGTGAATTTAAGTGCGAAGATCTTGAAGAAGTGTGTCAGTATGGTAGAGGCGAAGTCTGCTTTATTTTCTGTGTTCTACTATAGTTAAGAATAGAATGGAATACACTGGATTTAGGTTCTTGCATTTGTGATGTGAAAATAAGCAAAATCTTGTGCCTTACCATATTGTGGCTTAGAGGAGTAGCCCCACCCTTCTGTGCCTCACAGTTCAGTGATGCCCATCAGTGAATCAGAGCTGCAGTCATAAGCAGCACTTTGGTAAATGAAGTATCCCCATTGGGCTTGTTTTTCATGTCTTTGAGTGGGAGTGAGAAGGAAGGAAGGGGTAGGTGTTTGGGTAGGGACTATCTGGCTCTTTCACAGCTGGTCTGTAACTAAGCCTTTTGATCACAGGCCTTAAAATATCATGGTTCTCGTCTTTGGTGTCCAGCTATTGTAGTCTAGCTGATGCATGTTTAAATTTCAGTGACTCTCATTCTCTAGACTTAAACAGTTTTTACTCTGAGACCTCAGAAAATGGTATAAATAACACTTGTTTTTTGTATGTGAAATGGGCTTTATATGTGAAATGAGGGAAGAGCATTTTTTGTCATTTGGAGTGTACACACAGTTACTGAATTAGATTCTGGTTCTGATTTTGCTGTTGTCTCAGAAGAATCACGTGGTGCTGATCAGCTTGTGAAAGGTGTAAGTTTGCAAAGCATTTATTTGTTTGATACGTTTGTAGTGTGTTTACTTTTTAGGGTCAGAGTCTCAGGGAGTTTGAGCCCTTTTACAGGCTGCATACATCTCTGAACTACTTTCTGAATTTTTTGTTCATTCTCAGTTTATATGAATGCATGCAGATGTGTGATGTCTTCCTCCCTGTGAGTGTCTTCTGTGCTACAGCATCTTGAACATAGTTGATTGAGGTTAAGCTCAGGAAGCTTGGCCATGTTTGAAATCCATGTCAGATACTAAAATTTTCAGGTGGCTCACAGCTATAAGATGTTTTCTGCGTGGTTCTAGAGAGTCCTCAGAGCTTGAGGTGTGTTTTTTGTCTGGGAGGCGATTGTGTCTGCTTGGTGTTTCTGTTGCTGTAGTGAAAGGCAAGACTGCAGAGTCAGCAGTGCTTACCAGTTGGTTTCCTGCCCTAGCTGAGGGTTTGGCTTACACCACAGCCAAAGCCAACTTGTTTTTCTGATCAGTCACACAGTGCAGCCTTGGCATGGGGAAGGCACTTGAGTGCCAGTGGCCTCTTGTGGATCAAAAGCTACTGCTTGGCCACCCATCATGTTGCCATGGTCTGTTTGGGCTACACGTTCACCACATTTCTGAAAATCATAGTCAGGATCTGTTGAATTTGGTATCCAGATTTGAGTATAAGAAAAATTTAGATAGTGCAAAGCACTGTGACTGTGACTTGGTTTCACTATCTGAAAGATAAAGCCAGACACGCTCACTAAGGGCCTTTGGGCTGAACTAGTGTGTTTTGTGACATCTTGTGCCTTGGAGGTGAGTACTGTAGTTTATGTAGCTCTCCTGACTGATTGGTTTGGGATTCTTGTATTCCCTTAGGTACAACATTGATCCTGGCTTGTACTGTCCATTTTTCTCTCTTGGGGCATGCATGGAAGGTTTGAACTCTTTGTTCAGTCAGCTCCTAGGAATCTCCCTCTATGCTGAACAGACAAAGAGAGGAGAGATTTGGTCTGAAGATGTTCGAAAGTTGGTAAGTATTCTTGTTTCCAGCATCTCAAACCAAAGGGAAGATAAACAAGATACTGTGTTCCTGTGAGCCACAAATCAAACTTTTTTAAAAAAATTACTTGGATACCTATCAGAGCACAAACTAGTTGTCTAATTTTAGTTGAAGTTAGACCTCAAGAGCTTTAATCATCTCTTTAAGTGCCTTTTGGATGTTTGGTGCTTTATGGCCTTAATACTATCTCTGTGTCAAGGATGCCTGAATCAGAAACAGTTTCTCTGTTTGGAGATTATTGTTGCATCTTTCTGAATGAGCCATGTTAGTTTATATAGTTTCAACTTGTAGGTGGCTAGAATGCTGTGGGTGTGTGTCCTAGCACTCATCTGTCTTTGCCTCATTTTTTTTACTCTGTATGTCATCTTTACTTTGAGATTGGTTTTTACATCTTTTATTTTTCTGCCCTCCTTTGGGGGAGGGTGGAAATAAAACCTTGGGCGATAACTTACTCATCAGATTCCCAGGTTGTTCTGTTGTCTTCCCTGCATTTATTCACTGCCAGATCTCTGCTCTTCTATCTCCAGCCTCCAGCAAGAGATGCTGTTCTTTATATACTGTGGGTCAATTTATATTACTTCTTACTCTTTCTATTTTTATTTCCATGTTAAATGAGCTTCTGTTTGTCATTTGGAGGCTACAGACAGTGTTTTTTTAACACAGACAGTACTTCTAATACTAATCTGTGCCTAGCTTGTTTTGAGTGAAATACAAAAATGTCTGCAGTTTGAGAGACAAGTGGTGAATTTTGTACATATATTTTTTTTCAATAAAAATTATGAACAGATTTTACATTAGTTTTTCCCAGTTTGTTTGTCATTTATTCATTATAGATCTTGGGATTTGAATATTATGTCTTCAATTTACACGTTATCAGTGTTTTCACTGTGGAAATGATACGCCTTTTTTCTTCAGGCTGTTGTTCATGAAACTGAAGGTTTGCTAGGATACATCTATTGTGACTTCTTCCAGCGACCTGATAAACCACATCAGGTAACATGATCTGACTTCAGCTTGGGTTTTATATAAGTAATGATTGTAGCATTAGTGCCATTTGCGTTCCATGTAAATTTAGTAAAACTTGCCCATTTTAAAATAAATTTAAACAGAGTAAGTGTGTAACTTCATGTGTGGGTTTAGGTAAAATATTTTTTTAGCGTAACATTTCATTTTAAAAAACATCACCTGGTAGGCTGAACTCAGACTCTTTGTGGTACAGAGTATCAGGCACTATGGAATGTCATAGAACTCTGTTTAGAGAAATTGTAGATATTGAAACACTTATTTTCTGGCCTACTGTTTACAAGTAGAAACAATCTGACATTTATACTCTGTAATTTTTACACTCAACTAATTTTTATTCTAAATTCTTAAAACTCTAGATAGTTCTATCTGTTGTGGCTCACTCACTACGTAGTGGCAGTATATTTGCGTTAGAATGCAGTACAGGAGACACTTCACTCAGTAGAAGCATCTGCAAATTACCACCTTCAGTGAGGTGATGAATGGACAAACTTTAAATCTACATTAGTTTAATACAGAACTCTGTTTTGCTAGTATTTCACAGTATACTAGGAGTGCTGTGGGATATATTTTATAAAGAAGTTACTGCTGAAGGCTGTGCAGAGAACTTAATCTGTGCATTATGGATGTGACACATCAGTAAATTTCTTGGCGCCAGTGATATATTTTAGAAAATTTTAGCAGTTTTGATAATTCTAAAACATAAAGAAATAATTCTGTTTTCTAAGAGCGGCACAGTCTTTCCTTTATGGAATAAAGTAATTTCCTTATGAATTTGAAGCATATAATAGCGATGGAGAAACAATGCTGCTATTGAACAACACTGTTAATGATCATTGAATTCTACTCGTGTAACTGAGTATATGTTCAGATTTAATTTAACAGTTTAGCTTAATTTAATCAGTGTAATATCATTGATATAATGACATTGGCTGTCCATGTCTGCTTTTACCTTGAAAAGGATTGTCACTTTACTGTTCGAGGAGGCAGGCTAAAGGAAAATGGAGAGTACCAGCTACCTGTAGTTGTTCTTATGCTGAGCCTTCCCAATTCAGCAAGGGGCACACCAACGCTACTAAGTCCTGGCATGATGGAGAATCTCTTCCATGAAATGGGACATGCTATGCATTCTATGCTGGGAAGAACTCGGTACCAACATGTCACTGGTAAGAAAGTTATAATAGTGGTGGTATCCACTCTTGCAAGTTTGTCTTATGTGGAGTTTATAATCTTTGGAAAAGTTGGAGGTTGGGAAGTAGGTTGTACCTAGAGTAAAAGTACAATGAATCCTGGGTTGGAAATTACTTAAGAAAGTGAATGAAGGAAAATTAGTGAATTAGATCTTGCAAAGAGTAGTGAGTGTATTGGCTGGCAGGTCTCTGGCTTCTACAACCTTCTGCAGTTGTGGCAGACAGGTCGAAGACCTGTGCTGGCTAAGGCTGCTTGGCATGCTACTTTTTTTACATGTGGACAGCTTGGTATAGTCTTTTCTGCAATAGTGTGCTGGAAATCTCAAGTGCAGCAGACATTTACTTATAAAAAAAAAAACCCACCCAAACACATGAGATTGTAACTCCCTTGTCTGAAGAATTATTTTTTAAGAATGTTTTACCATTTTTGCATTATGCTAGTGATACAAAGAGGTGTCCATGGTACAGTTAATGTTTTACGAATAGATACCTTTGCACCCAATGGCAAAATATTCCTTTTTTAAGTCTTCCATTTAAAATTAAAATTGACTGAGCTGTTTGTAAGTATGTCACTACTGGACATTGTTGAAACAGATGAATACTGCCTAATTCCTTCAGTATAAGCTCTCTATAGTCCTTGGGACAGCTAAGGGCTCTCCCTCACTCCTTCCACTCATACAGCCTTGCTCATCTTGAGCTGCAGGAATACTTATATGCCCTAAATAGCTGCTTTGGTGGGAGTTCTCCTCTTGTGCTGAATCATGTGTGTCTGCATGTCAAACTCTTAGAGGGGCAGGAAATGGCTTATTTTGAGGCTCAGACTTTCCAGGACTCCATGTGTATGGTTTCTGTGTTGCCTTAGCTCCAGGCAGTCCTGCATCCCAGAGGATTTCACTCCAGATCTAGCACTGCAAAATCAGCGCTGGAGGCTGGAGGTCAGTGGTATTGTTTCTGCAGAGAGTCCTTTTTTTATGGATTTGGAATGTAACAATCAGAGGGCTCATCCCAGGGATGTCTGTTAGGGGCTGTCTGCTCTCATGGGGCGCTAGGGTGGTAAAGTATGGAAACAAGATGTGCTGGTTTGAGGAAAATTTTGGGGGGACTGTACTCTGATAGAAGGCGAATCACAGCCACCCCTCCCCCACCAGGTTCGGGGAAGGAATCTTCCTCAGAGGAAAGTGAAAGAGGTTAAAAGACCCTATTTAGTTAACAAACANGGTAAGGTCTCACGGTACCAGGTTCTGATGTTCTGATGTTCTGCACAAGTCCAGAAGAGGAGAAGGAAAAAAGAAAATAAAGTCCCAGGGGAAAAAAACCCCAAAATTCAACTCTTCGTCTCTCTCTCCGAAGAAAAGGAGCCGAAAAACTGGCCGAAAGCAGAGCCAGAAGGGTGCCTTCTCCTGCTCCACGCCCGCAGAGGAAAAAAACCGTGCAAGATAACAGTGTCCTTGGAGCACAGAACTGCTTCGAAGAAGTTCATCTGACTTTTTTTCCTCTCGCACCCAGGTTTTTTTTAAAAGGCATGAAAAATGTCTGGGCGATAGGGGATACACACCATGAAGTCACTCCAGGACACAAGATGACTATGGACTATCGTGAGAACAAAAAATTTGACGTTCTAGTTGAGATGAGCTGAGTATTTGTCATCTTTCCTGCTCTCTCTTGCCTCACTTTTCTGTAATTCAGAACTACACAGTGCAGATCAGGCATTTCCAAATACAAGGAGAATTTTTGCTCTCAAATGGATTTTTCAGCAGTTGTAGAGAAACAGTCAGTATTATGTGTCAATCCAGAATAGCATATAGCTAATGTGTCTGTGAAAGGATCGAATGTGATTTGAAATGACCTCAGAGCTGTATCTAGCAGCAGTAAGGATTAGAATGGTAAAGGTACTGGTGAAACCTCATGCAGTGTTTGGGCATAGTTTTGTGTGTCTAGTCTGAAGGTGAATTCAAACTGCAGTGAATACAGAGAAGAACTAGAATGGATAGTTTCTTAGACTTTATCTTGCCTTTGGATAATGATGGCTCAGAGAGAATGTCTTTTCTCTCAATTTAGTGGGTAAAATCCAGTGTGATAAATTCTGTTTGTACTAAAGAGCAATATCACTCTGAATCATTGAGTATAAAGGGATTATAAATTAGGATTAAGAATCAGAAAGGTTTGTAGAGGTCAAAGGAGAGATTTTAAAAACTAGTCTTCAGAAAATACTGCAAGCATACTGGGATTTAAGACTAATTCTGAATATTGACATTGTCTCTGGCAGACAGAGATAGAGGTCATGACCCAGTGGGTCCACTATGAAAGCAGCAACTTTTACATTGCTAACTTTAATAGAGAATTTAGAAATTCAGCTTTGATTTGGCAATGTGTTGCACTTTTTGAAAACTTCCATTGGGTAAGATGCTGATAAAGATTAGAGTAACGAAGGTTTTTGGGAAAGTGCTTTTTGAAAATATTAACAGCTTAGATATTACCTCATTGCACTTATATAGAACATGTCTTCAATCTGCAAGAGTGTTCCTTGAATGAATGACTTGGTATTGTAAAGTGAAGTTAATATAAAGCATAAGTAAGCTCAGCAAACAGATGGAAGCTAAAAATTGTAACTGTGGATGGGATTAAGGCAGAGTTTTATTTACATTGTAGTTTAATTTAGGTTTAGGACACTTAAAAGATTTGGTATTTCATGTAGGGCCAGTTTGGCTACAGTCTGGTTCAGCTTAAAAAGGGTGTGATCCAGAGCTTTATAAGGTGCCTCACCCAGCTGTTCAAATATTTTGTTTTACTTTGTGATTTATAGTAAAATGTGTAGGATCATAATGAAGCTTTTCTGGCAGTATGTACAATAATGGAAATAAAATATTGACTTAATAAATGAAAGAACATTAAAGTTCACCAAAAGTCCAAACTGAAAGTTGCAAAACCTTTTGGGAAGAGTTAACTATTTGTGTTAATGGAAATAGCAAATGCTAATGTGTACAATTATTCTACCTCTAGGAACCAGATGTCCTACTGATTTTGCTGAAGTTCCCTCAATTCTGATGGAGTATTTTGCAAATGACTATCGAGTGGTTAACCAGTTTGCCAGGCATTATAAAACAGGACAGGTAGGAAAAAATAATACATAAAATATTGAAAATAGGAATAAATGTGTTTAGGAAAAGAATCATATTTACATGTGTCATTTATTGATAATGTTTAAAGTAGAAAAAAACAATGGATAAAATTATTTTAGTATTACAATTTGAGTTATTCAGAAAAAAATGTTAGTATTGTCATAGCAAAAAGGATAAATGTAATCTGTGGAAGAATACTAGATTCTTATATCCAATTATATATTTAAAACTTTCAGCCTTTCTTTTCCTACGAAGTGTAGTAGGTGAGCTTCTTCTGTGTGAATCAAGTTATTTGGAATGCTTTAATATAATAACAGGTAAGTTATGACACAAATAGGATTTGTCATTGAACTCTCTGAAGTCTATCTTAAAGTAAAGCTCATATAGCAAATCGGAGGTGTAAATGGAAATGATCTGCAGTGTTTCAAAATTTCCACTTTTAGCACAGTGTAGGGCAGTGATTGAAATATTTTTTGAACATTGCTCTATTTAAGATTATGTTAGGATTAGTTAGATTGTCAGTAATGAATTTCTGCATAAAACTCTGGTGCCTTTTTTGCATCAAGTTAATCTTTATCAGTCTGTTGCAAGGATGTGGTTTCTGTGGGGTATTTGGAAAACAGTGCTTTTGGAACAAGGTGACTTTTGATGGTCGCTTTAAGACATGGCAATAGAAAATGATTTTTATAAATTCAGACGTTTTAAAAATTCCTCCTCAGCTGTGTAACTTTACACTTCATTGGAGTTTTTTATCCAATACTAAGCATTCAGTGTATTTCAGTATTATGGAAGTAGAATTATGTTTGCCTCCATTGAACAGTTAGGAAAATATGTTGCTTAAGTTCTATTTTAATAGATAGTGTCTGAGAAATTTGTTCTGTAGATTTTATTTTTTGTTTTTGCAACAGAGCAATCGTTTCTGCAGAATTGATTGCACTAAGAAAGGTCTCTTTGAAACCTGGGAGTTTAACAAACTCAGTTCAGTAGTGTTGATCCTTTATCTGTTTGAGTCCACGTACAGAAACACGTCTTTCTAATGTTCTCTATAAAGTTCATGTAGTGTTTAAACAGCATGGAGTTAATCTGATTACATATGAGTTCAGAGAATGAGCTTCACTAAAACATCTGAAAGAGATTTGTGGAACATTATTTATGGCTTTGTATTTTCAAAATGGCTTAACAAATTTAAACCATGTTTAATTTCAGTGCAACAGCTAAGAACCAGATGCTATTTCCCATTTGGCATTTCCATAAACTTCTTCTGTTTATTGGTGGTGAAATCTTCGCCTTTCAGAAATCAATTGAGTGAGGTTTAATGTAGAAATCCAGTCTTGAAGGGGGCAAGAATGGGTTATGGTGGAAGATGAGAAGAAGAGCCTGAAACTGTTCTGTGGCTCTTAAGAGCTTTAGATGGCTTCTTTTTAATTGCTTTTTAAAAATTTTAGAATGGATTTTTAAGCCATTATCGAACATATGTAAATCTGCTTTTGCTTATGTTGGTTCATCTAAGCTGATTTTAAGAATCTGATATTGGGTTTCTGTGTCTGTCATTTAAATACAAATAGATTGAAGTAATCTTTTCTGTTGTGTATATGTTATGAAGTACTTTGAGTTGAAAATCCCATCTCTCTTACATTTTCAACTTCACGAAGATCTTTTTGGGGCTTATTTTCTCTGCTTGTTTCCTGATTAATATTTTTGTTGTGCAGATAGGAAATTCAGTCTTTTTGTTTGTTTGTTTCTCTGGTTTTTTATTTATTTGAAAGAAAAATGCGTCCACTTTACCTCCTTTTCAAGGGGAAGTAAGGAAGATGGACAAAAAAGTTAAAATGTGAAAACTGTGGAAACATTTAATCCAAATGTTGTTCCATATAAGAAATTCAATTAAGTTTCTTCTTATTAATTAAGAGAATGAACTTTTCTGTGCTAGAAGGACCTTTTCTGCAACATACATCAACATAGCTCTGCTGAATGTTGTCAGAAGGAGGACTTTCTACTGACCCAGTTTGTGTTGGAAGCAATGCAGATAATTTGACAAAGCATCCTTCTTTAAGCATTGCTGCATTTACGCTCTAGTTTTTGCATGTAGACTTCAGGTGGTGTGATTTTTAATGTTTCTACTGAACATAATTGCATCAGAAAAACTTGTCAGTATAGTCTCAGCCTATGTAATTCAATGCTATAAAAGTCGGTTGTAGAAGGACTTGTCCTTGAGGATCTGCACTTAGGGTCAGTGCTTATGCTTGTGGTAACAGGAGGGGAAAGAGGTGTTTTGATTATTCAAACGTGAACTGTTGAAAACTGTATTTCAGCAGCATTGCGGGAAAATAAATTGATGGGCAGACCTTCAAAGATGAGAACGCATTTAGATGTAGATCATGAGGATCTGGTCCAAAATATCTTGAAGTTTATAGAAAGCTTGTCTCTGCTTTCTGTCCATTTTGGAAGGTTGTGCTCTTGAATACTGAGGAGTGACAAAGCTTGCAAGCTCCTCTGTCAAAAGGAGCAAGTCTTTTGAACTTAGTTGAAAAAGCTGGCCAGTACAAATCTATTTGTTTCAAGAAAATAGCAAGCCTAGTTTTCCTTCCATCTGGAAGATGACTCAAACTAAAAAATCCTTGAGATAAAACAAATTAATATAGAGGACTGTGATAATTAGTTACTAATGCTGAATTAGTCAGGTAAGCTCATGAAGTCAAGCCATACAAAAATGAGGGCATTACAGTGCTTGAGCAGCCAATCTGGTGCATGGGTGCCATTCAGTATAACTGTGATTGTTTGTTTGATTTCATTTGTAAAGTGCACAAATATGGGGTAGGTCTGAGCTAAATCATTTTAAGCTTGTGTGTCTTTGGAGGCTCTCTTGAACAAAGGCCAGTGTTTGAGCTGTTCAAATTTGAACTGAGTTCATTTTTCACAGAGATGGAATTACAAAGACATTATTGTATTAGCATGATTGCAAGAATAAGCCCACAGATAGTAAACATTTGTAATGTGTTGCAATTACTACACAACAATAAGGAGTTAAACATGCTTTGGGACACAGGGAATTCTGGTTTTTAGCCACCATGAAAAACATGCTAAAAAATTCATTCCAAGATCTCAAAATTACTTAATGGAGAAGGACAGAAAAGTGGACCTCAAAGTAAAGCATGTGGTGTTCAAATTTAAAAAATTGAATGGTTATTCAATCAACAGAGTTTTAGCCAAAGCTCTGTGAAATCTTTCTTTTAGGAGGATGACAGTTTCATTCTGATTTTATCAGAGAGCTCATCTTTCAGGAGAAGTAAAATAAGAATGCTGATGCCTTTTTTTAAATTCACTCAGCTGCTTATTAAAGGGCTGTGTGAGATTGTACTGGAGCAAAGAGGAATAGTTTCTATTGCCTGAAACAGTACATGTTCCAATTCAAGACTTCAGCATATCTGTGTGCATGACATTCACAGAAACATACCTTCTGTCTACTTGGAGTAGAGTCATGATCTTTGAAAAACCCTCTGGAGTCAAATTTTGCTCCCCTGAATTCTTAAATATTAAAATCCCAAAGGTGTTTTGGGAAAAAAATAAGTGATTTCTTTATCAATTTAAATTCTTTTAATTTAATCTAATTTTGGCGGTGTTTTTCTGGTGCCGAATTCTGCTTGGCTTTTGAATTATGATCACAACACAGTCTTTGAGCTAGATTTAAAGAAAAACATTTATGTTTTTTCTCCTTTGCCTTTTTGTCAACAGGTGTAGTCATAAGAATGACTTGTACTTTCTTGTTGATTTTAATCTGCTCAAGCGGTAGAGCTTGCTCTTCTAGGCACAGTAGATTGACATTGCTTGTTTGACATTCATATGGCTACAGAAAAGGTTAATAATTTTCTTGGAGTCTCTTGGTAAAATTACCTATATTTTGCTTGGTCTCTGGAACTTCCTCTTGCCATCATTTAATATGGATGAACTATAAAATTGACATACCGTTATGTTGAAAGAGTTGGTTTGACCTTACTGGTAGGAGTGCTCTTGGCTTTAACACTCTTAAATGATAACTTTGTAAAACACACGTATTTGCTGTTGCTAAGCTTTTGGTTTTTCAGGTCTTTTAACACTGACAAATCACAGTTGAAGAATTCCCATCCAGTTTTCTCATACTTTGCTATATCCATCATACAGATGCCTGTAGAAGAAATCAGTTTTGTCTATTTCCATGTTGTACTACTTCATTAGGAAAAGAAAGCCTTCAAAAAGTTGCTGGAACTTGCTGATAGGTTTTGTGCTTAACAAAATCTGTTCAAAATTCCGTAGGTTTCCTTGTTGAAACCGTGTTACTGCAAACCCAGATGTACTTTAGTTCCAAGATGAAAGGGCGCTGAAGGGTGCCTTACTTTGTGTAAGAGGATGAGACAGAGACATTCATAGAACAAGGAGAATCATTGTCCAGCCAAAATACTTTAACCAGTTGTAACTTTTTATTGACTTTACTTTCTGCCTTATTAAATTCTATGGTTCTATACCATGCCTGACTTAGCTAACTTCTGACTTTGAGAAGAGGTTGCAAGCCTTAGTGAGTACTGCATAAAGCAGCTGTGCAACCAGAGAATTTTTCTTACCTGCTTGAACTTTGAGGTTCTAGAGTTAAATGATAATGTTTTCTTCACTTATGTGTAACTTCTCTAGAGCTGGGTTTTTATTCTGTGAACATTGCTTGTCTCAAAGTCATATCATTTGCAGAGAACCTAAATATATGGCTCTGCCTTATCTGTTGGCTTTCTTGGATTATTTCTTGAACGCTTCAACGCGCTCTAAAAGCATAGGTATGATTTTAGAGTCAAGTTTAATACCTACCATCTCTATTGCATTGTACAACTTGCAGTACCTCTCTTAATATTTTAGTAAGAATGCAGTTATTTTAACCATATTTAATTTGTTCGGTTAAAGAAGCAGCTAGCAAAAAAAAACCCCAAATGTTTGTTAGGAAAAACATCTATTGAAAAGCTTCACAAAATGGTGGAAGAGATGTAAGGTCAAGCATTCATAGACAGATATTCTTAAAAATCTTGCATTAAAAAGTCTTTGGATGTACTTGCAGACATCTGGATGGAAAGTTGAAAAGTTTGCTTAATGACTTGAAAAGTGTTTCTGACTTTCAGTATGTGGTGGCATGGATAATTTTATTGCCATAGATGTGGAATAAATTCAACTTTGTTTAAAATTTTGAAGGGTAGATATTTACTGTTCAGTACAACTAAATATTTTTATGTGGGTTAGGGTAGAAGGTCTGATGCTGTCTCAGTTGAAGTTGTGAAAACCCACTGTTATTAAGCTCAGTATTATGAGTTATATGATGTGGGAGGGTTTTAACTGCCCCAATTTGTTCTTCATGTACAAAAATAGTAATAACATTTTAACAGGCATATAAGGGAATATGGAATCAGTTTATAGAAAAACAAACAGATTTCACACAGTGATTTCTCTATTGCTGTGTGCATTAGTGCTGATATCTTATTTGGCCATTTAATGCTTAGCTCAGCAAATACTTCCTCCATCAGTGCAAAGCACTTTGAATGTATTTTGTTACCACCAGGGCTTTTTTTGTATCTTCAGCCTCTTCTAGTAATTAGCTATTTAAATACTACTTACAAATATACAGTAAGTCTAAATGTGATCTGATTTTTTTTTTTTTTAATTCAAGCCACTACCAAAAAACATGGTGTCAAGACTATGTGAGTCCAAAAAGGTGTGTGCTGCAGCTGATATGCAACTCCAGGTATGTTCTTTGCATTCTAGTTTCTACTCTCTATTCAGAACTTAAAGAACGTATTTTAGTTCTTATAATTTTATCAAATTTTTTTATTTCAGTGTAGGTGTGTTATCCAAGTATATGCAAATGATTTAAAATTAATTAATTTTTATATTAATTGTTATGTTTCTGAGCATACTCTGTGCTCTCTGCTTAAACCTAAATGCCTAAATTTGTCGGAAAATATAACGAAAACCACAGCTTTTGAAAATGATTGGATTATCAGAATTCCCAAATATGATTTAAGATTGAATTCTTGAATTAATGGAATCATTTAAGAAGAACTTTCAGTAGAGGAAGTATTGTGTACCCTGGATCATTAAAATGTGATAGGACTGAGAGATACAGGCTACCATAGTAAAATCAAACCAGCACATTTACTTACTAGAATGGGATTTGAGTTCCTTGTCTTCTGCAGCTCTAGATGAAAATGGCCACTTGTCACATCAAAATTGCTGGCTGAGCTGTAAGGATGTGAGACTTCTCTCTCACAGTGTTTGCAGAAGTAACTAAATTCATTAACCTTTGTTTTCTGTGGGTTGGTGTGATTGATCAGTCATTTCCATAAGCAATCAGTGACGCTGTTTTTCAAAGAAAGTAAAAGAAATTAGTCTTCTATCTAAAGTGGTATTTAGTCTTTTTCAGTCCTGCAGCAGCAGTTCTCAGATGTATGCAGTAGCATTAGCATCCAGCCAAGTTTTTTTACAGTGAGCATTTGACTGCATTTAGTGTGCTATAAGTTTCTGCTGTGTGATTTTTGTGATTTTGTTTTCTTCTTTGTTTTGCCTTAAGCCTGAAGCATATAGCTTTTCCTTTTACAATTAACCTGATGTTTAGGTGAGATAACTCTGCTAGTACCTTAGTAAAGGTTAGTTACTGAGATGTGGAAAGAAGCAAATTTACAGATCTTTGGAATTTTTCCCTTTGAGAAATGGCCAAATGATCATGACCCTGTCTATAAACATGGGTTGAGCTGGTTAACTGAAGTTGATGTAAAAGAGAAATTTTTGTAGTTTTCTCTGTGCAGTTACATACAGTGATTTAAAACTAATCAGAAGTCTGGAATGTGGACCTGTAAGTTGTGTATATGTCATTTACACTAGTCAAAGCCAGACTGAACACTGTTTTCAGTGTATACATGTATTTTTCATTGGTTAAGCTTAATGGACTTTTGAATTGTGCTTTCACTGCAGTGCTGGCTGTCAGCAGCCAGTGTTGGCTGGGCACGTGCTGCCTATGGCTATACCTCTGTGATATGAAAATATAACTTCACCCTCTCTGCAGGTCTGATTTTGAAATGCACACTGCTGGCTTTAAAAGATTCTCATAGAGATGCCTGGTAATCCAGAAAGAATGTGGATGAGAATATAAATAATTAATACAGGAGGTTTTTACTGGGGCAAAACCCAATTCTGGATTGAAATAAAATTTATACTGTGAATGCTTAATTGTGGACCTTTGTTCATGAGGGCACAACGCTTGTACAAATTAGTAGCCACCAAAGTGTTGATCAAGTCCTTTCACATGCACCCATTCTATTCTGGTGTCTCTGTCCATAACAGCTGGGTATAGATCTGACAGATTTCCTTTCAGCTTTTAGTATGTATTTGCTGTAATCTTGTCAAGGTCTGAGACCGAGTTGGCATTGTGGAGGCTAAATGGGCTTGGATATTGAACAACATAAGTCACAAATATATTCACAAGTGACATGGCCTCCCTGTTCTGTGGTGCAGGAGAGAGTATTCCAAAAGGAGAAGTCATTGCATCAGCTACTTGTGCTGTGCAGTGCCCCTGCTGCTGTTGGCCCTCAGCTGCTCCTGGAACCTCTGTAGAGTCTTGGAGTGACTTCACACCCCATGGTTCAAGAACTGGGGAGAGAACACCCACTTCTGGTAGGCTTAAGTTCCTGTGGGTGCCTAATGACTGACTGGTGCTGGCAGTGATGCAGTGATGAAGCAGGCTGCTTGCCCTCAAATTACTCTTCTGTAGCTAAAGTTCAAGCAGTTACAATCTGTGCCAAATGACCACGGTTGCCACACTGGATAATATTATTCATTTCCTACTTTCAGCACTGTTTTTAGAGATGCCAGGTATAAAACATACAGAAGTGTGCACTTATTTCAAAGAGATGGATTGGCAGAGCTGTTCCATTGAATAATTCAGAAAAAAATGTCCAAGAGAAGTTGATTATGTGGCAAATATAAAGCTAATACATTCCTTTGTAGAAATGCATATTATTACTCATGCAGATTAAAAAGTATAATAATTCATTGAAGCAAAATGTATTTTAATCTCCAGACGCCAAAGTATATATGTGCTGCTAGCTATATGCCTGAAAAAAACTGTGAATGAAGATTCTAATACCATTCCTTCAGACTGTGCAAAGACTATATTCTATATTGATGGCTAGATGCTATGTTAGCTGTGTTTGACCTTTAAAAGTAGAAAAAATGCTGACAAATATTCCAGCAGGGTGGAAAACACCTGGAGGTTCTTCTATGGTCTGTTCAGAAAAATGTATCTATTGGCATGTGAAAGTAAGAAATATTGCTGCTTTTTCATAATTATAATACCTCTGAATTTTCTTTTAGGTCATGTAATCAGTTACTCAGAAGGAAAGATAGGAGAGTCCATGCATCTTCTCCTAAGGCTTTTGCCAGGCAGATTGAATCCCAGAGTCTTTCAGTCAGTAGTAGCTTCACTGGAAAATGCCTAAGTGTTTGCATATTAATGCTATTTAGCAGACAAGGAGCTAGAAAGAACTGGAATCAAGTGAAACTAATAAATACCAATGTAAGTGCAAAGTAGAGAGACAGTATGAAGATAAATAACTATTTGATGGCATTTTTGTATTTTTAGGTCTTTTGAGAAATGTGTTGTACTGAAATTAGAAATCATCTTCTGTCCACTGCTTGATTTTAAGTATTAGCTTGCTCCTCAGCAGTATCTCCTGAAATCCTGTGGTCCTGGATGTGTTTCCCTTTCCCATTTCAAAGGCCTGTGTAAACACACAGAACTGTGGTTTGTAGATGGAAATGCGTATGGGTATAAAGTTCATCCAAGTTTATTTTCAGGGATTTTTTTTTTTTCAGCCGTGCTGTCCAGGTGGCCTGGCTCATAGCTTTCTTCCCACACTTAACATGTGCCAGGATCAAGGGAGAGCTTATAGCTGACTTCAGTGAGTCATTTCCCTATCAGCTCATTGTTCTTTAGGCAGAACATTTCACTGTCCTTCAGCTGACATTTCCCCAGTTCCTAGCTGTGAGTTGAGCTTTTGCTCTGCTTCCTTGACCACAAACTACTTGACTCCAAACTTCACTTTAGAGAAGGTCGACTGCAGTGCAGATGCGGTTCCCTCATCTCATGAGGAACACTGAAGAGCAGCTGCAGACGGGTCCTAAAAAAGATGGGAGATAGAAAAAAGAGCATCAAGACTGTGCTGTTGTCTACAGTCTGTTGTCAGATGCTGAAGTTACTCATGTTTGATTTGGGTTTTTTAGAGAGGGGAAGTTGGTGTGACATGACTCCTGCAGAGTTACGAAGGTCTAGGTGACAGGAGAAGGTGAGCTTTCTAGGACTGTTACATCAGGTAATTTTCAGGTCTATTCACGGTACTTACTCTCAGTCACCCTTGTTACCGTAAATGCTGTAGCTTTTGTTAAACTGTGTAAAAAAAAAAAAAAAAGATTGGGATTCTAGTGACTAGGAATGCAAAGCGATTGTAAAGCCTCTTTCTCTTCGTAGATAAAAAAGAGTAAGAAATTATTGTAGTTTTGCAGTGTAGTGTAGGTTTCTCTTGATATTTTTAGTCTGAACAGATGCTTGCTGCCTATTCTGGGTTTGTAGATGATTGATGTTGAGTGCTTACATGTCTTGTTCAGTGTTGCTGTCTGGGACACAAAACTTGCAATGTCATTAATGGGTGATTGTTCAAGTTAAGTCGTACTGACCTCTTCCTTTCATTAGCCATGTAGGAAGCAAGCAGGAAATCTAGGAGTAGCTCCTGCAAGTCATGGCTTATTCACCTCCCTACTTGTAACCCTCAGCTTTTCTTGGAAAAAAATCAATGTGCACATTTGTTATTTCTCAAGAGACGCTCTCAAAGGGTTCATCAGAATTCTGTATGTTAGAAGACAGCTTATTCAAACAGAAGAAATATGCTCCTTTAGAAACAGTAACAATTTTGATGAAAATATGTGTTGTACCCAGAACAAATAAAAAGATGCTGAATTCTGATAAATTATTAAAGAACTCTGAATGGTTTTTACTAAAATTTCATAATAAAGAATCTTTTCAGAGGTTAAGGGGGTTGTGTTGTTTAGATGACCTAGAACATCCAAACAACTTTTTCTCCATAAAATTTCGTGGTTATAGTTCTTGGACCAGTGTGTTCATGTCATTGGGGATGGTATTGCCCCTGGGAGTGTGGCTGGGCCTGAATCTCTAGCCAAATTATTTGCTTCATTGCTTTCTCAAAAGCTTTTTGAGACTCCTTATTGTCAATTTTCCCATGAAGTGTGCCTACCATGGGATGACCTGACCTGAACTCTTCCCTTAAACATCTGGATCCATCAAACTTCTCAAAAATATCTTGAGTTGCACAACAGCGGGTGTCCTCTTTTTCCGTCTTTCCTGCGCTTCCGCAGATTAGGAAATTTTCATATTAAAAAAAAAGCTGCCGTCATTTTCAGTGATGGCACGCACAGAGCCTTGGCACTGTCTTCTGTCCATGCCTGTTTCATGTTTGCTGTGCCAGATAACTCTGCTTTGCTGTCTTTGCTTGGAAAGTCTTTTTAATGGTGCTGCTCTCCTGCTCTCTGAACACCTCAGTAACTTGGTCATGCACTTGCATTCTCCTGTAGCTCACATGCATAAAAATTGCTTATGGAGTAGCTCTGACTTCTGGCGAAGTACCCTCCTGGTGCAGCGTGCTTTGAGCTAAGCTTACACTTTAGCAATTTGTTGCTCTGATGGTGAGAGCTAAAATAAAAAAAAATCTACATTAGTACTACGTTGTTGCAGGGCTCTAGCAGAAACTCAGTAGCATCAGCAGCTCTGTGCAGTGGGCATGGTGCTTTTAGGTCAAAGGTTGGATTTGATAATCTTGCAGGTCTTTTCCAACCTCATTGATCCTGTAATTCTTATGTTCACTGCCCAAGCCATAACTTGTCCCTGCAGGGGTGAGGTGTTCTCGTGGCTGCATGTATATGTCTTGAAATAGCTTACTTTGCAGTGTCCACTTAAATAACTTTAAAGTAACTTAAATAAATTTGAAATAGGATTTTTTTATTAAATCTATTTAAAAATACTTTTATTGAAAAGGGGAATTGCTGGAGGGCCTTAGGGACAGATCTTAATTTATTTAAAAATGAAGACAGTTTAGTACTGCCAGTATGCTAAGTGACCTAAACATAGATTTATGATAGGGTCATGATGGTGGTGGTTGGTGTGTTCCAAGCACCTGTTTCACTCCTTGTATGTTATACTAATGATAGAAGATTTCCAAACCATATATATTTAAACTATTCCCTCTCCCTAGTCCATCTCTCACATTCTTTCTTCGTCTCTTTTGGTTTTCATATGCCACTAACATGTGCCAAAGACAAATGTATTTTCTCTCTTCAGGTATTTTATGCTGTCTTGGACCAAATCTACCACGGTAAACACCCTCTAAAAAAGTCAACCACAGAAATTTTAAAGGAAACTCAGGAGAAAGTTTATGGATTGCCATATGTACCCAATACAGTGAGTAGCAACAGAATAACTGTGTAAACTGCACCTTTTCTTTGATAGCATATTAATACCCCTCCCTCTCCCTCACCCTTGCCCTTCACACTCACCTGCCTGTTGCTGTGCTGTTATATTGAATGAGTTTTCTTTCTTTAACTCACTTTATTCAGAGAGTATGGTGTTGGAAATATTCAGCCAAAAATCAAAATTTTAATTAATGTACTTGTTTCTGTATAGGTGTAGTCTTGTAATGATGAACTTCATTACTTTGCTTTTATTTTCTTATTAAAGAAGGCACTGGAAACAGTGTATTGGAAAGAGGGTTTATTTGAGCTTTTCAAAGACTGCTTATAAAAGGCAGCAAAACACTGCTGCACATTAATTTTGTATACTGTCAGCATGAGAGAAAGTGTGAAGCAGGAATTGGAAGTGTGTTTTTCTCTTTGAATTCCTGTGACCTTTGTCATGTCGTTTATCCTTTCACATGTTATCTGAGAGTGTAAAAGCCTTGAGTTCTACTGAGCTATGTAATTTTGATCTTCATTATGACGTGCATTTGTTCTGTACTTCGTGTGACAGCCAAAGGTGCAGTGTGCTTAGACAATAGTAATGGGATTTCCTGGTCTGTGTGAAGCTGAATTCCCACCTGGAGCCTGGCCCCCCAGTCAGTTTGACACTGTGCTCAGAATACCCAAATCTTTTTTTCTGTTTCTTGGAAAATGTACTTTTCTGCTTAGCAAAAGGTGTCTTTCCATCTCTGAGAAGGGTGTTGGGAGATCCATTTTGTCATCAAAATGGTACTGCCACTGCTCACACCTCCTAAAGAGTGTAACATCTTGTAGTGAGGCTATGATCATTATGAAGTGGGACAGCAAGTTTTGGCCTGGAACTTTATCCCAGCAAAATCTACTGTGAACTTCTGAATTGTCAGAAAGTCTGTGTTCACATTTATTGAATGTAGAATTAGTGTCAAGAATCATAAGACAGTTTAAATTTCAGCAAAACATAGTGAAAAATTGCATTAGAATAATGTTAGCACTCTGTAGGGTAAGTAATGTCTGTAACTTGTCTTGCTATCATTTGCTGTTCTTTCTTCCAAAATTAAGATATGTTTGCTGTTTAATTTGTAGTCCAGATATAAAAATAAAAGCCTTGAAAGTAAAGGTTGGGGGTTTTAAGTGAAGAGAATGTATTTCTTCCTTTGATTTGATTTCACAGCTAGACATTGAAATACAGTAGTAGGGACCAGTTTTTATTTTCATCTATCATTTGGCTAGGTACGTATAGAGCTGTCAGAGAAAACAAAGTATTTTGATTATTTGAATTTTATCTGTTCTCTATGCATTTAGATTCAGTTATGCATTGCTAAGTCAGGCTTCTGTATCTTAAGTTAGTGGTGTTGGATAAGAGTAATTCTTCCTTAGTGAAGATCTTCACTGCATTAATGTGATTTTTCTGTCACAGCATTGTCTGTTAGGGCTGAAAACATCCATTATTATCTCTTCCTGATGAATCCTAATTCCCTTTTACTGCTCTTGACAGGCAAGTAGACTTAATAAATGTCCTCTGAATGTACTTGGTTGGGCTTCAGTCTTACTGTGCATACTTACTTTCTGAGGCAGAGCCACAACATGTCTTCATTAGATGAATTTCTGTCATTCTCAGGCACAGCTCAGATAATAGGACAATTTATATGTGTCTTTTTGTTACAGTGCTTTCGAAATGGGGCTACACCTCATAAACTACTGTGTATAAACTACACCTCGTGAGTAAATGCTGCTGCACCTATGGGGTAAGGTAAATGTAAGCATCACGTGTTATGTGCCAGCAGTAGGAGGGATAGTGCAAAAAAAGTCCTGTTGAGGGATAGTGCAAAATAAGTCCTGTTGAGGTCTGTATTTGCCATTCAAACAGGTTTTGCAGGCACTGGGGCAGTTGGCATTGCACACAGCAGTGTTTGCATTGGCTGCGTTTATGTGGACAGGCACGGGAGCTGTTGCCACATGCAAGGCAGAAAGGAAGTCAAATGGAAGCACAGAGAAACAGCACCCCACTAGACTTTGTTTGTCTGAATAATGCAAATCTCAATTTCTGGCTGGCCATTGCTTATCTGTTCAAAAGTATACAGAGTTTACTGCTGGCTCCTGGAGGATGAAATTCCGGTGGGATTTCATTGCTCTGTTATTGAATCCAGAAGCTGATGACTGCCAGGCAGGGGGCAAGGAAATATATCTGCCTGTTTTTGTACTGTCTGTCAGTTTTGTTGCCAGAGGAGATTAGTGTTACTGAGTTTGGAAAATGAATAGTGGTTTTGCACAGGCTGGATTCTTGAATCCTTGTGATACCTTTAAAAAGCAACCAGTCTTTCTTTTGATTCTTCTTAGAAAGCAAGATAAACAAAATAATAATGACCATGCTTGTTCCAGCCTTTTCTTCCTGAATGGACGTGGTGTCAAAATCTGTGCACTGTGGGGAATTCAGTACTCTGCTTTTTCTCCAAACTTTTCTTCAAATCGTAGCTTATTTCTTATCTCTTGTGAAGTCAGTTTTCATTTATTGCCGCCTGCCTTGCGGTTGATGATGCGGTCTGCTTTTAGAGTATCTCCCCTGGTCTCCCTTACCTTTGTCCCCAGGATGCCCAGAGAGGCTTTTGAACATATATCAGGTGACCCTTTGATCAATCTGAGACCTGATCAAAGTTTCTCCCCATAATCTGTTACTTAGTCCTCTCATATCCCCCAAGTTCAGACTTGAAAAGTGCTTTCCTTTGAGACAGTCATCAAAGCTTAATGATATGCCATTGCTAGTCCTTCACCAGGCGTAATAATTCCTATCTCCTGCTGGGGCTTTGGTTCAATATTGTAACAAAAAATGACACTCAGGGTAAGCAGACTCTGCAATGATAGTGGAGTTTGCAGCCTCCTGCATTTATAGGAAAGAGCTCTCAATAATGAAGTGGTTGTACAATAAACACCAGCTGCCCAGATCATCATACCTGTATTTTCTTTGTGAAATAGTTTGAGTTATCGATTCTTATTTTCAGAAGGTTATTATGGCCTTACATATTAATTGTCTGTCCATTGTAACCTTTTGTAATCTGGAATTTTGGTGGGAGATGCTGGTTTGACTTGTGACTATAAGGAAAAATGGTTTTGAAGAGTGAGGCATAGTGAATCTGGGTTCTTTTTTAGATCGTTGCCAAATAGTCCCTTTTTGTTTTAGCATATTAAAAATATATATTACTTAGAAGGACCACCTTTACTGGAGCCATAAAATGTGCATCAGGTTACAGGTTTGATTATGGTTATATAGTTTTGTCCAGGGTGCACATTTCTTTGGCAGCATGGCGTATGGCTGCTGGTGTTTGGAGAGGCCAAAACACCTGTGAGACCAAAAGTGCTAGCTAGCCAACAGAAGACAAGGCAGGTATTGTGAGAGATACCCTAGAGCAAAGATGTGTATGAAAATGGTGTATCACCAGTGTGGTTGTTATTCTGTCTTCTTCCTGCAGCTGGGGGGACTCTGCCCAGACAGGGATCCTGACCTTGGAAGGCTCCACCGAAGTCCTTGTCTTAACTTGCTGTGGTTGTGTCTGTCATGTTCCTGACGAAGGAAATCAATGGATGAGATGCAACCTAACATTTGGAGTGCTTGCTCAGGGAGGCTGTCAGGCACTATGGGAAGATGTGGCTTGCCATGGGCACTGAAAACACAGGTTTTCCATTAACAGAGAGCATGCAGAGGCATCTGGGTATTTGGTCATCTGAAGAGGAATTGGTGTCAATAGACAGACCTGACTTCTCTACAGGGAGAAAATAATTTTTACATCACACATGGTCACCATGAGCCAAAGCCTCCTTTTTTGTTGTTGAGAAAAACCTGTGTGCAAGAAGATGTCGTTTTAACAGGCTTATTCCTCAGCCTTCTGAGGGCTGGCTGGCGGTTTCGGTGAAGTATCTTGTTATAGAATCTGCCATCTGTGTCCTTGTGGCATCTGTTGTCTTAGGATTTCTTGTTAGGTTTTTGGAGTGACTACTAGTGTGCAGTTATATGTAACTCTGTTTCTGTATAAAATTTCATGTGAATATCAGTAATGCATATAAAAAGAATAAATAGTCAGATTGAGCAAGCAATGAGGCAGCTGGTTTAAAGTAAATAAGTGATAACCCTTAACCTCTGATGGTAAAAGTGGTTTTGAATTGTGAAAACTTTACTCAAGTGGTGAAGATAAATCTTAAAATTATTGGTAGGGAAGGCCAAGTAGTGGCTGCCTATTAAATTTTATACTGTAATTTCACTTCATACTTATTTTATATAAAACCTTCCAAAATTTGAGATTCATTAAGCTAAACTATGATGTAACCTTAGAACCTAAGCAAAACTAGCTAGCTTAAAAGAAATGTAAAAAAAACAGCTAAAAGGTAGAATGGGTGCTATTGGCAAAGTTCTTTTAAAAAGACCAATTCTGGGTGGCAGATGAGGGAATAAAATTTATGGTGCTAATCAATGAGATGCTAAAAAGAAGCCCATGAGGGAAAAAGCCTGTACATCTGAATATCTGAGAAAGGGAGGTTATTAGAAAAGTAAAAGCCATATAAAAGTGTGAGAAACAGAGTACGGGGTAAGTTCTAATGAGCCAGAAGTAAAACTGTGGAAGTTTCAAGCAGCTTAGAAACCAAACCCAGCAATAACGATTAAAAACAATGCATCAGAAAGCGGAAGGCTGCCAGATATTTGCTGGAACTAGAACATAGCTCAGTATGATGATTCAAAAGACATTATGTAGTTATCCAGGAGACTGAACCAAGGATACAAACCATCCTGATGCAAAAAAGATTTGGCAGTAAAGGATCAAGCCCTTTAAAACTTTATTAAGATAATAAAAAATAGAAATCATTATATGAATAGAGATAATTACTAAAAAAATGCAAGAATTCAGAACAAAAAAGGCTAGAAATGCTGAGTTGCAAAGCAGGTTGCAAAGCAGGTTGCAAAGCAAAGAGAAGGTAATAAAATTCCATAACCACTGAAGGAGCAAGAGGAGAGTGGGTGAAAGAACAATAAATGTCAGAGAAAGCAGTGATATTCTATTCTGCCTCAGCATTTTTTGAAAAAAAAGTGGATTTTGATTAGGTAAGTAATACATTAATTTTTGAGATAGGTTGTAACAGTACTGAGGTTAGGGAATAAAAGAGAACAACTACATTAGATTGAGTCAAATTGTCAGAATATTTAAGCTTGTCAAAATAGTAACTTGGAGGAATTATTACTCACAAACTCATGAAGAAGTGGTAGCATTATCATGATAACTGCTCCTATGAAGGGATAAGAACTTGGGAACTGTAGACTAGTTGTTCAGATTTTGTCCCTCAAGGAGGAGTAGAAGCATTTATTAAGCAGCTCATAGGTACCTTGAGAACAATCAAGTGAGCAAAATAACCCCAGTTTTGTTAAGAACCACCTAAGATGAAAAAAATCCACGTTCTTCTTAAGACATTGATTGGTCTTGGAGACCAGAAGTAAGTAATTGATAGCATAACTCTATGCTTAGTAAGCTTTCTGACACTTGCAAATCTTAATTGTACAACCAAACTGTAGATTTGTGGCCGAGTCAACACACAGAAAACATGCTGACAAAGCAGGTGAAAGCTTAGTTTCAGACAGGGACATTTTAAGTGGACATCACCAGGAATGTGTCCAGGAGTTACTGCGTTCTATGTTTTTGTTAATGATTTAAATGATAAATTATTTACAATATTTATAGAAGCTTCTTCAGTTGACAAATGTTGCAGAAATTTTGAAAAGTAGAGTTTAAATGATCCAAAGAATTTGGATCACTGTGGTGCAAGTCAAGCGAGCAGTGCAGAAGGCCGGCTTGGCTGAACAGGAAAGTCCTGGTTGAGCTCAGGAGGCAGAAGAAACACTATGACCTCTTGAAGCAAGGTCAGGCTGTGCAGGAAGAGTACAGAGCTGTGATTTGTTTATCATAGAATGACAGAATGATTTAGGTTGGAAGAGACCTTAAAGATCATCCAGTTCCAACCCCACTGCTGTGGGCAGGGACAGCTTTCACTGGACCAAGTTGCTCAAAGCCCCTACCCATCCTGGCCTCAAACACTTCTAGGGATGGGGCACCCACAAATTCTCTGGGCAGCCTGTTCCAGTGCCTCAGCATCTTCAGAGTCAAAAAAAAGTCTTCCTAATATCTAATCTAAATGTGCCCTCTTTCAATTTAAAGGCATTCCCCCTTGCCCTGTCACTGCAGGCCCCTGATAAAAGTCTCTCTCCAGCTCTCTTGCAGGCCGTTCTAGGTACTCTAAGGTCTCCCTGGAGCCTTCTCTTGTCCAGGCTGAACCAACCCCATTTCTCTTAGCCTTTATGCAGGGAGAAGACACAAACTGCCAGAGCTCAATAAGAGTTGAAACTGGCCCATGTTGTTTCAGATAAGAAAAAATGCTTTTTAAAGAATGTTAATAGAAAGAGAAGGTTTAAAGAAAACGTTGGACTGATACTTGTTGGAGATGGTCATCTGAGTAATAGGATGAAGAAAAAGCAGAGTGATTCAATGCATTGTTTTCCCTCAGTCTTTAATGCTAATAATAGACCTTGGGTGTCCCAGTTCCCAGAGGACCATGAGTGGAGGAAGAGTGAGTTCCCGTTGGTGTATGTTGAATGTTCACAGGTCTCAGGGCCTGACGGGGTTCACTGCAGAGTCCTGAAGGAGCCAGTAGATGTTATGGCAGGACCCCTCTCAGTTATTCACCAAAGGATAGTTTGCACTGGGAAAGCAATTTAAGTAATAAGGATTTAAAGAACAATAAATGCTAAAAGAGCATGCTTTTATTCATGGGATGCTGGAAAGGAAATTATCTGTTGTTTTCTATTATATTTTAGTATTTGATCTTGGGGAGTTAGCAGTGGTAGTGTTGTGTCCTCTAGTAGGTGTCTACCTCTTAAAAAAAAGTAATGAAAATGGAAGAATTACAAAGAAGCAGTTTTGGGAAGATAGTATGTTTGGAAATATGAACTATGAGGAAAGTTAAGGAAATTGAGTATTTGGCTAGCAAAGAGAAAATTATATGAGCACACATGAGTGGTATTGAAAACTTTTCTGAAAAAATTATTTGGAATTGAGGCTGTGATTATTTGTTTCTTCTTAATGAGCAAATAGTAGAAGGAGGAAAATTATGTGATTTATAGCAATTGTGATTATGGTTAGTATCTAATCTTTTAAAGTATTGTTAATTTTTTCCCTTGTTTGTTGAAGAGGGAAGTAGACACCCAGTATGTCTTGCATCTCTCTTATAGGCGGTTTTAAAGAAACAACTGTTGTAGATCACAGAGACATAAGTTTCATAGTAAAGCCAGAGAACCTTCATAGAGGATGGCTTTTCCACTTTTTCTCCCTCTTCAGTTACTTGAGAGGTACTGATGTTGCTCATATTCCACTTTTTTGAGTGTTTTGAAGAGAGATGAAGTCATATGTTATTACTCAACCTCTTGAATTTTGTGTAACCCATTCAAGGTAATTTTTTACCTTGCCATGTTTGAAACTAAAGTTGTTTATACAGGGTGCAAGTCCCTCGATTAGTTTTCTTATGAGCCTTCTTAAAAGTATACTGTGAAGTCCAGTTGAAGAGTCTGGATCTGAGGAAAAGATTAATAAAGGAGTGCACATTGAACTCCAGGGAAGTGATAGTTCTATAAATAATTAATAGCTAAAAGCCATTTCCAAAAGTTTGGTGCCCTACTGAGGTCAGTATTAAAGTAGATGCTAGGACTTTCAAAAGCTCTTAAAGTCACCTTTCAAGGTTTGTTTAGGTTTCTGTCTTTGTGGAGTTGAGTTCATTTTATGACTAAGAAAATGCTGATAGCAAATACTGTGAAGATTTGTTTTCTAGTGGTAACATGACACTATTCACTGGGCAACTATCTACAGCAGTAGAGTGTTTACAGATATCCTAAGATATGAAACACTTCTAAGGAAATTCTTTTTCCAAGTGTTAGCCCCATGAAACTCAAACATACTTTAGTGATAGTATTTACCGTATTTACCATATTTACCATGTAGTAGAGCATTTTAAGGAACAGTGCGGGAAGTAGTTGCATACATCTCCTGTTAAGATTTTGAATATATTTAGATATATCTTACATATGTATGAAAACACAGCTTCATCTAGTTTGATATAGTTCTGTTTTTCATGGCTCACACGTCCTTTTCTTTCCCCCGGGATTGCAGTACTGGAGCTGTATTTGACAGTGATAGAAACAACTGAATACATCATTGCCATAAATGCAGCATAGAGAGTCTGAAATTAAGTTCTCTTCAAATGCAGTGGGAGTCTGTCCTTTCTGTGAAAAATCAAAACAGAAAAGAACAAGACAGAGAAACTATTAGTATCCTTGCTTCACAGAAGGTGGCTGAGGTGGGGTGAATGTAATTTCTTTAAGTTCACAATGCACTTGTGCCAGATTAGGGATTAGAATCATGAACCCTCAAATCCATCCCTTAATCCAGAATGGCTCTAGCAAAAGATAGTAAATAAACAGTACTGTAAAGAGGTAGTGATTTCATCTTCCAGTGTTGGTTCAGATAATTTAGTTGGTTAAGTTGTACTGGCAAATATATTTTGCAGTTACCATGCTGCTTAAGATACTTTTTAGTTTTTCGAAGGGCTTATCTTAAGCAGCATTCATGATGTTTTAAAATAATAGGTTATAAATAATTTGTTTTAAAATAATAGGTCAATACTTAAAATCAAATGTAATTGGAAAAGTAATATAAAAAATTTGAGCTTCTGTGCAAGTCTGTACCCAAAGGAAACAGTGGTGATCTGATTCTACCTCTTTCAGGCTTCTGCATTTAAACCTTAAGCAATAATAGGAGTTATTTATTGTAACTGAAGAGGGGGTTTTGCACATGTATGTGTATCTGTGTAGAATTACATGGTATGACATGAAGCATTTCTTTGAAAATTGTATGTTTGCAAATTTCTTTTATTTTACTTGTAAACATTATAACTAGTTTTAAAGTAACACTGTCTCTTAATTTGTACAAACAAGATCAGTTAAAGAACACAATAAAGAATACATTTTCATCTCTCTATGTCTTTTTAAAGATTGTGAAACAAATGGAAATCATTCATACAGATTTTTTGATGTCAGTATTCTTTATTATCACCCACGTCCCCCTTCCCTCGGTCCCTTTCTGGGGAGAAGAGAAGACGGGATAGAGTAAATAGTTCTAAATGATTTTGCTATAAGCAGCTCAAATTCATGAATAGTTTATAAATAAAAATGGAATATTTTTCTTTAAGCAATTCAGAGACCATATGGTACATATCTGGAATCACCTAAGTGGTTAATTGCATGTTAAATTCCTTTCCTCTTCCTTAGTGTAAACAACTGCAAAAATATTTACATTCTCTGCCTTGCTAGATTTATTTATCATTTTATAATAAAAACACGGAAGTGTTATAAATTGAAATCTTAATCTCTTGCTTGACTTGCTTTCTGAAATGTCATCAGTGTCTCTGGTTTGGTTTACTTTGTGTTCTCTCCATTCCTAACACAGAAATGCACAGCACTGGGAAACTGAAGAGTATTGATACTAAGTGAGTTAGAGGCACAGCACGAGATGAGGTTTCTTGAAATTAGTTTTCTGTTATTCTAAGCAAGATTAGAAACTGCAGGAAAAAAAGCAGTTCTTTATTGCATTTTATTATTATTGTGAAACTCCAGAAGGATGATGATGTAATTCTATAAAACTTAAAGGAGTTCAGGTCAAAAATACAGAATGTGAGTTGACCGAGCAAGCTGCCATGTACCTATGGAGAGAGTTGTTTCTGTGGTCAGGGAGTGCTCCAGCTTTTCCGCAGAGGCAGCTCCTGGCACAGACAGTTTGCAGACTGTGCACTCCGATACTCATGAAACCATTTCTTCAAGTGAGAATGAGTCGGGGACATCTTCAAAGCACTGACTAACGTGTGCTTGTTTGCATGGCAGAACAGTGTTGTCCTGAATTTCCACTGGCACTGATAAACCTGTGCCTCAGCAGTGGGAAATAGCCTGTGCTGATTCCCCTGCTAATCGCTGTTCTCTCCTGCCTCCAAGTAACCAGAGCCTGCAGCTTTGCCTTTACTCTCAGGAGTTTTCCACCCATGCTGATAGCTAAATTCAAGGGCATTAGGAGCAGTGCTGTCAAGTTAGTGCCAGACACAAGGGATTCTCCACCCAGTAGCCCCTGAAGCAGATAAGTTGGCTGCTCCTCTGTTGGGTTTCCTGCCAGAATAAGATTTGAATTAAGAAGGGGGAAGGCACCAGATATCATCTCCATCAAATATTGTTCTTCGTGGAAACAATTCAACAACTGGCTCATTGATGTAATTGCTGTAGCACACATTTTGTAATTAGAAGCCTTAAATGACAAAAATACTTTCCTTAATTTAGTATTGGGTCTTCCCAGCTTCTCACTTGTGTTTTTGTCTTAAGATGCAAAGTGAAATGGACATAAATATACTTCGAAGTACCTAAAATCACAGCAGAAGCTGTTGGAAGAACATTTTGAAAAGTCCAAGCAATAGTCAAGAATTTTTGTAGCGTTTCTTTTCAAAAGATGTAGTAGGATTTTGTAGCACTGATTCTTGATGTAATTAGTGGAGCTCCCCGGAGCAATGTTTACCCACATTCAAGCAAAAGCTAGCTTAGTATATATTAAGCTACCTATGCATTTTCTTTGAATTTTGTCTTTTTACCATCACATCTAAATTTTTATATGAGATTTTTTTTGTGGCAATATTAACAGTTCTTAATTTAAAATTCAAGTAATTGAATCCTAAACTAATATAGCCTTCAAAATAGTTCAGTTTAACTGATCCTACCATGTTGTTAAAATGAATGAAGGGACTTAACTGTTGAATAGAAGAGAGAAAGTGTAGTAAATTATTGAGATTTCTCCTAAAGCAGTAATCCTATTCTCTCAAAAGATAGCAGGATAAATGTTTCTGTCCTCTACTCTAAAGGAGGCCTATGTGACTAGTTTGGGCAAGACACTTAGTTTAAGGTGGCTGAAGAAAAATGAACTTAATCTTACCCTAAGAATGTATTCTACAAGGACTTTTAAAAAAGTCCTGATGAGTTGTAAGAATACAAAAGCATCAGTAAGGTATTTTTGCTTTTACGTGATGGGGTGGAAAGCCATTGCACGTGGAATTTTGGAAATGCTTCAGACATGGTTATAAGAAAAGATTGATAATGTTGGTGGAAAAAAAGCCTGTTTAATAACAGCAGTGGATCAGTCACACACCTTTATTGTAGTCTGTTGTGCTGAATAAAAAGCAGGCATGAACATGACCTACGGATGGCATATTATCATAACCCATGGGCTATGCTGTAAAATGCAGTGTTTTATAAACTCCTGGAATGGGTTCATGGAACTTTTTGAAATAAGCGATTACTCAGAGTCTTCATTAACTTTCTAGCTGCTTACCAAAAATACAACATTTAATAAAGAGACTGCCTTAGTTCTACATGTCTAGCCTCTACCCTGTCCAAAAGGGAATTTGATATGTCTTTTTTTTTTCTAATGCAGAAATGACTCCTCATTGGAAATAACACAAGAAATCAAGTCATCTTGCATCTGTAGCTGAATTTATTAAGATGGAGAAATGGATTTTTATGCTAGAAGGTCAATCATTTGGTTTTAAATACATTTGCAGTAATTGAGGTGTCTTTTTATTCATCATAGAACTTTTTAATGGAGCAGTAGCCATTCTTGGGTTTTTTAAACATTTTATTGCCTAGGTTGTAATCTCTGTATGATGTAGGAAGAGAGGAAGAGTTGTGTTTTTTTAATGTGGGCAGGTAACTCCTTGTGAATTAGGGTAGAGGATGGGTGTTTTAATGTATAAATATATTTTTATGGGTAGCTAAGTCCAGTCTTGAAAAGTTAATTGTTAGGACAGCATAGAATCCAAAAATGTACTTGAATAATGTAATAGGTTTTGGGTAATATTGAAGATTGGGAGTTCCTGATCAGGAACTTTGTATGAGGACTGGGACAAAAATAGTGGTAGGAAATGATGACATGCTCAAGTTATTCATGCTCTAGAGTGGGGAAAATATGTTCTGGTTAAAAAAAAAAAATCGAGTATGGGCTTCAAAGTTCAGTAGGGAATAGCACTGTTGGTTATTGGTTTTCCTTTACTGCTGTTCGCAGTGGGAAAACAATCTTAGTTTCAGTTTGACTCATCCTCCATTTCTGTTTCTTGTTTTGGGTACTGTCCTGTTCTGAATGAATTTTTGAAATTTCTACTTCATCATATTTGCAAGCCTCCCCAGATGCAGGGAGAGAGATGAGTAGTGGCATTCCTTGGTCTTTCCATATCATTTCTTTTTCTGTTTTGAAAGGAGACAATGTGAAGTTCATTAGTAAAGCAAAGACAATGTCAAACAAAATTGAGCAGAAGATACTGAGGCCTATTTTAGGTACAGACTTTGAAATCAAGCTTTTGGTCTTGGACAGATTGCTGAGAAGTTGTTCTTTTCTCCTTGCTTAATTGTGATACAGAGTTTCAACAAACTCAATGAATGGAATAGTTGATCAACCTGGAAGTATAGATGAGCTGTTTAAGGTGCAGACCATCACATGCCAAAAGCATTTGAGTGAACAATGTAATCTGAAGTTTCAAGGAAGACATACTGTTTTAGTTACAGCTTACATGATTATCAAAGTAATTCCCTTATGATGGAAGAGGTAGAAATATCCTTCACTATGCCAAACTCCTGGAAATTATTTTTGTTTGTAGCCTAAAATCCATTTTTGAGTATGTGAAACCAATTCATCAGTAAAGTTTTCCACATTCCAGAGAGAGAGAGTTGAAACTTCTAATCATAACTTTAAAAACTTACTCTAAAATAAACTGACATGTTTTCCTGCTCAGTCTTCTAAAAACGTAGTCTCTTTGCTCTGTTTCCAAGTGTTCTTTTAGTTTGATGATTATGGTTATAATTAAGAGACTAGTTAGAAAAACTATAGCTGTAAAGCATAAACATGGCAACCAGAATACCTTTGAAAGCAAACCAGAGACTCTGTCCAAGTGGAATGTTTTAACACACTTGCATTACAAAGTACAGGGCTTTACCTTAACAAAAAAGAAAAAAGTTAATAATTTTTAAGAATTTGCACCGTGCATCAATACCCGTAGGAAAATTGAAGACTGGAGACCTTTTTTCATCTTACTTAACCCTACTACTCCTACTTTTACCTAGTAGTGCATGTCACCAGTACAGGCTCAACTGGTCACCCATGGCAAATTCTATTTGTTTTGGACACCTGTCTTAGTTCCTCTTCAAAACTCTGTTTTTTATAGTACCTGCAAAAACCATGACAACAGTCATATCACAAGAATGTTAGGAGCTTGGACTCTGGGTAGGAGGACATACAAGGTAGGGCACTTGTCGTCTCTTTGGTTTCCCCAGAGCCAACAGGGCAAAGGAAGTTTCATACTCCTTCCTTTATACAGTCATCCATTCTCATTTCAAAAAATATGCCCAAATCTTTTGGGAAACAATGTTGTTTCAGTTTGGGCCTGCTTGCACATCTCACTGGAGAGGTGATGAAATCTTCATCCCTGGAGACTTTAGACAGAGCCCTGAGAAATCTCTCCAAAGTTGGCTTTGCTTTGAGCGAGGGTCAAAGGACAGACCTTTGGAGGTCTGTCACAATTTTAATTATTCTGTTGCAGTCAGGGAAATAAAAAAAAAGTATTTTGATTTCTGTGAAGATAAGGCTGGTAAGTTCTTTTAAGTTCTGATTTTCTTTGCTAAGAAACATAAGGAAATGGTCAACCCAAAACAGCATTAAAAAATAAGTCTATCATCACTTGAATGAGTCATAAAGTGAAGTCACACTACATAAATGAGTAGCAATATAATTGTGGACTATAATCTGCTAAATATATATGCATTTAAAAATGTGCAGACAAATCTGTGAATTATGGCATTGCATGGGGATGGAATTTGTGTACCTCTAAGGTTTTTGGTACATGGAAAGCTGTATTTTTTATAGTATTGAACATAAATTCCAATAACCATTTTGTTTGTGACAAAAGTTTATAAACTGAACTTTTGTGAGTGTGACACTGTACTTGCCCACATGAAAAATTATAAAATACTGTGTTACTTGTAATGAAGTAGTTGTGGGTTTTGTTCAAGACCAGTAGAACTACACAGCTATTATCAAATATGAGTAATTTATTTTACTTCTTGATTTTCTCCCCTTCTGACCCTGTTTATATATAATTTCAATCCTGATGATCAGTGTATTGGATACACAGCATTTCGTTTGAAAAATGCTTCTTCTGATAAAGGATTGTTCCTTCTGGGATTTATTTCTGCTGGCTATTTTTTTTACTTTTTTTCTTTTTTGTTTATCATTAATAGTACCAGATTTCTTCCGTCATGCATAAGAAAATGTTGAACAATTTAAAGAATTTAAAAGATAACATGGGTTTTGGGGTTTATTTTCTTCTTACAGGCCTGGCAGCTGCGATTCAGTCACCTTGTGGGCTACGGTGCCAAATATTACTCCTACCTCATGTCCAGGGCTGTTGCCTCTATGGTGTGGAAACAGTGTTTTGCTCAGAACCCATTTGATAGGTAAAACCAGATAAATGCTAAATAGAATGAAATGCTAGTTGCTTCTGAAAAACATGAAACAAATGAGCTTGGTGGGCTTTTTTGATCCAAATTAATTTTTAGTGTTTTCCTTGGTTTTAAGAGGATTGCACTGTGCACAGGATTGCACAGGAAATAACCATGTATATGTGTGTATATATATAGATATAGATATAGATATATATATACACACATAGCTGGGCTGAAGTTTTTGCAAAAAAAATTGTGTCAATGTTTTAAAATACAGGTGTGTCAGTTGGGAGGCACTGAAATCCCTATTTAGATGTAATTAGAGAGCTTGAAATTCATATGTGCCTGTTGCTTGTAATTTTCTATTGAAATCAAAGCAACTGTGGGTATTAAACAAGCTTCATGTCACCAACTTCAAAGATAAGTATAGCTATCCTACTCATTGTGCTTTGTGAAATTAAAAAGTAAATTGTGAGGTCACAAACTGTAAATGTTCTTACACCTTTGCTGAATGTTCAGGACATTGTAACAAAGCAACTTTTCCCTTTGGCACAATGAAGGCTGAAATGTTGTTCGCAAATTGACTTCTATAAGCACCAACACACACTCATATGTATAAAATTTGTCTAGTTCAGTTATTCATATTGTGATTTTAAATGTAATTTGAATTTGAGGAGTCAACATAGCATCAGTCATTGTTTCGGGGCGGAAAATTTAGTTTGGTCTCTGTCTGTGAGTTCTGTAGAGATCCTGGAAACAAACCTGAGTGAAGGCTGGATAGGTTGTGTTTGCAGATGGTTTTGACACCTGTGTTTCTCCAGGGCAATGGGGGAGCGCTATCGTAGAGAGATGCTGGCACATGGTGGTGGAAAGGAGCCCATGCTGATGGTTCAAGGTAGGAAATAAACTATAGCTGTTTTATTCCCCTGCAGAGGGAAGAAACTTTAATGCATTTCTCAGCTTGGTCTTTTTAGTTTAATTATGATTTTCACTGGATTTATGGAAGAAAAATTTGTTAAGTGGACTGGTCATCACCTTTGTGTCATGGTCAGTAGAACTCCTTGTGGTACGTGGAGTACACACAGATAGCTGGGCTGAAGTTTTGGAAATGTTTGTATTACAAGGCTGTCTAAAGAATTCAAAAGAAACTTGAAGGAAGATAGATTACATCATTTTTGTACAGTAAAGTAGTAACTTTTCCATACATGGAATTCATATCTCTGGTTATTTTGTATAGGAGAAATTGAACTTGTTTTGGCCACATCATTGCAATGTCATCAAAATATCTTTGGCAGTATCAGTACTTTGAGTGTACATTTTCATGAAATACAGCTCTGACAACTGTAATAAAGAAACATCATTCATTATTCATCTCACTACCATATTTGCCTTCTGAATCTATAAAAATAATTTTAAAAAATCATTCATACCCATAGGAAAAGTACTCTGTGTGTTCATACATTAAAAAATAATGCTAGCAGAATGAAACAAGTTTGAGAAACTGCTGACTTGATCTCAAATCTTATCAATGAGACCAGCATAAAGATTTTCCTGTGTAATGTTACAGAATTCAAACCAAACATTTTTGCATTACTTTTGCTGTTCCTAAGATGGGCACTTGCTAAGTCCTTCATCCTTTCAATTTTCTCTGAAATTCTTGATATTAAGGATGAGTATGAATTCACTGGCCTCTGTTCATTTTAGCAGACTGGAACTTTTGGGACTTTTTTCTACAGATAAGGAAGACAGTGGTAATGTCTGCATTTCATCATGAGATTGGCACAGTTTCATGACTGGAACATTTCAGTTCTTTGACCCATCTGTTTGTATTTGAGGCCATGACCTCTGCTCTCCTTAGACTCATCATATATTAAGCAACTATATATTCTTTAGGTTGTCTATTTATGTTTCTGATCTAGAGGGTTACTTTTCATTCAATATGACTTCCCAAACTTATTTCTCTTTACTGTTCTTGAAGAGTTTGTGTTTGTAACCTTGAAAAACTGTGGCGCAGAACTGTGGTTAAGAAGTTGAAAGACAGGGATGTGTGTCTTTACAAGCATATCCAGTTTTTACATTGTAAGTCATATGGTGGAGAAAGAAAAAATGTTTTTAAAGACCAGATGTGTTTATGATCTCTTTCTGGGATATATTCCTAATTTTACTGAGCACTGAATTTTCCTGTAGCTTACTAGAAGCTATGTTGAAGTTGCTGGCAGTGCACTTCCTTGAATCAAGTACTATTTGAATGACGTCTCCAAATTCATCTGTGGATGGTCCTACAGAAAATCTATGGAAGTAAAACTGGCTTTCCCTCTTGCATGCAATAGGATCTTATTGGAGACAGTGTCAAAGGGCTCAGTGAAGTCCAAGGAGGTGATGTGCACTTCTCTCCTTTTCTGCCGGGCCAGTTATTTCATCATATAAGGTTATCGAGTTATTTAAGCATGACTTGCCTTTGGTGAATCCATGGTGACTATTACTGATTTTTTTGCTGTTCATGAGTCTGAAAACAGTTTCCAGGATTAGCTGGTCTGCCACCTTCCTGGGGACTGAGGTGAGACTGACTGGCCTCAGATCTCTGGGTTCTCCTGCTTGCTCATCCTGAAGATAGACGTGACTTCTGTTTTTTTCCAGTCTTTTGGTACCTCTCCTATCTTAATAGATTACTGAGAGTCACCTTGCAATGCCTTCTGCCAGCTCTCTTAGCACTCAGGAGTACATCCTGCCAGGGCCTGTGGGCTTGTTTATGCCCAGTTTTCTTAAGTGTTCCATGGTCTGATCCTCTTCCATTAAGGATGCATCTTCCTTGCTTCAGATTATCTCCCTGGCCAATTTTGTATTCTGAATTTCACTTCTACACTCTTTATACAGAAATATTAAAAGATATTCAAGATCATAAAAATAACCAGTGTTCATCAGCAGATTCTTTGTCTGTGCATATTATGATGTTCATTTGTACACAGTAAAACACTTAACAAACCTGCTTGAACGACTCCCTGAAGAATGAAATCAGGGTGACTCAGGTGTTTTGACAAGACAGTAACTTGATTGCTGATTTGAGATTATTGGAAGATAAATCATAGAACACACCTGATGAAAAAAGTTGTATTTGTATTTGATTGGTCTGTGTTTATTACAAAAAAGGAGAATTTATGGAAAAAAGTAAGAACAATTTAATTTGTTTAGGTTCAATCAGCTTCTGATACGTCTTGCTGCTTTTTTTTTCATTATAGATATTCGAGAATACTGGATTTCCATCTCCTCTTGGTTTCCATCAGTTGCAAAACTGTGCTCCCATAGCAAGTAACAAAACATATCTGATTAAAGACAGATCCCACTAAATTTTAAAGCTTGTTGATTTTACTCTTCTTCAGAGAAACAGTCCAGATTCTGTGCTCACTAGTACCCTATTCCAAAAAGTTCTTAAGGTTGTTGTTTCAGGTGGTTTTTTATGTTCGCTTGCACATGTCTGGCTTTCGGATGCACATCTGCAGCCTCACCCTTGAAGTGCTTCCATAGCTCATTGTGAAGTTAGCCCTGTTCATTGACTCTTTGATAACAGGTTACTTCACGAGCACGTTTCATTTATGCAGTTTCTTTGTTACGATTTTCTTCTCAGAAGCAATCTATTGTCTTTCTTTTGTGTTTGGATATGACCTTAGCTTTTCATCGTTCTCCAACATGATTCCATAGATGTTCTGATTAGGAAAGATAAAGGATCTGACCTATGGAGTTACTGACAAGGTTCCTGTTTGAACTAGTCTTTAATTAGGAAACACAATGTACTTTTGTTGTTGCTTGCATTTGATTCTCTTGGCATTTGTTTCCTTTAAAAAAACCAAAATCATGAAGGTTTTTTGAAAACTTTTAAAACATTTTCTGAAGTTACCCTTTTTATTTTACCCCCTTGATAGTCAATGAAATACAGAAATAGCCACAAATATGGATAGCAGGAGCAATTGAAAATGGGTGAACAGTGCTTTGTCCAAGAGGCTTATTTTTTTTTAATTTTTCCTTAGAGGAAAAATAACATTTTGAGAAGAACTTGATTCCTCTGTCATTTTGTGTTGACCACATGGCTCTTGCAGATTTTCTCCTTTCTGGGACTGCATGGTATTAGGGATTCCAAATTCCTTTGAAGTTATATAACCCAGATGTCCCTTCCAGGTCCAGTTGTGTGCTGGTTGCAGGTCTGAACAAGATTCAGGTGTGCACCATTCCTCCCTCTCTCCCTTGGCACTCCCTGGCTGGAAAGAAACCCAGGTGCATAGGCAGAAAGAGAATTGCAGTGTGAAGACTACTGGGTTGGATGTTTTGGGAACTGAAAGCATGGAACAAATCCTGGAGTGCACTTCTTCTGCAGCCTTGATGCAGTCACATTGCCTTTGGGGCTTCTGAAGAAGTCCTCGTGCAAAATGCGTGTGAGCTTCTGTTTTTGCTTTGTTGCTGCTGTGTTACGCTGCAGACAGTCATACTCAGCTCTCTGCCTACATGGTAACCAAACCAACTGGCTGTGTAAATAAACGCTCATTTGCTCCAATGCTGTTTGAAAATTTGCTTTTCCATGCCTCAGATTGTACTTCAGGGAGTAATTATAATTTGAAGAGGCTGCAAAAATCTTCAGATAATGATTGTATGTCTCTTTGAAAGTGTAAGGAATATGCATAAAACCTAAAAGGTGGTGTGAACAGTAACATATGTTAGCTCAAACTACATGGACCCAAAATAATTAGTGTTCCGGGGGGGCAGAGGCCAAATTTTGCCACAGGCTTTATTCTTCTCTCAATTTTCAGTGATTGTAGGTTATAGCTAACCATCTCTCAAAAGGGTGTGGTTAACCACAGTGCTGTAATGTGAAAGAAACTTCAAAGCAGCGAAGATAAGCTATGCAGTTGCCTCAGGCTTGGGAGAGACTGAGCTGAAATAGGAGTTGGGCTGAACGTATTAAAATACACTCCTAAACTTGAAAACTGCAACCATCAGACCTTGTGGACGTCTTACTAAATCATTTAGACTGAAGTGCTGAGTACTTAGGATATATCAAAGCTGATCTTACTTTGATAAATTTTAATGGGGTTTAAAGAGAGACATGACCACTCTTTAGCACATCAGTGTAGAGTAAGAGGTTAAGCACAGAAATACCATCATTGCCTGTTTCTTTTGGAGCTGTCTACTCTAAAATATGTAGTTATTTATTTAATAAGGGCATCATCATTTCACTACAGTAGGAGTTCTTCAGCAATGATCTCAGTTACTCTTCATCCCTTCTTTGCAAAAGTGAAGTCTGTTAGTATTTGCTTTTCATGTCAGTGTTGGGAAAATAGCAATGCAACAGACCACTAATGCAAGAAATCTGAAATCTGTTTTTGTTACCAAAAGCTGGAACTACTTGGTAGGTGGTCATTTGACATCGTTATTGCCAGAATAATTTTGGGATCTCCTACATATTTGAAGCAAACCTGGTTTTAATAAATAAGTACAATTTATAACAAGTTTTGAGTGATATTTGTTAAGACTATGTTCAGCTGCATTAAAATACATCCAGGTGTACTGTAGTTAATTACATTTCTCTTATCCATTTTGCAATATCCAGGGTTGGCATTTTTTTGTTACGATTTGCCATTTTTATGTAAAAGGAGAAATTAAATCTCCTTGAAGATAATCCCAGCTTCAGTTTCTTCTCTTCTGCCTAATCATTATATTGGCTCTTCTTTTGCAATGTATTGAAAATTGGCAGAATAATCGTTTGTGTGTCAAAGAATTGGCTAAACATAATCCAGACTGGGTGTTTTTTATAAAGTCAGTATTGGAAAGGGATTTTTGAATAATGGGCTCATGGAGTGGTGGTTATGTCTTTTATAGCTGTCTTTATGTACCATCTGTGCAGCATTTTAGTCATCTCTCCATATTGATATCTGGTGAAAAAGGAGTGACTGTACTTGTTCCAGTGGGCTGCTGTCCCTGTCACCTTCTTAAGGCACTCTCTCCTCTTCTTTGAAAACTGCAGGGAAATATGAGTTAAACTGGAATATTTCCAAGGCTCTTAGGGAGCAAATATGCGTGTTCCCCAGCCAGGAACCCGAGAGAGGGAGTCTGCAAGAGGCCATGGCTCTCTGGGGAGCTCAGATTAGTAGCTGGGTATCTGTACACATCTGTTTCTCAGCCCAGCACATAGCAAGCCATTTTTCATTGTGAGCTACAAGTAATTCCACTGCGATTTTTCTAACATTAGAGTAGATGACAAGTTTACCAAGTACTTGGAATTATTAATTCTGTTCTCTTTCATTTTGAAAATAGCTTGATGCAGACTTCATTTAACAGCATTTCAGTCAATCTATATATAGTGTGAGATTTGTTTTCCTTTTAGTGCTTGCTATTAATCTACTGGGCCATGGCAGTTTATGTTGATACTTGTAACATGTCTTTAAATCAGAGTGAAGTGGAATTCTGTAAGGTCTTAGTAAGAAAAATTATTTTTGGTTGCTCACACCAGTTTACTTTGAGCTGGTCTGTTTCCTGATGGGTTTTGAATCATTGTGTTATAGTAAAAGATTATGGTCTTTTAGCAGCATGCAATTATAATTTCCACCAAAAGCAAATATTGTTGAGGATGTGAAAGGGTATGAATTTATGTTCCGTAGGTACACCGATCAGAAAGGGTAGAACAAGGTTATATTTACATTGGCAGTTGTTAGAAAGAAGAGATCACTTCAAAGAAATACAAAGATTAAATTTTACATTATTTGGCAGTTGTACTGTTGGGTTTTTGTTTTTTTTTTCTGGTACAAGTTATGCAGTACATTTCCATATATAATCTTGAAAATGTCAATAACAGTGAAAAGACTAACTTTATGTAATGTTAAGTACAAAGAAACATCTGAAAATAATTTAAAGGATGTATTCTCATGCCGTCTAAAATTGGGAGTCTGGAGAGGAAGGGGTGAAATTTTTAGCTTCTCTGTTTATAGAATTACCTGACAGAGTACTTGAGCATGATTCTTCATTATGCTAATTTTCGTGTCTGTTTTCTTGTAGCCAAGTGCTACAGCTAACAGATGCAGTAATTAAAATTTTTGAGAAAAGGTAAATCCTGGTACTCTAAAAAAAGCAGAACTAAAGCTTCAGAATATTGAAAATGCTTTTGTTCCTGTTTTGTGCCTTATCAAAAAGTTCAGATATAGCTGTAGTTTAAATAATAAATTAAATGTTTGTAAGATCCGTAATGCTTTGAGAAAATATATTTTTTTCTGGCTTAGTCAGAGCTGAGACTTAGCAGATAAGGATTTATATACCTGCTCACTCACCGATTTATTTCAGTCATTTGGAAATGACTGAGTCTGTGGTTACATTGCTTTAAAACAGATATAATTCCCTGCTTAAACAGGGTTATAATGATAAAAATCAGTTAACAATCAGGAAACCTGTCAATTCTGTAAAAATGTGTAACAGGTATCTTGAAGAAATTAAATAATCCCTCTATGCTACAATTGCACTTTTTTCTTGACAAGGAAACCTGATAGCTGTTTCTGATGTATAGGGACATTAAAAGCTAGTTAGCAGTAAGCGTTACTACTGACAAAGCTGTCAAGGACACAGTATCCTTATGAAGAGCCTGTTGTCTTGCTTTTTTGTAGGTATGCTTCAGAAATCCCCTTCAGTTGAAGATTTTGTGGATGCCCTTGTTTCAGACTTAGACCATGACTTCGAAACATTTATCATGGACTCATAACAACGGAACTGAATTCTTTTATGGAAGATTGCGTATGTCTTCACAGTTGTGGATGAAATATTGTTGTGACTGGTTTTGCTTTTTGGTGAACACTTTTAATAGTTTGACTGTTCGTGTTGGTGGAACGGTAATAAATACTTTAATTGGATCACCTGGTTTCATTTTTCAAGATGACTGTTTTCCATTGCATAGAAGCTTAAGCATGGAATTTGAGAGAACAAACCCTCTAGCATGTACTGTTAGAAAATTTGATCTTGTTGGAACATCTGAGTAAATGGAAATTGAACTCATCTTCAGGGTGACTGGAGGGGTATGAGTGGTCTTTTGATACACACATTGATCCACTGTTAGGGCTTACCTCTGGATGTTATGGCCCAGAACTGTTCACACAGGTCTTTCTCACGTGCTCATGGATTTTCTTTAACCTTGTTTAACCATATTTCTTGTAGGAGTCCTGCAGTGGGGAAAAGCAAATTGTGTTTGAAACAAATGGGAAATTGGAAAGAAAGAAGTGAAAAACTAGGAGCCGTATTTGAAATAGGGAACAGAAAGATGGGAGAAGTAAATCTGTAGTCCTGCAGGTCTGTAACGGAAAATTTTAGGGTGAGGAGGAAAGAGATATGTTGCAACACATAAAAGAGACAAAGGAGTAAAATAGGTACCCTACAGATGATCTGGTCCCTGGGTGTTTGTTCTCATGGAGTTTCTTTTTAATGATGAGTGGACAAGTTTGGGGAGCTGTTCAAAGTATAGGAGGGCAGGATTTGGAGGGGAAACAAAATAATTCAAAACAAATACGTTTTTCCAGGATAGGCTTGGAGCAGTTTAAGGTTGCACATTATATAGTGGATGATGAACAAAGGGAATGTTATCAGTGGGTTTTTCTTTTTTCCTCTAAGTAAATTATGTAATGGTATTTGAGCATGTTTTGGTAAACAAAAATAAAGAAGAAAACTGGTGATTTTTCTGTAGGAAAGGCCTTGTTTAGATACACAGCCTACGACTCTGTAGGTTGTTATAAAAGGTGTCATAAGTGTTCTGCTCAGTGGAAATGCTGTGAAAGAAACAAGAGAGGAAGAGAAACAAAGCTGAGAGATGAGGGTAAATAACTGGGAGAGAAGCAAGCTAAGGTAAAAAAACCCAGCCAGAAAAAGTGGGTGTTTGGGAAGGGATAAGGAACAGTGAGAGCTGATTGGATGATTTGCCCTCTTTTTAGCAGAATCTGTACAATAGGGTATTGTTTGATATTTTACCCTGTTTTTTTCACTGCCTGTTTTAGCAAGGTGAGAGTTGCCTTGTATGAGTAGCACTGTCATTCTGTTAGAGCTGGGTTTAGACATTTTCAGATGCTTTGATTAAATCATAGTGGGTGTGTTTTCAGACATGAACCACAACTAGGCTTCTGGCTTGTACCGCTGCCTGACTCCATTGTGTGTCTGCAGTTGGTCCCTAAGAGCAAGGAATAAATGGTTTTGCTTAACAAACTAGGTGGGGATTTTGCTGTAAGTAAAGTCATTAAAAATCCCTCAAAAACTGTCAGTTTAGGTATGAGTAGAAACACGTTGTGAAGATGGGAAGGACTGTAAAGTGTACAATAGCTGATGAATGTAAATTTAACAACCCGTAGTAGGGTATTTAATGGAAGTGTATTTCAAAGGGAATTCAAGAGTGTTGCTAAGGGAGCTGTGCATTGTTTGTTGCCTGGGTTTTGTACTGGAGCAAACTAACAATTATGTTTATCTGGAGCTGGCACATGTTGAAAGATTCGCTGTGACAAAAAGAACTTAGCAAACGGAAATCCTCGTGCTGACAGGGCTCTGGAAGCACTTCGGTAAAGAAAATAAAGCATCATAATTGGCGGAATAAGCAGAGCATTTACAATTAAGAGATTGCCCCTACATTTTAATTTGAAAGAAATTCAAGTGATGTTGGATTTAGTGTACAGATATCTCTTCAAACTATATTTAGTAGTCACATTGTTTCATGCTCATGGCTGCTATTACTTCCTTAATTCGCTATCTCATTTGATCCTTCTGCAAACAGCAGTCTTTTCAAGGTTTTATCAGAGTGGCATCAAATAATATCTTCCTAATTTGAAATCAGATACGAACAAAGAAAGGAAGAAAATCTTGCCTTTTGCCAGAGCATGATGGATTGCAGCTTATTGCTCAGATTTATAACTTGTGGGATGTTTGACAAAGATGGGAGCTGGTAGAAAAATAAATACATCTCAGAATGACAGCTTCAGGTTCTTTTTGGAAGAAACTGTTGATTCCACTGTTTTGGGGTTTTTTTTGATGAAATAACCTTTGAGGATTGAACAGTAGACGTGATTAAGCCTCTAGAGAACATATTATACCACCACTATGAGGCTTACTACAGAAAGGGAAATATTTTTCTAATTTTTTTCTCTTTTTTTGATAGTGTCTAAAAATGCTTCCAGCTGTTCAAATGTCTGATGCTTTTTCCTTTCTTTTCTTTTTTTTTTTCTGCTTTTCAAGAGACTTTTATTTTCCAGCAAATAATGTGTACTCTCAGTAATGTGAGACCTCTCTTGTGACCAGCAATGTAACTCTTCGTAAATGTAAAAACCACTGTAATCCCTTTCCAGCATTCCATGCTTTCTCACTGGGGCTGCTGAACCAGCTATCCAAAAACTTGGTTTATAATACTGTAACTCAGCATCATGCTTTTAATCTGAAATTTTACAATGTTTTGGATTTTAGCTGCTGTGGAAAATAAGTAGTGAACATCTTCAGAAGAAATTACACCCTTATGCAATCCTGAAATAATAACACATAATTACAACACATCAGAAAAGCACGGGTAGATTATGTTTGGAAGTCTGAGGTGTGAACTTTGCATTTTTTTTTTTTTAATGTTTGGTGTGATTATTCTTCTGATTCACTTAAGATTGACTGAAATATTGTGTAATAATTACTTGCAGGTGACATAAATGCAGCTGGTGCTGCATGGAGTTCTCTAAACACCAAACAAGACAACAGGAGCAAAAGGCCAGGAGTTAAGAAGGCAGGGAAGAGAAGGGAAATCAGGCAAGGAATACTTGAATATAGATTAGAAACTGGGCATGGTAATGGGTTGATACAGAAGCAAAATAACCTCTGAGTTAAAAGCTTGGGCAGAGTAAAAGAGGGCTTTCTTTCCTCATCAGTAAGTCTAAAATGGAAATTACAGGACTCAGTAACAGAAAAGGCGGCGGTGTTAAAAAATGTTTCTGCTTTGTCTTCAGTGGAATGCCAGATGGAAGAATTCATATCATATGCTGATAAAAGCTTTTCTACAGATGTGAAATAGCTGCTTGCACAGCGAGTCAGACTTAAATCAGTGTGCAAAAATAAAAAAATGAGTATTTGTCAAAGAGGGCTTAGTCTTAGAGATGGCACTGAGATGGAATTGAAGAGATGACTGTAACAGCAATATTGATTGCTCAGAAAGTATGCATCTTTGTCTATCAGACGATTAGCGATGATACAGAAGCACAAATTTGAAAGATTGAACATTAGTCTGAAAACAAGTGTTTAGCAAGAGCTGGTAGCTGAAATTAGACGAAGTTGCACCTGATTTCTAGTTCCTATTTTGACAGCAGGGACAACATGTGAGAAGTGGTTCTGGGGTTGGCCGATCAGCACTAGAAATGTACATCAGAACTGGGCTGTTTTCTGAAAAACCTGCCCTAATTCAGATTAATTCAGAGAAGCCCTGTAGCCTCAGTTACATTAGGGCAGAGCCATCCTTCCTGGTGCTACAAGCTGTGAGTGAGGAGAGTGTCTTTGGAAGAAGGTTTTTCCACGAGGGTAGCAAGTCTGTGCTTGCTGGATAACTGTCCTGCTGGCGGCTTCCCCTTCCACAGAGAGCTGGAAAAGCAGTGTCAGCCAAAGCACCTCCTCTGCTTGCTATGAAGTGGGAGGCATCGTGTGTCTGCTATTTCAGATTGCTTCTGGGCTAGTATTGGAGATTTTGTGTTCCCAGAGCCAGAGATTTATTTGTGTGCCATTGGGAACAAGTTCAAGTCTGTGCTTTATCTCAGCAGGTTTGCAGTGTACCGAAAGGGGAGTAGTACATTAAAATTAGAAGGAATTCAGGAGTTAAAGAACTTGAGAATTGAAGATGCATGACAGCAGAAAGTAAGCACATGGATTTCCCTGGGAGAAGGACCGTGGGAGAACAGCTAGTGTGCTCGGGGAGGAGAGGGAAGGAGATAAAAGATAAAGAAGTATAAATCAGCACCAGTAGGGCTGTTTGTCGGCCCTTCTGATCTTCCCCGGGCTGAGATTTGTTTACTTTCAAGTCCGCTGCGGCTGCTCCTCAGCAGCTGGCACACGGAGCTGCACGGGTGTAGGAAATCGGTACGACTTCTTGTTTGGAGGAAGCATCCAAAAAATCTCTTGGAGACGAACTACTTAAACCAGAAGCAAAGTGGCGATACAGATGTGACAGGATGACTGGTTGGTGCTCTGCTGCTGTGTAGATTTAAAAGCACAGAAGGAAGGGATTGGGATACCTCTTGCCAGCAGTTGCCAAAGAGCCTGTAGGTTCTAAGGGAACTTGTAGGTGGCTAAAACTTGCCATTCTGGCTGCCTTCACTCTTGATGGGAAGAAACAGACATGTTCAAAATTGAGTATATCCTACCAGTTTAAGGATGGGGATGAACCAGCTCTTTTATGTGGCTTCTGTTGCTCCCATAACTAGAGAGCACAGGTGGCTGCAGTAGAAGTGTCAGGAATCCTGGTAACCGTTCTGAACATCTCAAAGCACTAAACTCTACCTTTTTTTTTTGTTTTAGCCTTACAATTTTTAGTCGTCAAATGGCACCATTGTTTATTTTTGCTGCCTGTCAGACATGACTGAGTTCATGTGTCATTGACAGCATCACATGGTACAATATTAAAATAGTCACAGAAGATGCTGTTAATTAATCTTCAGGACATCTTGGGTTTTATGAAGTGCCTTTTGGCTGTTGTCCCTCTGACTCCTTACAGCCCTTTTACCTCACTCCTTAGACACCTGCAAGTGGCCCCTTCTCCACCTGCTCTTACAGCTGCACTGGGACATGACCCAGGGGGGCAGGAGGAGGCGAAGGATGCTTTGGGCTGTGACTGATCCAGGCATTGTGATCAAGCCAGAGGAAAAGCAAAGTGGAGGCATGGCAGGTTCTTCCCACACTGTCTACAGCTGCTACTGCTGGTGCCCATTCAGCCTGAAGTTTGTGTCATGCTCAAACAGCATTTCTCACCCACCTTCCCTGTGCTGTGGGAAAGCTGAGCCTTGGGGAAATGCCCTCCATGTCATCCGCTAAGGAGGTGAAGTGTTGCCAAGCTGGGCTGAGTCAGGATGGATGAGCCCCTTTAGGTTACAGGCCACAGGACAGCAGCTCTCAATACTCTGCAGGCAGCTGCTCCTTATGAATAATAATAATTTATCAGGTAGGTGTTGGAAGGTGCTTGTCCCTTGAGCATGGTCAGAAGCCAGTGTTTGGCTGATATTTGCAGCAGCTCTTAACCTCATTAAGCTCCTCTGGCATACTGACAGCAGATTAGTAGGGCAGTTGTTAAAAATAGTCTCTTTATTAATGGTGCTCTTCAGAAGTAGCCACAAGGCTCAATCATAGCCTATTTTCAGTATTTAAAATACACATGAAATAAAACAGGTGTATAAAATCAGAAGGGCTTGCTGGTTTCATTTAGTGCACACTCCTACCAGCCCCACTTTTCTTCTCGCCAAGATGGAATCCAGTTAACTCACCTTGCAGCTCCCTGCACAGAGACAAATCCTCATCCAGCCTAAATTTCTATAGCTCAAATGAAGTTATTAAGGACCTGTGCTATTTATACCTGTTGAGTGTTTTCCCCCAAGGTCATTTGACAGCATCCCAGCTCCCTGGTAGCTGAGCTGCAGCATCTGCTGTGGGCAGCCAGGGACTGTGTGGAGGCGGCTGAGCAACAGTCTGGGAGCAGAGGGGTTTGGGCAGCTGATAGGGCTGGAACCCACAAATGACTGCATTTCTTCACACGGATTTTCATAATGAAAAAGGCAGCAAAATTGCCTTGAATGCCTTGGCTTACAATGCTTCTGACGTGCTCAGTTGTCTGCAATTCACTTCCAAGGAGAATACAGTTGTAACGAAATCATTTTATAAGAGAGCCCTGGGGGAGCACAAGTGATAGAGCAGCTTTTATAACATACTAAAACTTCTATAAAACCAATTATATGTGTTATCAAAATGATTCATGCTAGCCAGAGTAAATCCTACTCATTACAAAGGAGAGTTGAAATGACAGTTCACTGTCTCTTAACATTTGCACAAGTAGCCTTTTCTCCCTGTGCTGTCACAGGCAGATTGAGGAAGCAATTCCCCAAGAACTGGAGGTGCCATTGCAAGAAAGAGGCAGTGCCATCAGGGTCCTCCGTAACCTCAGCTGACGGTGACAAGGTAAGCTCTGACCAGGCTCGATTCCTCACCATCATGGCAAATTTTCTTCTTATTTCCTGTAAGTTTAATTTGTTGTCTTGCCCGGAAGCCTGCCCAGCAAACGTGTCCCTCATGCATGGCAGAGTGCCATGTGTCTGTAGGTATTGCTCTTGCTCAAACTATTTAACACTGAAGGTCTTTTGCAAAACAGTGCTGAATTGCTGGTGGTGTTTTCCCTAAGTAGGGATTTAGATAACTTGTTCTACTTAATCAAATTAGCTATCTTTGATTTAATCTGGTATTTAAGCCAAATTCCCAAGACAGAGTGGTTTTAATAGTCTGTTCAGTGTGTAATCTGTTTTCCAAGAAAATCAGCTTTTATTTATTTATTATTTTTGTTTCTGACAGTTTCAAATGTACCTGAAAAACTGATGTAGGCAGGCTGAGTACAGGGAAATAGCTAATTTGACATTCAGCTTCTTCCTTTGTGAGCTATCCCATTTTCCATGCCTTTCTCTTGGTCTGTCAGAAGTGTCTGTCAGCTCTTCTGGCCCCTGCGCCTCACTGGCTATAGCTTGTATTTTTTTTCTTCTTCCCTGATTCATGTTTGTTTCTCATCCCATCTTGCATCTCCATCTCCTTTATTTGGAAAAAAAAAAGAGAAGTTTTACAAAGTAAAGTGTGTCAGTAAAAGCTACAAACCCCCCTTTTATTACCTCATTCTCTGTGTGTCGGGAGCCTTTGTGCCAGCCGAGAACATTTCACATCCCGGTCACCACACCCTACGGAAGAGGTCACTTCAGGGTAACCTCTTCAGAAGCGCAGGACCTACTGAAGCAAACAGGACCCTTGAGCTTTGCTCTTCCTTTTCCATTATTCACCTGGGGTTTAGGCTGGAGCAGAGAGGCTGCGCACCTCGTATCGATGTCAGGACTGGGGAAGGTGACCCTCAGCTCGCGCTGTGCTCATCCAAGGGCCCCTCCGGTGCCCCAGCTGTAGGTAGAAGATCCACCAGTGCTCTCAGTCAACTAAAGGACACACGTGTGAATGCTGCATTAGCTCTGGGCCTCTGAAACAGCGTTTAAGGGCAAAAGTCAGCATGGGGCTTCTGTGATTGTTGAGAGGCTTTGTTAAAACTGAGCTCGTGGATAGTTTATTTATCAAGACCTGGAGTAACAGTTGCAGTATGAACGTGGAAATGGGAGAAGTAGGAAGCTGGAGCTGGTGGTTTGGCTGATATCCTAGAATTCTATTTTGTTTCCCCCTGAATGTTGGGGAAAATGGTGGGGTAGGTGAAAAGTTTTTGTTTTCTGTATATTGGAGAAAATTTCTGGTTATGCCAGATCATCAAAGCCACTTTTGGGTCCTTCTGTTTGTGCTGCTGCTGCTCCTTATCACTGTCCACTGACCTGAAATCAAACATGAGGAAATCCTCCAGATAAATTTACCTCATTTATACTGACTTACCCTACAGAGAAATCCCATCTGGACCCTGGGTGTTGCTCTCCAGCCCTGCCATTCCATTGGCAAAGCTGATGCTGGGAGAGACAAACCCTATCTCTGCAGGCAACTCGTTCTCCCACCTTTTATTTTCGTTTTTCCTATACCTATACCATAAGTACTACAGCCTTCTGGACACTGCTATTTGTACCACAAAAATAACACGAACAGAACACTAACAGAAAGGCAGGCAAGTGTCTGGCAAGGGTGATCTGTCTGTAACTTCTCTCTTCGGTATTACTGCTCTAAGCAATTTACATGTGAATAAACCATCTCGAAGTGGAAGGAAGCACGGATCCAACATGACCACCGTTTGGAAAAGAGTAGGTGTTAATATGCCCGGAGGTCATTTGGGGCTTGTAACATCTCTTGGCAGGGCCCATGGCAGCCAAACAGGTATTTTCTTATTCTTCAGGAGTGCTGGGGTGTTCGGCAGCAGCCTCCACATCTCGCTCCACTTTCAGGATCATCAACTGTGGGGCTGCTGAATTGCCATCCCTCCTGCAGAGACTGGAAGATGTCCATAAAAAACTGGGCATTGGTGACACTGAGGGGATGAAGTTGTTGGTAATTGGTGGATTTTCCACGAGAGGGCTGTCCCTGGGGGTTGGCCCAGCTCCTACTCAGTGGAGGCTGGGCCTGCTCTTGCTGCTCAGCAGCACAGCCACAGTGTCAATGTCCCGAGAGTGTTTATGCCTTCCATGGCTTTTCCCGTTGGCCTGAGTCTAGCATGCCTCTTCTCTCTCCCAGAAAAGGGATGCTGAAATGACAACAGTTGTTGGCTGGCACAGCTGGAAGTTTACAGTATTTAAATCACAGTTCCAGGTCTGAGTTCTGCACTCAGATCCTTGAGGTGGGATTGATGCCTTAGGTTTTAACTTTTATATATTTCAAATCCTGTACTGCCTAGTGTGTAACTCTGAAGTTTCTTGTGGCCTGTTAGCTGCTGTTCTCATGCTAGTTAGACATAACAAGCCATTCTAGGTTTGCTCTCCAAGGACACCCAGACTGTCCTAGGCCCAAAATGTGTAAACTAAAATCTTAAGAAAGGGGGGTAAACCTGGGGAAATTACATCATTAACTAAAGTTATAATTGGAGAATTAACCCTGATATGCAAATGAACCAAACTTATAAAAGGGTGAAGAACTCATGACCCGGGGTCCATCTTGGGTGAAGGTTTTTGACTGCCCAAGGTGTACCTCTGAAGGCCCTTCAAATAAATCCCTACTTTTATTCTCCTCTTCTTGTCTAGTCTCTCTTTTTAGGTGGCCACCTCAAGACATCAGGATCAGCCAGCAATGGAGGAGGTAATTAAAGGTCCTTTACAGCGAGCTGGTCCTAACTGAGCCATAGTCGTCCTGGGAGTCCTGGTGAAGCTGCTGCAGGCAGGCACTCAAGTCACATCCTCAGCTGCCTTTCTGAACTCAGAGATTGGGAAGTATGTTTGTATGGGTTGGTTAGAACTGAAATGTGTACGGCACAGCTGTGCTCTTTCAAAAAGGAATTCAAAAAGCTCTAAAGAGGGAATTAAACCTTGCTGAGGCCCGCCAAGAAAATGCTGAGATCTTTTATTTTGGCTGGAAACATGTAAATCACCTGCATACCTAACTCAGACTTACTTAAAAACTGCTTTCAGAAGTGTTTATAGAGAGAGACTGTCTTCATACGATCCCAGATGGCGTGATACAAATTTTTTTCTTTTCTAGGATCTGTTTTGTACATCCTGATTTTTCCTCTCTGGCATTGCTGGTGAATATGTTTCACTTTCCCATGGCTTCCGTTCCCCAGTGCTGCACTGTGTTGGCTGCCAGCTACACCAACTCTCTGTATTGTTTGGAATCCTCCCTCCTTGTCCAGGTCAGCCCAAGACTTTGCTTTTGTTTAATTAAAGTGTAAGAGGAGCATTGGTGTGACACACTGGTGTCAAGGGACCCAGCCCCCTCCCCAGCGCTGCTTTTGTGCCTCACTCTGTCCCTTGGGGGGTCTATCCCAGTATCCAGAGCCCCATCTCCGGCCAGAAGCTGCCTCAGGGCACCTGAAGCTGTTGGGCTGAGCCATGATGCGACTCCCAGTGGGCTGATGCAGCCTGTGAACAAATGCCGTGGAGCTGTGTGGGGTAAAATGCATCAGTTCTGTGGCAGTGGACAGCAGCAGCTTGGCCCTGCCAGGGCCTCCCCAGTTGCAAAAACCAGAAGTGGGTTGTGACCTGCCCTCACCCCAGCCCGGGCAGTTCAGGAGCTGCCTGGCACAGACTGCTCCTTGCAGCGAGGTGTCACAAACCTGCCTGTTCTGTAGCTCTGCTGAAAGCAAACACACGGCGAATTAGCCTTCAAGGTGTTGCACCGAATTCAGGGCTGAGGTTGGGCTCATGTGATTTACACATCCTTCTGGGCTCCTTAACTTCAAAATCATTCCTGTTACAACAATTTTTACATCCACACTTCCTCTATCTGCAGCTTTGCCCATCCTTTGCTCATCACCTTTGAATTTGGGCTTTACAAGGCAAATGACAGCTCCACATTGTGGAGATCATAATTTTCTCTTCTTGGGTCTCTTCCTGGTGCACTCTTTAGCTTTTCCGCTGGGCAGTGTACCAGCAGAGACCTCTTTATCCTGGCTTGAATTTGGGACTCTGCACAGAGCTGTCTCAGCCAGAAGGAGCAGGTTGGTGCCCACTTTGTGGATGTTACAAAGAGATGATGGATCCTCAGCTGGGATTCCCGAGCAAAAAATCCCCATCCAGAGCAGCAATGGAAGAGCTTGCACATGGCAGTGGCAACATTTTCAGACGGTCCTGAATCTCCGTTTCCATACACCACAAACTGATGGATTAATTGCAGACAGGAGTGCATTCTGCAGCTGCTGGAGGTCCATGAGCAATGCTAAGAAAAAGGCTCACTCATCAGTACTAGTTTGCAGTTTCCTACTCCGTGACCTAATAAAGAGCCAGAGCCAAACAGACCAAGTGCAAATGCTGCTTTGAGGCCACATGTCACAGCACGGCAGGACGTTGCAGTGCAGTGCAGGTGTCCTGTGTAAAAGCCATTCACCCGCTGGAAGACTTTGAGCAAACACCAACAAAACACTTTGCGAAAGCAAAGGGAGGGGCAGGTGCCACGATAACATGGATTGCTCCTGCTGCAGGGACAGACAGAGGAGCTGCTGTGAGCCATGGCCACGGCATTGCTTCTGCCTTCGCTGGGGGCGGGTGAGGAGCTGCAGAGGGACTGGATCAGCCGGAGCCCAGCCCTGATTAGCAGCTGAAGGGGCTCCTGAAAGCCCCTATTTTAGGGCCCTGTAGTTTTCTTTCCTGTAGAAGTGTAAAGATTTTTAACGGCATAATATAAAAATATATGATGCTGTTGTTTACACTGGACCTGTTCACCAGCAATAGCTGGTGAGGTTGAAGAGGTGAGGGTCTGAGGTGGGAGTGGGGTGCTGCCAGTGAGCCTACAGGGAGTGGGTAGGTGTTTCCCTGCCCAGGCACCCCCTCTCACTGCCTGTGGGGACTCTTGCCTATTTTGGCCACAATTAGACTGGATTGTTTGTTCCACTTCTTCCATCTCACTATTCCTAAGTTTTTGAAGTGTTTCAAAACATTGATGTTAAAATAATCTCTGTTGAACCGAGTATAACCAAATAACTTGGATGTGATTTGGGCTGATTTATAATTAAGCAGGAGACTAATTTAACTGTGTCATCCTTTCTGCAGTAACTCCTTTGCTCTTTGGTGCTGTTTTCCACCAGCCTAAGAGCACAGGAGAGAATGCCTTTCTGTGTCTCAACTAACAGGTGAGCCCAACCTGCTTTGACTCACCCATTTAGGAAATTGAGCTGAATACCAGGTGTGCAAAGTAGATCTGATATGAAGGATTATTTATTTTACTACCGTATTTTGTGGTAAGATTATCTCAGGGAAGAGAAAGTGACTGTTCCAGGTCAAAAAAGAGGGCAGCTTTGTGTTTCCAGTCAGTTTAAACCATCATACTTCCCACTGTTCTGTATGTAATCTTTTCTACAGATTTTTTTTTTGGCAGCACCTGAGGGTAAGTCCTGTTATCAGCAATTTTTACATAGTGTTGTGGATAGCTCTGTCCCACTGCTGTGACCAGCTCTTTGTCCCCAGTTTTCATGGAGGGTTCTTGCAGAAAAATCCCAATCAGGGCATGCACTTAAAAATCACTATTTTAGGCACTTTACCATTATCTTCCATTTCAGAAGCAGCTGTCCACAGATAGGAATCCAACCAAATAGATCCCTGGGCAGATTGGCTTTGAATGTGAGCTCTTCACCCTTCTAAAATCAAGCTTTACCTTGTGCATGTGTTACATCTTCCAAATTCATGAAATTAAATCCCCAATTCTATTTTCCAGTGGCAATTGGGGATCAGACCAGGCAGTTGAGGAGAATGGGAAACACAGGCCTGGAGAAAAGCTGGCAAACAAGTACCTGAAAATTGCAGCAGTGATAAATAAGGCAGACAGGTAGGAAAGAGCCATAAAACAGGAGGAGAGGGGGTAAGAGAGAGAGACATTCCTTTCCTGAGTGGAAAGACTCTTCAGTGTGAGTGTTGTGTGTTACTGTTTCTGACACGGGGCAGGGGATGGGCTGGACAAATCCTCCTCAAGAAAAAGGGGTAAATGCAGAATGTCTTCTTCACAAAATGGATTTTTTATGAGGACTAAGAAGATAAAATTCCTGGTATGCTTGAGGAGCAGGGTAATTCTAGAGAATAGGAGACTTTTCTTTCCTACTTGTTTTTCCATGCAGCCCAGGATTATTTAGCTAAGCTTTTAATACACAAATGGGAATTTTGCTGAATGATTCTCCAGTACGACTTTTATGCAGTTTTTTTTCTCCTGTCTCTTTTTCCCCCCTTTTTGTTTTCTTTTCTTTGAACTACCCATAGGCAGTGGTTCAATAGCAGACTTTTAAAGAATGGGTTGCTGATGTGGGTTGAGTTTGATCTGGTGAAAGATGAAGGTTGGTTTTTTTGTTTTTTTTTTTCTGGCCTGGTTACTGGGCCAGGGGACAGAGCAGCAGTAACAGCATGAAGCAGTAGCTGATTCCAGGGCCATCTTCTGGGTGGCATTAGGAAATCTGCCTTTCTTTTCCATGGGAAAATGTAATGCAAGTTAAGCAAAATCTGAATACAGTCTTTTGTTGTTGTTGTTGTTTTGTCCAAAACCTGAGGTAATTAGGGAAAGAACAGAGATTGTCAGGCATTTAAACCCTCCAGCTCTTGCAGCGTGGAGTATGACAAGGCCAAACTGAAAGACAACTTCTCTTCCCTAAGATCAGGTAAGAACTGCAGGAGTATCCTCAGAGGAGCTGCAGCAGCTGCAGACCTTTGGGTGAAAAGCAAACATTCAAAAGCAGATCCAAGGAGGCCTTGAGTCCTAAACTCTTTTGGTTCACCCCCTCAGCTAAGAGATGATTATAATTTATTTTTACTTACCTCTCTCAGCTGCTGCAGTTACAAAACTGATACAGCTGCAGAAGATGCAATATTGCATCTTCGGGTATTTTTAGGCTTTCCAGCACTTTTACAGCTAATCTGTGCCCATCTAGGAGACTTGCAGAGGGAAATCAGCTGCAAGAGACTGCACTGTGTGCTGGAAGTGCCAGCGCTGCCCCAGGTTCTCCCCTGCCTCCTGCAGCTCTTGCTGCTGCTGCCCCCACTGCCCAGAGTCCACTTGCTCGAGAAAGGCAATGAAAAGATTTCTTCTCTAGGAAAAGAAAGCATCTGGGCCATAAATGCAACAAGCCCTCCTCAGTGACACTCTGGGTATTAGGAAACATCATCTGGCACTAAGATATTTTTCAGGAATCCCTGTAGCAACTGCTACAGCACTTGCCATACAATTGGGTAAACTCCAACACTATCTATTTGTTGTTGAAAGCCACAGGAGATGTAATTTACGGCATTCTTGAGCTCTTCCCTGCAGATCCCACAGCCTCTTTCATTGTATTAATGAGAGGGCTGAACCCACAGAGCTTGCTTCTTTTAACCCATCAATACAATAGGCATTTAACACCTAAAAGATTTAGAGTCTCTTCTGCCTGAATCCATCTGTTCTGCCAGTTGAAAAACAGTGTATGAAGATGACTTTGAGGTAGTTCTTGTCCATAAAAAATTGATTAGTCCTCCTTGAGTAACCAACAAATCCTCCAAAGTTTAAAGTATATTTAAAAATACAACTTAAATTGAGGATTTCAGTAGATTGAGGGTTTAACATGGAGAGCAGCTGCACAAACCTTCCCAGAGAAAACTACCTTATGTGAATTTTCACAGCATTTTGTCAAGGTGTATAAGTTTTTTTGATCGAGGATTTTTGTCTCTTTGTAGTCTCAAAATACAAAAAATGTGTGATGAATTTTGACAAAATGCAAGTGTAATTTGCTGGAATATTATGGGTCTGTTTTGGTATCTCAGAAAGATATTCTTAGTCTTGCGCCGGTGCAGGGTCCCCTTAACTTCAGTTGTTGAACATCCTTAGGGATAAGGTTTAACAAAGCTGAAACTCTGATAAAGGAAAACAACCACTGTTGGATCTAACAACACAAACCAGCACCAGATTGATGAAAAACTTCCTTGGATTCCTTGCAACAGAGAGACAACAAATGGCCAAACTGATACTTGCTACTGAATATGTTCAGGTGAAACTCAGCTACCAGATGTTGCAGGAATCACCATCAATATGCAAGAAAGCACATTTGGAATGTAGGGACAAAACTGGTGTGGTAACTGCTGTTGCTCTGCTGATTCCAGATCTGCCTCCTTTTGCTTTGGGATGGTGCAGAGTTTATGTGTGTTTAGGTGAACGTGAAATTAGAGAAGTAAGGTGGCTGTAGACTAGTGCTTTAGTTTGACTTTTAAAATATGTTTTGCAACATAATGGCCCATTTTGCTCTTTTTTTTGGTGGGCTAAGAGCTAGATATCCTTTTCTCATTATTCTTGTTTTGATAACGCGTAACCTCTGCTGCTGCTGTTTTGTTCCATATTGTTCTGTGGAACACCCACTGTGTGGAAGCACAGGCACGTGCAGGCACAGGACATCCCCATCACAAACATCTGGAGACCCCCTCCAGCTGAAGAGCCTTAGAGCAGCTGCTGCGCTCTTGGCTCCTTCTGCAGGGCCAGGCAGGACCTCTGGGTGCTACTGACTTTTGCAGAGACACTGCATCCACTCCGTGAGTATTCCAGTGTGGTGCTCTGAAAGTCCTGGAAGGGAGCCATAGCAGACTGGCTGTAGGTCTGTAATAGTAACTTTTTTCCCCCCTAAGACTCCCATATTGGCCTATGAAATTTCTGGGGCACTTGGGGATTCCTGGGCTGAAAGGCATTTTAAAAAATTGAAACAGAACCTTTAGTATTTTATTTATTTTTTTTAATGTTCTCATTTCATTTTGTAATCTCTGCCCCATGCAGAATGAGTGCTTGGGTGGTGTACAGGGCTCCCCTGAATTCTGTAATTTCCTCAGGTTTAAGGACTTACAAATAAAATTGCTAACTGACCTGGACAATGTCCTCCCTCAGATCATGTGCAAGGTGACAAGTTTATTATTTTGTACACATTCTGTATTTATGTGTGTTTATGTTCCAATGAACTGTCTGATACAGATCTGGGGCAAATCAAAATGATCTCTTGAATTCCAATGGTTTAATTTTTTCTAAGCTGTAAATCAGTGCTCTCCCTTAAACTATTGGTTACAATAGGATTTTGGTATATTAGCTGCTATACTTAGGGCAATTTTTGCATACTAAATAGCATGTGAATTGGCCATCCATAAACTGAGACCTGGGCAGAAGAAATGGAAAACTCAACAAAGACTGAGGCTCAGGGGAAGCACTTCCTAAAAGCTGCCTTCTCTTTTTGTCTGCTTTTCCACCAAGGCTTTAGAAAAATGTCATTTGTAACCTTTTGAACAAGCCGAATTTCCCTTTGTCAGGTCGACCAAAAAAAAAAAAAGGAAAAAAAAAAGAAAATAATCCAACAGTGATAAGGATTTAGAAAATCAAATGATGGGAAAACCCCTTCAGTCCTCCTCGGCTGACCCTGCTGTTGAAGCTGTGGTGCTGAGTAGAAGCCTCAGTGTGCCCCCAATCTGCCACCCTCTCACTCAGTAGGCTATTAGAAAACATTTCCTCTATTTCCTCTAATCCCATCATTCACTGGTGTTGTGGAAACCAGCAGGCTCCAAATCCACCCACTATGATTTTTATCCTATTGAAAGCGCAGCCTTATCGGACATAATCGCAATGGCTCATGTGCTGCTATGTGAAGAGCGAGTGGGTTTTGCCATCACTCAGGCCAAAACTAAATATGGATTAAATTGCACCCTGCCAGCACAAAGTGTGCATTGTGTGGCTCTGCTCTGCAGTGCCCGGCCTCAGCTTGCTCCGTGCCTGATAAAACACTGCACTCCCCTTCAATCCCCCTTTTTCTAAAGGGCAAAACAAAGCAGCAGTGTCTGCGCTGGAATGTGCTGCAGGTAGCGATCTAAACCTCCATCACCAAAGACAGTGAGAGGATTAATTTAATGCATGAAGATTGTTGCTTGGAGGGACTTCATAGGAATGCAAACCAAAGGCCCTCAAAGAGCCCACAACAAAGGGAAAAGCCATGTGATCTCAAACTCCTGGTAGGATGAGGAGCACTGGATTAAGGGCTTGGTCTACCTTGTAGAAAAGGCAGGAAATACTGTTGTACTGAACAGCAATGCAAGCAGGGAAAAGATTTTGGGGTGGGTGGGGTTTTTTTCAGACCTTTTGGAAAGTTTGGCTAGAAAATTGCAGCCTTGTTAATGACATACAGTAATTGATACAAGCAAATGTCTATGCAAGTTTTGTGGTCATATGTATCACATGTTCTGAGTTGTACTTTGTTTCCAGATAGAATAAATATCTGTTTTTCAATTCCTGTTTATTTCTTATGTTTTTTTAAATTTTGGAGGGGCACTCCATTGCAATCCTGGCAGTGCTGAGAGTCATGAAGCTCCCTGTCTTGGCACAAAGTGACCTCCCAAACATGCCCCGTGCTGCTGTGCAGACTTGCACACCTCCAAATGAACTCCAAGGCACGTGAACTGCTGCCACTTCTGACAGTCACAGCAGAAAACAAGTAGAAGACTGCTCAGGAGTGCACCACACGGGCACAAGAGTATAAGGAGTCCTTGCTATTCTGGGCAGGGGATCCCCAGTTAAGCTCTGAATTATGTACTTACAAGACCATAGAAATAACAGCAATACACAGAGAAGAACCAGTGTGAAATTTGCTTGACTAAACCAGCGACAGGGAGAGAGCAGCTTTTGAGCTTCCCCCAACCTTCCCCCCCAAAAACCACGAGTGCTCCCACACTCCAGCACAAGCACCCTGGCTTTATGTTATCTGCCATCCCTATCTGGCTTCAGTTTCCAGTCACTGCTTATGGCTTTATCATAAGGACCAATTTTATGCAATTATCAAATTACTCTTTCTTCTTAGTCTTCTACTCCTGTCAGTAGGACCGTGCCATTCCTTCCTTAATCATTTGGGGCCGTGACCCCAATCCTGCTTCAAAAATACAGCTCCTCTCATTTACTTACCTGTCTTGTCTGAAACAGCTTACTTGTGTGGAGCACCAGGTTCTCTTTTCTAAGACATTGTAAAGACAGCAATCTGTGGTGCTTATCAGCTTGTTTTTCCCTCGATTCTTGAGAAGCAGAATTTTTAAACTTAAATTTTAAAGTTTTGAAGCACTATGATTTTAAGCATTGATGTTAACTTACTGCTTCTTCAGGGTCCTCCTGCTTAAGCATGATGTTACTGCTAAACAGCAAACATCTCAAGACAAAGATGCACCATATTCTACCCTAACCCTAATACAATTACACCATTATGGCATTCTAAAAGAATTTGAAGAATTAATCACTAAATTTGTATAGAATGCTATAATTAATTTGAAGTCAACAAGCCAAGACTGGTTCACATAATGTTTTATTCACAAGTAGAAAAAGTATTACAAAACAATTTATACAAGATTTTAATTTACATTTGTTAGAGGAGTATTTAAAACAGCACTGTAAGTCCCTAGACATGACACGTGGGCAGGCTAAATGCAGTGGTAGCATGTGTTTTCTATTGGCATGTACAACATTGCTTGCCACAGGCAATATACAAAAGACCAATTTGGTTAAATTAAGAAAAAAAGTATATACACAATATACACATACATTTAAAAAACGCTCTCTTGATTTTTTTCCTCCCAATTTGCTCCCAAGCTATCTGTCACTCATTTGAAAAAAACTAGTATCTTTCTCTAGGGTTGCTGGACAAAAACAATTATATGAAGTTTAAATTCCAATGGGAATTGGAACTGTGGCAATCTACTGTGGCAGATGCTGGCAAAATTTTTGAATATCGCTTTTTCAAGAACTGTTATTAGTGAAAAGTTAAATCTCCATATGTTCTAAAAATATTTTGCCATATGCTGAAATGCACGTTGGATTTTTTTTCTATTTACAAAGTATATACAAAGAAGCACACATCTCTTCATGCACATGTAGTGAAAAATAATGTTTGGTAACTTCTTAAATGTATGAAGGTATGCAAAGAAATTATCCAGAACTACTCATATTTATATATATATATGTGAAAGTATTTATCTGAGTAATTTACTGTATAACTGCTTATTTGTCCATCAGTGACCAAAAGGTGGTATCTACTACTTAAAACACTAAACCAAACGACAGCAAAAAAATCACTTGGGTAACTTGTTCACTTTGGTTTGAATTTGGGAACTGTTATTCATGGCTTTTGCTCAAATGAATAATCTCACTGGGGAAAGGCTGGAGCATCTCCCTGCCATGGCTGCCTGTATTGTTTTTAGCTACTCTTGTGCACGTCCAGCTTTCTGTGTGCTTCAAAGCAAAAGTCTTTTTCCATAATGGATTCTGAATACTGTCTCAACATTTCCATTGCCACACAAACCATGTGTGGAAAGATGAGTAATACTTATTGCAAATTTGCATCTGTTTTGCTGATTGCTTTGCTTTAGTCAAGGCACATTGGGTACTTTAAGGAATAATTGCTGGAGTTCATCACTGACAAGTGAGCGCCTGTTGAGTGTAACTAATCAGTAGAGGTTATTGAGATTATCCACAGAAACAAAAACTACCTTAGGGATGAAAATGGCTGAAAAAAATGGTATTAAGGGATGTGATAAAGCAAACTGCTTTTTCTATTTTATGTGGAAAATATGAATTGACACAGTACTACAGTGAGAAGGACAGAGTGTCTTGAGTGAAAGGGACTCCTAAATGAATGAATTAGGTCACCATGAAGCTTGACCCTTAAAAGTAATGCATTAATAAAAAATCTTGGTAACAGCCTCACTGTATAAATACTTTCATGGCACACCTGCTATAGTCTGACGTTGATTTGACAGTTGATTACAATTATTTCAACATCCAAAATTATATGCTATAACAAGAAGTGCTGTATTCCAATACTGAGACTACTAATTAAACACAACGTCCTTATCTATATGTCTGACCTTCATTAAACTAAATCTAATTTAAAGCTAATCTCCTGCTACATTTAAAAGAACAATGCCACCTCCCAGAAATGTAATAATTGGATGGAGGGGACTTCAACCATATATACTGTAACATGCTAATTTAACTCCCCAAACTAGCTTATTGACTATAATGTAATACATAATAAAAGCTTCAGTTTAATAACAGGTGATCCTTGCATAAATAGAAATCGGGTTTTTTATGTCCTTCAATAGCAGGAATATTATTTAAAATTAGAACCAGCAGAAAAAAATCCTAATGCATGCACAAATCTGCAGGCAGAGTAACTGGCACCGTGTTGTCCCACATCTTCTGACACCTGTAGCCATATTTAAGAGACTCCCCCCCATAACACACTGAAGCATTTGTACTTCTTCCTATATTTACATACACTACTAAGCTCACTCCATCAGACGTTTTGAGACTCTGTGAGGGAACAGGAAAAGAGATGCAAAAGGTCATAAATCCACTTTCAGGTTCCTTCCTCCTTGAAGTCTCACTTCACAGCTGCTACAGCTCAGACACAACTGCTCGGAAGGTGTGAAATGAGGCCATTCTGTTCCAGCTGGTTTGGAAACCATGCAACACTCAAGACCAGACTATGTTCGATGAGAATCAGCAGGGGAGCGTAAGGGAAGCATTCAGCTCTAGTGCTGACAGAAATACCTTCAGTCCCTAAAAAAAAGTGACAGGAGAGTGGTTATATGAATTAATAAGAAACCCATGTGTACGTCTATATTTGACTAAGCACTAAAAGAGTAGAGGTATACGTACTGCTTGCTGTAAAAATTCATTTAAACCTGAAGATTAAACCTATGTTAAAACCCACATTAAAAAGCTTATACTTGAGTGCACACACATAAAAATACGCTGTATTCTGATTTTATGGTATTATTTCCTTTGAAATATAATAATAAAACATTGACTGTGCAAGACTGTAATACATCCACAGGCAGTACAAAGACCGTTCTTCCCTCAAAATATTTTAAAAAAGACATGAAAGATGAAGGGAAAATGCGAAAAAAATTGTATAGACTGAGATGAAATAATTTTCTTGGAGTTGTACAGCTGCCCAGTGCTCATCCTGAAAATACATCTCAAGTAAGATTAGTCCTGGTCCTGTCCTGTGAACACTACTGAAATTTCTCTGCCAAAAATGCACACATAATGATGCACTGTAGAGTCTGATTGTGGAGAAGTTGTACAGAATGAATCAGTGGGGTCTATTAAAGTAAAAAAAATGAAGAAAAACTTAACCCTCCTGCAGAACTTAATTATTCAAAATTATACACAAATCTCAGTAGTAATAGAAGACATCAGAAAACTATCGAAGCATGCAGTATTTTGAGGTGCTAGAAAAGCTGTCTCCATACACATAGGAATAAATAAGAAAATTTACAGTTCATATACCATAACAAGTATAGTGAAATAAAAGCTAATTTTTGTAGTCATATTTTGAAATTCTGTGGTTCTTTTAAACTAAGAAAACTATTAAATAATATTAATTGCATTCCTCTGAAGCTGATGCATGGTTTAGTGGGAAAACACCCACAAACTTCTGATTTTTTAAAAATCTTGTTAATATGGAAATGCATTCTCGTAAAACATCAAGAGAGCTGGGAACTGGGTGCGTTGGGATCTGCAGTTGCACCCACATCACTGTGCCTTCCTACACACAGCCACAGAATACGGCTGTCACTGAATGCTGCTGGGCACACACAAACACAGAACTATCAGTGCTGCTATCTGACACATGGGCAGGGAGCACCCAGCATTGTTACAGACAACACTTTATACTGTAAACAATACTTTGAGAGAAATACGTGCCAGCTGGGTAAGGCCCTCAGTGACAGTGGCAAATTTTCAGGGTGACAAGTTCCACTGAAGTCAATGGCAAAACAATTCTTGTTCCCTTCCCTTTCCTCCTCTTGACAATGTCACCTAAACAATTAAGGCCAGATTTACAAAGAAACTGTTGCACTTACATGTTTTCTGCATACACATGGTTTTTTGCTAAATACTAATTACATTCTACTTCATATTTAGGAGTAACACAAAAGTGGCATGCAAACCAAATGGAAGAGGATCAAAAGAATGAAGTTTTATTTCTGCAGATGGCCCAAAATTTTCATAATTACAGATAGCATAATTTTCTTAATTAAGTTTGGTGCATATTAGCGGCAACTTCTTGTGTTCCTGCCTCTGAGTTCATGCACTGGAGACTGTTTCAGCTTTCCAGCCACAGCCTACATAAGCCTGGAGTAACACCACCACTTGTCATCAGCACACAGGCCATAATTTGGGATCCTTTCACAGATTAGTTACTTGAGGCTCCAGGTTACTTTCAAGAGTAGAAAATTCCATTTAAAAAATATGGAGCACAGCTAATATTCAAAAAGATATAATGATGAAGCAGTAGCAGAGTGACTTTTTGTGACAGTTCCACTCTTACAGAGTTGAGACAATTGTTTATCACCTCTTTGTATTTTGACCTCAGACCTGCATTTTCTCTGGGCTTCTGTAGATTAAATTGCATTTTATGTACAAACTTTTGTTTTATCTGATGACATGGGAATATAAATGACATTACAAAGCATTTGAGATTCTCTTCTGTTTATACTACTAATGCAGTAACTCCATAGAAAGGCTTTGTAAATATTTTTAGATGAACACTTGTACATCTTTTGTGCTTTGTTTGCAATAAGCAAAGCCAATTCCTCAGTTCTCCCTCATAAACAAAGGCTAGCCTCACATAATGGTTTGGTCATAAGGCTATTAAACTGAACTTCTCCCTTGAAATTTAATGAAAAAATTCCTTGATAAAAGCTCACTGGTGTACAGACTTACCCCTGTATTCTGGTTAATATTATTTCAACATCACAGTTTTCATAATTACACCTTTCAAATTCAGTTAATGATTTAAAAATGTGAAACTGCTGGATCTCTTGTGGAGGTTTAATTTATTTCAGCAATAGCTAGGTGTAACCTATGGAGAAATATAACCCTTCAACTTCTTAGAATTCTATTTTTATCTAGCTCTACATGCCTGGAGCACTCATTCTTACTCCTTTGTAGTTATGTTTTTTACCTCTTTATCAGTCTGTAGAGTCATTTGTTGTTCCATTACACTTTGTCTTTGGCTGGGTTTCAGTCACCGAGTTCTGAAGTGATGAAACTTCTACGCATGTTCTATGTTCGGAGATTTCAAAGGACTTTGCAACATTTCCATCAAGAGACTTTGCTGAAAGAAGTACTTCACTTAGTTCCTGGTTACTATCCAATTCAACAGTGGCTGCATTTTCAGTCTCAGGGCTGCAGGATTTTGCAGATCCTCCAGCCAGTTCTGAATATGATTCACAGACAGAAACGCTGTCACAACAAGCTGTGTTTTGCATAAGAGGCCAAGCATCTGGAATGTCTCCACAGGCAGAGTGTGAAAGAGAACCAAGGAAAGCAGGAATCATTTCTCCAACAGAATCAGAAGCTCTGCAGAAGGATAAAAGGCACATGGTTTACAAAGCATTCCAGAAAATATTATCAGTATTGTAATTACTGTCACTTGTAATTACAGGTATTTCAAGAAGGTTTAACAGGATTATATTAATGCTCTAGAGACATCCTGTACAAAAAAATTCTATTGAGAAGGAAAACAGTTTGTTTCTTGTCTGGAAATGACAAATACTTCAGACAGTGAATCCAGAATTCCAGAAAACATGAACTACAGCAGGGGTTGTTTATGGTCAGAAATATGACAAAAAATACTATAGTAGTGTTCAGATACAAACACTGTCACACACAAGAAGGAATTTGTTTTTTCTCAGTGCATGGGGAGGGGAGTATTAAGACAAGATATAACAGGCTCAAAGTGCAGCAGCAAAGATGGTTGGGCAGACTCTGGAATCTTCAACACGACAGGGGGCTTGGTTGTTTTTCGTTTGGGTTTGGTTTTTTTCCCCAAACCCTAGACAGACAAATATCTAACAGAAGCAGAAGAAGTAAAGTGGCTTCAGACTTGGAGAATGGAACAGGCAACAAGACTGCTTGAAACTTTGTGTTTGCTTTAAACCTGAAAACACATTCCCTTTAGATTTTCCAGTTTGTTCTGCCTAGCCCTCAAAATGTGAAAAGTTTTTCTCCTATTCTCTTTCACATGGAAAGGACATAATATTAAAGAAGGGCAAGGATTATTTTTATTTTATGGAAAATGGAAGAAAGTAGAAGTGGAAACTCAATATTATCTACCTCAAGTGTATTTAAAGTGCATGATAATAGTCACATGGGCCAAACACTGTTAAAAGTCCAGTAGTGTTTTTCATTATTTATACACCAAAATAAGCATTAACAAAACCAGACAGTTATAACAGTAGATTTTATTTCCAAAAACTGTCTGCAGATTTATAAAAATGCAAAGGCTTTATTAAGTCTGACATGCAGTGTGACAAAAATCATCCCACATTAACATGCCTGTAACAGATTTTAAGTAGCCTTACTCATTTCCAAAACATGATGCTTTAATAGCTTTGATATACACACAAAGCATTTTCAGAGATGAGGCCAAAAGTCAGGACATTGCACCACAATTGAAGGAAATACATTATTCTGGCAAAGGAAATTGGCACAAACTCCCTTTCTACTGGAAGGAACCACAGGATCTTTGATGTCAACATAACATGGATATTACAGTTATTTTTAAAGCCTTAACCAAAAGATTCCTCAAGAAGTACAGAACTCTCAATTTGTCAGCCTCAGTGGTGTACAAGAATGACTCAAGCCTGTCAGCATTTAAACAAGTTGTTATAGAAAACTTCGATATTTGTACTTAGGTCACTAAGTCACCTTGCACAAACAATACTTGTGAAGAAGCTGCCTCTACATTTTGAGTTACGTGTGGCCATAAGAACAAAACAGCTGAAGACCAACTTAAACCTTATATGGAAAATTATTCTAGCTAAAAGAAATAAATACATCCTGTCTGAAAATCTGTAACCAGGAAACTCTGAAGGACACCATAAATTTTATATATTTAGCTCATGGCCCTGCTATAAAAATAACTGCTCTACTACTGCACTTATAGTCAGCTGATTAAAAGAAAAATAAAGGTAAAAGTCTGCTAGAAATTCAGAAATAATAGATATTTCAAATCTTGCAGTCCTAAAGAGTTATTAAAAAAAAAAAAAAAAATCTTCATGCTGCTTGTGAACTGTACCTCAGTCCCCCCAGGTTCACAGGTTTGTGCAGCAACACGCTAACCATTGGCAGAAGAAGGGGTGGCCAAAGCCTCTAAGGCACCACAGAGTAAAAGGAAGATTATCTGCTTGTCAGAGAAGCCACTTCTTCAGAGAAATCCATTTAAAAAGTCAGCATTTACTAAGTAACACTTAATTTTTTCACCATAAACCTGTTCTTGCACAACATTGGATGATATGGCTACAGTTCATCAAAATTCCTCATTCCACTTCAAGCAGCTGTTGTCTCTGTGTAAATATTAATTTGACTGCCTAAAAAAATACTTCATGTTTAATACCCATTTGTAAAACTAAGTTACCTTTCATTAAGCGTGGTCTGAGAGTGGAAAGCACAACTGTGACTGCTGCGCTCCATGCTACAGGTTTCATCACAGCACAGTGAAGGAATCAAGTGAACTGGTCCTAAGGAATGAAGGTTAATTTAATAGTGTTAAAACTGTCAAAGCTCTGTATGAACTTAGTCTCTGTTCTTTTTCAAATTTGAGTATTAGTTTCCAAGTTATGTTATAATACATGGATTGAGGAATGAGATTTCTTGCTGTAAAAACTTGCTTTATTCCTTTAAAATTGAATTATTTATAAAAGCCAAGTCTTTCCTCCAGGAGTAATATAGAACCCAGTCATGAGTATCTATTTTTTTAACTAATTTTCTCCTGAGTTGAATACACGTAAGCGGAAGCATTCTGAGTTAAGCTATGAGGATGATATTTAAGCCTGTGCTTTTGTGTTAAATTATGTATTTCTTAATGTCATAACTATATCTGTTCTGATATAACTTCACAAAATGGCAATTATTTGAATTGTCCAGGTTGTTAATGTCCTTCAGCATTCATATCATGTTCTTAGATACTCTCTGGTAAAGCCTTCACACTAATTTAAGTCTCAAAGCCAGATGCAATGCTATTTTTAACACAAAGAAATGAGATAGACATTTTATTTTTTTTTTTTTCAATTGAAGTCACTGAAATGAATAGAGGAAAAAACAAAACGCCCCAAACAGCTTCTTGAAAATCCTTTCCGCTTATTAAGAAATTAGCCAGGACAAAGGGTAGTCTGACAGTGTTAGCTCTGCAGTTAAATTTAATTGTCACAACTCAAGTGCTAGATAAAATAAAGTCACCTTTCAGTCGACCTGACATACCACATGTCTGTGATGTACTTCTCTGGCACTGGCAACACGTTCTGTGGTCATATTCATTTAGCCGTGGTCTATCAAAACATGATAATTCAGAGCCATTGTAGTGAATGTCTTGTGACCTCAGAGACCCTTGGAACAAAGTGAATAAAAATCTGTGTTAGCAAGTATTACCCTTTTTCCCGCTCAGAGCCCTCCATCTTCATAGAATGTGTAATTATCATGCTATAAAGTACGTCCATATATATTTTCCAGTTGAAAGATCCCCAGTGACCATGTGGCTTCCTATAATATTAACCACAGATTTTGCAACAAACCCTAGAACAGCTGGTTCAACTGCAGCCTCTTCTAGGAAGACATCTGCTCTCATTTTGATGATTTGAGAGTGTATCTTATTCACTGTTACATGTTTGCAGTGTTTAACGATTCCCAGTGATTCCCATCTGAAATTTTCCAGAGTCAGCTTTCAGCCACTGGGATTTTGTTTATATTATCTTGAAGAGCTTTGTATTAACAGCAGACTTCCTTTAATCTCTATAATTGTAGGCCACGGCAAACGAGTTACTGCACTTCACTAAATGAAGTTCGAACTCAGTGTGACAGAATTTCTCAAAACTCACGCTGTAAAGCAAATTCTATGTTAGGAACAATTCTTAAAATGCCTCTCTAAACCTTTTTATTTCTGCTTGCGCTGAAAGCAGCAATAACATCAATTCATCCTAGATATTATTCTTGTTTGGCATCCACGGTTCATTAGATGCTATAAACATATTTTAATAAAAGTTTTATAAAACTATAAATGGGAACTAGAGTGCTTTTCACTTTTTTCTTTCTTAATTTAAATTAAGAGGCAGAAAAATGTTTATTATAAACAAATTACATTGATGAGCTGTTACGGATTTAAAAGAAATTTAAAAATCTGTGTTAGGTATTTAATTCATCTTGAATAGGTCCATAAAACCGAAACTGTTAAGGATAAATCTCTCATCTACACTGGCCACATTCATTATCTTGATGACCTAATCTGTGTTTCACAATAGCATTTGATGCACAGATCTTTCAAACTGGTATTTCCACACTGATATTGCAACTCTGTAATGTCCCATCTTGGATCATGAATGATCAAAATGTATCTGTGCAGCATCTAGCAGAGTATGGCAGGCAATTGAAGCAATTGGAGTATCTCTGGGCATTTACATATCATTTTCTCAGGAGCAGCTGGAACTTCCACACTGGGCTGGCAAGCCTGGATGGAGTCCTGGGCTCTGCTACATTGACCATCTCAATGCTAATCTTGCTTGAATAATGTAGGCATTTCATTTATTTACCTACAGAGAGATCTACCAAACTAATACCACGCTACAAATATTACCAAGCAATAACTGGAAACTCACAGCTTGGTTTCTTCTCCATGAACTGCCTCTTGCAATAGATGACGCAAAGGATGAGAAGAGCCAAGAGTACAGTTGCAAGTGCACTGCAGATAACAGCTGCCAGAGCAGTGTCTCGAGGACTGGAAGCAGTTGAAGGGATCTTCACAAGATTTACCTTGGTGGTACCTAAAATATAATTAAATAATAATTAAGGCAAACTGCAGACATTTCCAGAATATAGTCGTGTAAATGAAAGTCTGGGAAACAGAAGAGGTTTGTGGCACAGAAAAAAAGAGAATGTTCCACCTGCAAATGAATTAACATTAATTGCACATATAAATAGGTACAATTATCAGCAACCTCAGTATGCTACAACAGCTTAGAAAAGATATATTGCAAAATGTGTGATAATGAGTGGAGATGCACACAGACACATTCAGACAGTCCATGAGAATGGAATCAGATCCTCACCATGAAACCAAAGACATCTGAATATTTAATGTCACATGAATTTAATATGGAGAACATTTCCTAGTGTAGAGCTGAGAGAGTGATCCACTAGAGGGAGTCACAAACACATTAACTTCCCTTAAGGAAACTCTGGGCACTGAGACACCCCCAGAAGTTCAAATGCTGACAAAATTATGATCCTGCTTTGTTGCACATGTCATGGCACCATGGTCATTTCCAAGATCAAACCTAGGATTTCAACTCTGACAACTTTTTTTTCTTCAGTGATTTTTTTTAATACTAGTCAACGTTCCACAAATTGACTTTATACCCATACTAGTAAAGACTTAAGCAATGTTTCTAGCTTTGACAAATGTTGTTACCTTTAGGTGGAAAGTGAAAAATATTTTTAAAGGATCCAAACTTTAACTTCTGTTGAAACTATCTTAAATTATGGGTTTTAAAATGAAATTATCTTTTAAACAACTTATGAATTTTGACAGCCCACCGATTTCAATCTACTTTGAAGTCTTTCTAAATTCAATGAGAAAAAGGAATAAAACATAGAGTACTTCTGTGACAGCAAATTTTTAAGAAACCACAAACCATATTTTACTAACTTACCCAAATAAGTTAATGTGCCTATTTACCCCAGAAGATATTTGGTTAAAACCTAAAGATTATAATATCCTAAGAAATGGTCCTTGCAGTCATAAGTTTAAATTGTGAGATAAATGTCTATCAGAGTATATTAAAACCTCTAATCAGATTGTATGTAAATCAAATTGTTCAATATCATTACTGCAATTTCATAATGGCAGGAGAGAACTTCCTAGCTCAGTTAGTGCAATCAGTGGAATTGTATTACTCAGGAATTTTCTGCAATAATTATGGTATTTCCTCTACACACATCAAACATGGGCACCAAAGGGTTTGTGATACCATATTGCTTTGTTATAATGACTACATTGACAAAACCTAGGCATTTTGAAAAATCAACTTAATTCTAAGTCTTTAGACCACTTAATGCCAAAGAAAACACTAACTTCTATGAAATAAAGAATCCAGAAAGTTAAAGAAATAACCCACCACAAGTATTAAATACAAACAGTTTCTGTGGCTTACAGTATCATGTAGTTGCTAGTAAATGGGGTAATATAAAAAGGTGGAGAGATCAGATCATGGCCATTATACAGAAGAAAGAAAGTTTAGTTGCTCATTTCCTGAATTCAGCATGAAGAGGAACAAGTCTTACTGCATTTACATCTGCTTAAATATTTCCATTTACCTTCATTTTGTACTATTATGTTCCACTGTCTCATCAAAATCTGAAGAGCAAGTTTACAGCAGATCTTTTTTATATGCATTCAACTTGCCAAATTGCACAGAGTGGAGCAACTGGAGAAAGTACAACAGATAGACACGATGACTGAGGAACTGGAAATTCTCTCTCCTATCATCAAAGTTTGAGAGAGCTGGGATGGCTCAGGCTGGAGAAGGCTCAGAGGAACCTCATCAATTTGTATAAATCCTTGGAGGGAGTGTGCAGAGAGGACAGAGCCAGGCTCTCTTCTCAGACCAGAGGTGGGGGACACAAACTAAAACACGGGAGGTTCCCTCTCAACATCAGGACACACTTTAATAACTCTGAGACTGACTGACCACTGGCACAGATACATTTGCTCTTACACAGTTATTACCTATCCTTCCCCTCATGTTCTTCTATAATTACTATTAGTCACAGAGCTAAGTTTTACAGCCTCTTTTCCAAAACTTCAATGTTAATTCTAAAGAAAATGCAATCAGTGTCATAATCTTTTTGTCATAATTTGAATGCTCTTGGCAGGAACACCTCGATCTTCCACAAAGAAAACTTTTTACTCAGTTTCTAGGATCCTTGCAGCTGTAGTTTTAGGCTCATAGTTTTAGCAGACTGAAGAAATTTCTACATGAAGTTCCAGGATATCTGTGAGAAGCAGTAAATCTATATAAAAGCCTGTCTATATAGCAACATGTGCTGGCTTTGGTGTGAAGATCAAACTGTGCTTTGGTATCATGTTATCAGTTTTAGTCAACTGCCTGATCTAGTCTTTAAAGACAGACTGGACAAGTATTTAGAAACCAGACAAGAAAAAAACCGATAAGAACATTTTCAAATATTTTTCATATCAATATACCTATTTGTACTAATGTACATAAGAGAACTAAACGGTTCTTAGTAATTAGGCCTTCATAATTCGCAGAAAAAAAGAACTGTCAATTTTGAAGGGCAAAACAGAAATAGAGCAAAGGAGGTGAAGCTTCTACATTTTTGTGTCTCTTCATTTGCTCACAAAATACATCTATTTTCAAGTATGATTACATATTATGTATTCTAGGAAAATATAAATTATACATTTCTTTAATGCCCATCAGCAATATTCAAACTGGAAATACAGTGATTTCATTTTAAATAGGGATGGCAAAATTTAAATTTTTTTTAGCCACCTAGCTATTTAAGATTTGTTCTATTTGGTTGATATTTTTTCACTTGAGAAAGCAATTTTCTATTCCTGAGAATGCCTACCACTCATCTTCACCTTCAAAGAACTTTTTGGAATAGTTACTATGAGCAGTCCATTGTAGCCTAGCTCTAATTATAATGATAGTGATCTTCCCTGTAGAGACCAACATTTCAGAAGTGGATTGCTATTGTAGAAGTGGCCCTTTGGGCATTGCTGAACTCTGCTTTCAGTGTTACTCAGACATGTAAGCATTTTCATAAACTCCTTCTTTTCACAGACTTAATGGTCCCACTTCAGTAAAGCAAGGAGCTGCATTTTAAATTTAAACTTGTACTTACATATATTAGATGATTACATTATTAAATTTAAATACGCAATTAAACACTTTGTGAACTGGATGAGATGCATTCGGAAAGGAGGGAGGAGGTGCACACTGTTTTCTGATTCTGGAAAGCATGTGCATATTATCCATACTTTATTTAAGAAATCAATTTCCTTTTCCAAGTCTTAGTTCTAACATATTCTGAAAATGTGCTATTGTTGAAGAAGAATTACCCAAAATATCAAACAGTCTCCAGCATAATTTTGAGCAGTAAGTCTAAATACACATTCTTCCCTTAATTAACCAATATTACATTATAATGGCAGTATATGCAAAGGTGTGGTCCTTAAAAGCAGGTAAAGTTTCTGTTAATCCAAGACAGTTAAACAGCAGTAACAGCTAACATGGAACATATGAATCCCAGCTGTATCACTAAAATTTCTGCCAATAAACAGAATAGCTGAATTTTTGGCCTATTATACCAAACAACAAGAGACAGGAGAAAATGTAAAAAGTCTTCCTTTGTCACTTATTTCATGTTTATTTCCTCCAATTTTTTTTTCCAGAACCATGATTAATTACAGTCGCTACTGGAATCAGCAAACCTAAAAGAAAGCTTTTTGTGGTAGATCAACCATGTGAAAACAGAACTTACAACATTCTACCTTTCCTCCATGGATACAGGAAATACATAATAATAACTAAAGCTGAGGAGAATAAAACATGGAATATTATGTTTGGGTTTCTTTCTTAACATGTCAAGTCAATGCTAACCTAAAGAGAGCTTACTCAAAATAACAAAAATAATCCACACTGCACTTAGAAAGCACTAACATGGAAGCATTGGACAGAGTGCCCTCTGTTACAGTCAACTGAAAGTAAGATGCAAAGGCTAAAATGTTGTTAATTCCTGGAAGATGGGTATTCCTGGTCGACAGGGGAAAGGAGACTATTACAAAATCTGTTTGCCCATTACCTTTATGTTGAATGGCCCAACTCAATGATATCAACCTTAATTTGACAAGAATTAAGTGCTCAGACATACCCTCAAGTTATGCAATTTAACAAGTTACCGCCTGTCAGCTGAACTGCAGTGGCTATCTGTATGTGTGCTCTTGATCCACAGAAACAGCAAGCCAATGTAAGGCAATGTGGCTTACTTTGAAATTCCTTCATTTTGGAAAAAAAAGCTAAATTAAAGATGTTTATATTCATTTAAAAGTAAGAAGGCAGTATGTTTAGCTAGCCCCAAACAAGCAAAAGGATGTATTATATATGTAGACAATTCAGATGCATGCATAAGATCTGTATACATAGATAAAAAACATATGCTCTGTATACTACTGAACATTAACATAAATGGAAAGTAAGGTAGCTCTGAGTCTTTACAAAGCTGAAAATTGGCTCCCTTCTCCTGATCTTTCAAGTAGAAGGTAAGGAACTTTATTAAACATTGCTGTTGGAGACTGTGGTAAACAGTGGGGACAGAGACTCCCGGCATCTGTAAAAGGACGGCTCTTTGTGTGCACGGCCTACACCCAAAAGTTCATCGTGTCAAACCACATTTTTCAAATGTGCTCCAAGTGCTGACTTTAAAGCCTTTAGTTAATGGCCCACAACTTTTTTTTTTGTTCTGTTTTATTTTGCTGGTTTTGTTATTTTTTTAATAAATGTACCAAAAAGCCCTAGGGGAGAAAATGACTATTCAAGTATTTATCCATTGTTTGGAAATCCTGAGAAATATGCTTATAAATTAAAATATCTGAAATCTGATTTATCCCTTTCCAAGACCATTTCTCTTGCACTGTGTATTTTCACAAACTCCAACTGCTGACAGCCTTTTATGTTTAAAATGGTAGAACAATTGCACTGTATATGTGAATTTAAAATATATATCAATTCCACAGTACTGGATACATATCTCAGTGTCTGTAAGGCATAGCCAACCTCTGCAACACATTTTTCTTTTAGCAATTCAGAGGTGTGAAAGTTTGGTATTACCATGGTGATCTAAATTGAACCACTGTATGGGCACAAAAGTAACATTGTTTCATACATAAAACTCTCAACCTAGAGAACTGTCTAGCCGTGTGAAAATACCACTCCATGAGAGTAACACCTCAGATCACTGCTACCCCCAAATTACTTGAAAAAACCTGAGAGTAAGAAAAACAATGTCAGAGGAAGTGGGATGAAATCTGTGCCACCGCTGAACTACATATTCTAGTCCCCAACATAACAAAACTGGTTATTAATACGAAAAGACACATCTTTCCTCCATAAACTGGAAACACCTAGTTGTGATGGCACCACGTCTATGTTGCTGTTAATGACTGTGGTGTTGTCAACAATTACCCTTCTGACTTTTGCTTCTAGAAGCCAACTTCACATCTCTGACAGTTGAGGGTGGGCAACATCTATTTTCTTGCAAACATGACTTCTTTTTTAGGTGTTTTCATGTGTTAAAACAATGTCCCATAAAGTTTATGTCAGAACATATGAAATTGCTAGATACAGCAGAAAATCTATTTTCTTACATTACCTCTAACTTGTACTTTTAACGTCATTCTTTCCCAGACACATTTTGCAAAACACAACAGTATTTTAGGCTATTCTCTTGTTCAAATCCAACTACAGAATGCATTCATCCCACAGAGGCTATAGAAGTTGCCTTATCTTTTCAACAGAAAATGAAAGCAGGAAGTATTTTTGTACTTCGTATTCTGTATGTGCGGTCCCATTTAATGTTTAGGACTACCCAGTTAGAGAACAAAAACATCCTTGTGCAGTATTTGAGTCAATTCCATCTGTTTATGACAGTTTCTGCTCTATTCAGTCTCTGTATACACACTCTATCACTCTCAGTCCCAAAACACTTCTACAACACATTGCCCACATAAGCAGAGGAAGAGTCTGCATTGCTGAAAAGCAAACCATGTTCAGGAGGGCAGCTACTGCCATTACCTATTTGCTAAGGGAGGAGAGGGGGGCCACGTACCCTTCAGAATCTACCTGTATATTCACTAATTAAATGACAATGGCATGCATTGTCATTGTAAATAGAAGAATAAGCATGTCTGAAGGTTATCTCTTTAGCCAACAGAGAATAACCCACTTTCATTAATCAAAAGTGTAATTGAACATTGTGAATCCCATGCATACACAGCCTACTTGGAAGGCATGACTAAAAAATAATCAGTACTCAAAGAGATCTGGAAATATATGCTTGTGTGCGTGTGTGTTCAACACTGGACAACTTACTACACTAAATTTTAAAAAGGTTATTTCCAAACTGAGAGAATATATGAGAAATAAAATACAGAAGACCCACAACTTTCAGATTTCAGATGATTCAGAGTAATCTAAAAATCAATACACTTAAAATATTGATGCCATTGTATTTTGGTATTCATTTTGAAGAGTGACAAAGGGACAAGGCTTAAGTACGCAAAAGTGAAGCTCTAAAATCTGTAATTTTAAAATCCAAACCTACGTAAGAAGCTGGAGGCCTGTATTAGGTCACATACTTCCTGTACAGTGTGAAGAAATGTTAAATACAGAATAGAATTTTAAATACCTGTCATATGAGTAACACAATTCCTCAGGTCACCATGCTCAGCCTATAGATACAGAAACTTGGAGAATGAAAATATATTTTGCTCTTCCCATAAATTACTCGGAGGCAGAGAGGAGCTTCCGCTTTCTCTTAAAACTGTATGGAGAACAAAAATCTATGATCTTATTTTAAAATTAAATTAAGAGTGAGAAATCACAAGCATGGCTTATAATGCCTTTCAGATGTGACTCTTCAAAGAGGAGGTAATGATGGGGTTTCTGCCTTCTGAGAAAGCTTAAGAGCCCTCTGCCAAGAAGCATGAAATGAAGACTCTTCTGCCACCTTCATGGAGATTGTTTCAGCCACTAGGCTAGAAGCTGAGCTTGAAATAAGCTGAATCTTATTTCTTCTCTGCAACTGAATTTGCCCAGTTGTAAAGCTTTAGCAGAAGTAGTAAGGGCCCCTCTTTGCACAGCCAACAGTCACGTGATAATTAGACTGGAACAAAATTAAATAAACCAGACTTAGGCTTGCTCAGCACTATGTTTCTCCTGTTTATGATTAAGCTTAAATATCATTAAGTTACCTTAAATTCTCCACACAAGGCACATGTTGGGGGGAGAAATAAGTCTGCACTAGGGAAACCAAAAAGTATGTTTATGTAATTAAGGCAGTTTCATAATACACTACACTGAGCTGAATTACAATTCTGAATTAAGGTTAAGAGTTGCATAACCAACTCCACAAGTATTTTCTAAGTTCTTAGCTTTGCACTCACAGGATCTTTTAAAAACACTTACTTTGGGGTAAGTAAAATGAAATATATGGGATTAGATATAAAGTTTCAAAATTTCATAACATAGAGGTTAACACCTTTAGAAGCTGGCCATGCATCCCCAGCTTACTGTATTACTGCGGATATCATAAATGTTGTGATTTACTGCAAAGGAGTTGCCTACAGTGCATCAGTGTGCATGCACATGCAAACTCTTTTACACATGAAAAAGCTGTAGCATTGACATCAGAAATAATAATAACTTATGAAAAGAAGTTATTAATTAACCACTTAAAGCTTTGGGGATAAAGTCAAGTTAAAGTCAGAACAAAAGGCTGCTACATACAAGATCTTTGCTTTATTGTATTACTTAATCTGAAACGTAGTATCTCCCCTCTTTAACAGAAGTCAATAGGAATTAGCCACAGAATACAGAAGACATTCTGGAAGGTTATCTTTGAAAAGTCAAGCTCTCTTAATGAGATTCATCTGACCAAAGCAAAGATCTGCTTTGGAGAGAATCACCTGAACTTTCTCTACAGGGGATGAGGAGGGCTAGGGGGATGAGTGGGTAGGAGAAAGGCTCTACTAGGGTATAATTAGTCTGATTTGTTTTAAACACCACCCTTGATCTCTCCACTGAATATAGAGTGAACTTAAGATCACCAGCTCACAGATGTAGCCATTATACATATCCACAGCCAAGAAGGTGGATACTCTGGTTTTGTCAAGAAAGGATAAAGGGTTTTGAAGGCCTTTGACTTTCTGTTTCAGTTTGTTAGCAGATGTTAAACATTTTACACCACTCTCATTGAAAGGATAAAAGTCAGTCACAACTGAAAAATTTGTAACAACTTCTTTACAGTGGCAGAACCCCAGAAAAGTCCAGCAGTATTTAATTGCTCACATTCTGCATGGAATATAAAATAGTGAGTAGCAAATAAAGTGAGACATAGAATTATAGGTTTTGCCTATCCTTTGCTTTAAAGGAACAAAGGCCCAGTGGGAAATAATAAGCAACAATGTTAATATAGCCTGTATTAGAGTAACTATACATGAGGGAATCTCATAACAGTTGCAGGCCTCAATTCTGGCATATTCTAACTTTAGCAAGTTCTCTTATAATATGGGCTTTGGTTTGTGAGAGACATTTCATCAAAAAGTAAGAAAAATATTTTTCTAAATTTTTTATTTGTGTTTTTACTTATATAGCAGGAGTGAAAAAAAAAAAAAACTACACTAAAAAGTCATTTCCCTCCTTAAAATTAATTAAAAAGCAGAAAGAGTAAGATCAAGTTTTAGGGAGTCAGACACAATCATTCCATGTTGAATTGCAGTTTTCATCTAACCTGATATTGGCATCCAGGTGAAGCTCATAACTATAGAAGTCTGAAGGTCTGAAGACAAAGTCAGAGCTATTCACCTTAGGCTCTCTTTCTAAAACAAAGCCAGAAACAGAATCTCCTGAGAAGTAATTATCCTGAAAAGGCTTGAAAGACTGCTTAGTGTTAGTCACTGAAGCTTACCTTATCTGGCTTGCCTGAACTCTTGAGGCACCTAATTCTCACCCCTGATTGGGAGTCTGGGCTGACAACTTCAGTGCTAAGCATTAATTTTTATATGCCCAAATTAGGTAGCATTAATTCCATCTTAAATTTCCACATGCAGACAGGGGAACTATAAATTACATTCAGTAATATGCACATAGAATCAGACCACTGGACTGAAAAGAAACTTTACTAAAACTGGTGGACACAACCCTTTAGTTAAGAAAGCTCTAACAAAGAGCACGTTTTTAGGAAACAGTCACAGGCTACAACTCAAAGGCACATGTCACTGCCCAAAATAACATGTAAGAATACTCTATGATCTTTGTAAAAGAGGAGTTTGGCAGTGCCCTGCTTCAGCACAAGTGAACCAGTAAGACTGAGAATGTGTGAGGTCTATCCCCAGAAAAATTACAGGTGAGCAAAGCAGAGGGCAACAATTTGAAGGATACAAGTGATCTGTAGGAACATTAGGTCTTTCTTCTCTAAGGCTGCTTCCAGCTCATGAGGTGTTGGTTCATAACGAATCATTACTGCTAAGGTCCTCAGCACACAACTCTTGTTTTAAGGCTATTGCATTTTATCCTACTTCCAATACATTCCAGTCCTCCAGGTAATTCCAGTCCTCTGGTGTGGTATTTCAGTGTTCTTTTGCTTGACAATTATTTCCTTAATAGAGGGTTGGCAGTATGGAACGTTTGAGCCTAGACAGATTCCACGTTTTCCACTGTATTTTCTTAAAAACAAGAAATTTAAGTGGAACACAGCCTAAGTATTTTGTACTTGAGCAACTCAGAATCATAGAATCCTTAGAAGCCAAAAAAGACCTTGAAGACCATCGAGTCAAATAGCACCTACCAGCACTAAGTAGAATAAAAACCCCAACATACTACTGAGCATTTGTTTAGCAGTGTTTTATATTCACATGCCAGTCACAGCTTGGACTCTGTACCCAAAGCCATAGCAGTCAGCATGGATTTATAACAGAGGTACCAAAACTCAGTGCTGCTGAAGTGCTGCTAATGCAACCATTTCCAGAATTACCTGTGTGATTACAAGGGATAAATTTGAACCAGTATTTTCAGTCTGAATGCAGCTTAAAAACATGTTATTAAATTAAAATATTTAAAACAGTCTAATGCTTCTGTTATTAGAAGTTGTTTAAAAAGTACTGAATAGCTGTAATCATCGCTTTTTTTTTTTCAGATTACCTCTAAAAACAATAAAGTAAAAATTTACTGAAAAAAAAAATTGCAGCTTTACTGCAATGCATGCAATCCTGGAATAATTTTGAATAACCTAATAGCCAAGTTAAATAAGAACCTTGCAAATCCACTCCATACAGAAAACAGACAATTCCTTATAGCCACTGCAAGCCTGGGCTGAAGGGCTACCACATCAGTAAGTGCACGTAAGAAAAAACCATAGGAAATAGTACTTATTCACTACAGCTCACAGATTAGTCCCTTTTCAGTAACTCAGGAATTTCAAGTTCACTTTAATCTAGTGTAATTGAGCTAACCAGCTCTTACATTAAAAAGTAATGATTAAGTTAAATTTCTTGCAGACATTCTGTACCTAAAACAAACATGCAGTATGCCTCTGGCAAAGAAGGATACTAATTATAGGATTGACTCATAAGATGAAAGGTTGCACAAGTTACTACTAGAAACTAAGCTATGGTAAGCTGCTTTGAAAAAACACATTGAAATTCTCATACTCTGCAGTTGAGAATTTAATTTTCTAACTGTACTTAACAACATCAAGAAACAAAATTAAATATGCTTGTAAACTGCTTGTTCATAGATGAACAAGCTAGAATACAGTGAATACAGTGATTACTTCATCATTCTATACTAAGGATTTTTTTAATGCTATGAAGTGAGCTCTACAGTGAGTTTTTACTACACAAAAACATGCAAAATTAAGTATTTTTGGTCCTTCTTAGCTTTCTTTTGTTATGTAAAACATGGCCTTAAAATGGATATTTGAGGATTCACTGCTTGACTTCACTCTTAATGCAACAATTCATTCCCTGATTTAACAGAAATCATAAAAGAAACACATCTCCACAGCTTCAGACACCTGTGGGGAAGGATATGCAGGTTCAAAAGTAGTTTTGCATTTCCAGCTGAAGCTTTCAGCTTCAGGAAAGCTCTATCTGGGATTAGCAGATAGAGCTGCCAGCTGTGAGTTAGAACAAAGACACAAAATATGCCCTATATGTTGTCCTGAACTGATCAGATACAACCTTCTGAACACCAGATGGGTACTGCTTATGTGAACCCCTATTATCAGCTGCATGAGCTTGTGATGTGAATTCATGGAGATTGATGCAATTTATTTCAAAAACCACATGCTGAAGTTTCTACTTTCATTTTAAGATATACACTTTCCATCATACTTTAGCAAGCAATGATGGATGTATTTTCAAAGAGATATAAATTGGAATACTGTGTTCTCTCCAAAATACATTAATACATGCTTTAGTAGGTAAAAATGGATTACATATAATCAGTGCAATTCTCATGTTGAAGCTAGACAGCAAAGCGCTTTCAGTGCAATTCAGCTTGGTCAAACAGCACATCAACTTCATCTACTGAAAGTTTTACTGGATTAAGGCCACATATATTTTATATATTACATTTTCAGAGATTATGAACAAGTAGTGTTAAAAAAAGGTTTATATTCCTAATTTATTCTATGACTTCCATCTGTATTATGGAAGCCATTTACATTACATCTGCTCCCTCTGAAAATAATTTAATATTTATATTGCTAAGACCTTATTAAGTAGAGACTACTTACAGTAATCTAGATTTTACATTAGATGATTTTTAAGTTTCAAACTTCAGTATTCAAATTTTTCTATTCTTTCCCCCCAATCATAATAAATGAACAGTTTCAAGAGGTCCAGAAATCATAATTTGTTTTCCATTATTTTCTTTTCTGTACATTTTCTGCATAGTTCAATTGTTTTTGTAAAATCAGAAGATTATTTGTCTGAAGTCTCTGTTACTCTGTCAGCATGGGCAGAAATTAGTCATCATGGTCAAAAGAATTAAAAACGGATAAATGACAACAGTACGGATTTGCTGCGTTCACCTAGGAAAGCAAGCTGAAAAAACCCACAATTCTAATCTTATCATGTATCTTTTAAAATTTACAATAACACTTAAATTTACAATTCCAAAACCATTTTTAGCAGCCATAAATGACAACTGTCACACCTATGGCCCACTGGCAACATTTATCATGCTTAAATACATAACAGTTAAAAGCAATGGAAGACAGATTCCCTCTTCTCAGAAACCTAGCCTTCTGTGGCAAGGAAGGAAAAATCCGTTTCCCCCAAAGAATACCCAACCAGCAAGAAAGAAAATTCTTCTACAGATCCAGAGATCAGCATGATGCAGGCATTAAAGAAATTATCCATGTGCTCAATAATAACCACCAAGTGCTCTGATAGGTTTTCAACAAACAAAGCCAACAGAGCTCTTAACTCAAAAAAAGAGTGTGATGTAGAATGATAGGCCATGCTTGACCATCAGCAAGATAGCCTTTTATAACCTCAGGAATGGCTGTGAGAGACAATCAGCACAAGCGTGGGACAAGCTCATCCGTTCTGGAACAGAAAATCTTATGGCTGCATCCCACTTGTGTTACATCACAAGCCTGCATAAAGTAACAGCAGAAAAGAACTAGGGTTTTTTGGTTTGGTATTTTTCCTCTGTTGCAAGAGCTACAGCATTCCTTCATTAGTTAGTTAGCAACTGAAGCAGTGATCTGAGTCAGAAGACATCAGAGAGACAGTAAACTGCATCCTTACAAAGTACAAATGTCTTAACTGGAATGTTATGATAAAAATGACTTCTCTACCTCCTTATTTATCACTTACCAGCACCACAGCTTTGCATAAAATGAGATTGCTCTTCAATCTAAGGAAAGAGCACTGTTTTCACACCTGCATAAAAACCTAGCTCTTATTTTTGCCCGGACAAAGTGAGGTTACAATATTTTACAACATTTACAATGTTTATTTACTGGAACGCGGGTAATTTTCATTGTTGGTGTATCAGTTTAGGCTTCCTTCTTCTATTAAGTACTAACTCAATCAGACAGATTTCACATATAAAACCTCTTCACTATGGAACTTTCTACCTATATTTTGATCCAGAAAAATGTATCACAATCCATCTCACAGAGCCGTTATTATGGAAACCTGTGTGAAACCAATCTAACAAACCACGTTTTGTCAAAAGAAAAATCACGTATTATAATTACCATATGTAGTTAAAGGAAAGGCTTAACAATTTGCTTGGAAAATGACACACAGAAAAGGGGGATTCAAACAAGGTTCTCTAAAGCCTCCAAAAAGAAATACTACCAAGACACATGCATTAAAATCCAAATTTTGTTTGGCTTTGTACCTCTACTGCAAGCTCTGTTACTGAACCATACCCTAGTCTTGCATATTCCACAGAAATTTTTATTTGTATATCAAGGGCATTTTGTCTTTTTACACAGAAAATATTTGCATTTCAGAAGGGTAAATACAATTATAATGAAGGAAAGACAAAAAGACAATACATTTCTGAATTAGAAGAGGCTAAAACCACACGAATTAACACAGCAGAATGTCTTCTACTGATTCTTTTGTGCAGATTCATTCCCTGATGCTGAGGATTACTCATTATACCGCATGGAGCAATGCATTAAACATATTCAGAGCCTTTGCAGTGTCATATTCAGCTTTTTAAGTTTCCATTGGATGTTACCAACAGACCTCCTGGAGGATTTGCTGGTCAGTCTCAACACTTTTAATAATACAAAGGTAGCGACAACCAAAACGGAGGACTGCCCATTATTTGAGAATAAAGAGCAGAATAATTGAAATAGAAAGTCTGACCCAGTCACCTGTACTTTACACACATAAAGCAGGAAGTAGGGAGGAAAGTTGAGTTGATTAGTCAGATAATAATTTAAATCGAAATTCACTAATTTATAGCCTGAATTTTATTTCAAAAACACAACTCAAATTCTTAACTATTTGAAAAACTTCTATTCAAGAGAACAGTCTTACTGGTATACTTTCATCAGGATATCCAACCAGGAAAGACAGCAGATATGGTTTTCCCCTCATTTTGAAAAGCTGTGAGTAGTAAATTAGACTCTATTATTTAACCATGACTGGGTTGCAGTCAGAATGTGAAAATTATGAAAAATGTAATTACCTCAACAAGCGATCTTAGACCCATTGAGCTGTATTGCAACTTACTTATCTGAGAAGGCATGAAACTAGGATCACAAACAGACCCAGGCCCTGCAGTGCCAAGCACTGCAGCACCCGGGCTGCATCCACAGTGCTGGGAACCTCCCCGTGTCAGGAACACACTTGTGATGTAAGAATCAAAGAGCAATGGCAGGGAGCCAACACACAGTCAGTACACATGATAAGAGAATTCTGGACTCAAAGAAGTCACCAAGAAAAGGACTCCCAGACATTACCCCAACCTGCTCTACCGAGTTTGGCATTAGAAGACAAATGCCAGATTTTGTCTGTTGTCTCTTTGTTTGTCTGTTTTTGTCTGTTTGTCTCTGTTGTTCAGAGATGAGCAACAGACAAATTAGCTTGTAGATCTTGGTGGCTTCAGTGCCAGCTGGGCACGTAACTGCTCAGTGTTGCAAAAGTCTTTGGATGACCACTGAAGGGTATAGAGAAATTTGCAGGTGCCTCCTTAAATTCCCATTCCATCACCTCTTGGATCAACTGTGATAGAGAAACGGGTCCATATTCTCCAGTTATACAGCTATTAAGAACATCCTGCCCAGTCCATGCATATGTACTTCCTTCCAGGGCAGTCAGAGCAAAGCAGGTAAATCACAAACTTTCTGGCCAAAATTAAAGCTGCCATGTGTCCAAGCCACCTGGAACCAGAATCAGTGCAATACTCCTGGAGATCAACTGAAATGTTGTAGGTCCCTTGGGTTTTTAAGTGTTTGCACAATCAGGTAGCTGTCAAGCAGGACAGTTGGTGATACAGTTTTGGAGACAGAATCCTGGGTCTATTTAAATATTTAAGCCTTACGTACCTCTAGATACTTGACAGGGCTAATGTTACCTATACTAGGATACTCCTACAGCACTCACTATTAGCCTAGTTCTTTCAGTTTGTAGCTTGAACTGGGTTCTTGAAACACACTTAGTGAAATAAAATTTCACTGTGCAAAGAAATCTAAGTTAGATTTTAGGTAGCAGGCACAAAATAAGGACCCTGCTTATTGTCATCATAAAAGCTTCAAAGAAGATCATGTAATTTCAAAAACTCAATAGTTGAGGTTACTGTAGACTTTCATAATAAAGCAGACATGCTATACTGAGGACTTCTGTTCTACAGAAGTTACTAGCAAGTGAATCAATTCATTGGAAGAGCCCTCACACTTACAGTTTTGCAGAATTAAACTGTATCAAATGCGACTAGAAATCTTTCTAATAAAGCAAACTTTCCACTGTAAAAAATAAACTGAACATTTAAGGATAGTGCAACAAAGTGGACAAGAGTTTAACAGTTTAGACTGACCAGATGCCCTGAGAACTTCAGCTTCCAAACCTTGATTCCCTGGTAAGGTGTCTGGCTTACTTAACAGAAATTCTGTTGGGTTTGGGAGTCACACTTCCTTGCAATGTCATTACAATTCATAAGCTAAATTTTCTTCTACAGAAAATTTGTGGTGTTCTTTGGTTTGTTTCGGCCTGTTTTTTTTGTTTTTATTTTGGGTTTGGGGTTTTTTTGTTTGTTTGTTTTTCTGGTTTTTTTGTTTGGTTTGGGGTTTTTTTTGTTTGGTTGTTGTTGTTGTTGTTTTGAAGATGAGTAGACAGGATAGCTGATAGAAATGAGGGAAACACTTCTGACATTTCTGCCTACTAACCATAATACATATGTAGTGGTAACAAGCTACATAATGAAGCACTTTTATACATATAGGCATAGAAATGAGAGGTACACACAAAGAAAGTTGATGAAAGTAAGTTGGTGAAGTTTTAGAACATGATTAAACTGTGCAATGTATCTGAATTTCCTCTCCTTTAAGTAATGCTTCAGAACTATTTAAACTCATTTTAGTGGTAACAGCTCTGTTACTAAAATAAAGAAAAATGTGCCCTCTCCTTGTTTGCAACTTTTTTTAGAAGAGGAGCCCACTATATAAAGCAAATTCAGAACAGTATGAAAGGGAGCTGTTTGACTCTAAGTTATACATGAACCCCAATGGGTCAGAAGCACCTCAATTATCAAGGACAATGAATTGAAAACATTTAGGTTTTCTAGGTTAAATCTCTTTATGATGTGTGAAAGAAATAAAACTGTAATAAAACTTCGTAAGACATGAACAGCAATTCTTATCTCTCTGAAACACCTTGTGGAATTTGTTTCAGACTTCCTGAAGATAAGTTACTCTACCATCAGGTCACATATGGAAAAGATCAGACTGACTTACTACATTTTTACGAAAGTGTACATTTCAGTTTTGAAATAATGGGTAGGTAATGTCTCTGTAATAAAATTGATATTTATAAGCTAATGATGCTATTATCTGTACTTAAATCAGCTGTCACTACTTATGACTTTTGTTAAAGGTTTATACCATATTCCAGCTGCTTTCTATCAGAGTGTTCAACATAGTAAAGAGGAATATGAGAGATGCTGTTAGGTAACCTCAAATCAGAACAAATATTGAAATAAGAAGGAGATATATGTTGGAGCAGAACCAAATAATTAAGAATAATTTCATTTTCTATATACTTTCAGCTGCCAGTTGCCTCATGTGCACATAAGCAGCCTGCCTTCAAAGGCTGCCTTACACTAGGAATATAAAGTTTACTGTACAAAGCAACCAAATAAAAATTACAGAAAAACTTAATTGCTGGAAAAACATTATCTGGAGTCTGACAGCTTTAAAGTCACAAAATTCTGTAAACAGAAAGAAGAAAGTGACATAAATAAATTAAAATTCCACCATATAAACAGTGGAACTAATGTGGAATTGAATGTCATCCAAAAATTACTCTCAAGGTTAAAAGCTGTATTTATGTTTAATGAAATAATTTAAAAAGCTTCAGCTAAGCTGAGACAGCGGAATTTTTTTTCTCTTTTACCACTAGTGAAAGTATTTTACAGAATATACATGTAGCCAGCAAGCTTCCAGCTCCCCTGTTACAAAACAATCTAAGTTATAACCCTGGAGACTGCAATTTCTAGCTTTTTATCTTCTTTGTTCTGATGTTTAGTCCTTGTATACCCCCAACACCCATTACACTCATATAAAAGCTTACAAAGTCACAGATCCTAATCTTATTAATGTAAACAAGTAGATTTATATGAAATCTTACTTTTCTTACACCATCTACTTTTATTCACCAAGAAAAACGAAATAACACCAGATTCTATCCCTTAAATAGTACTCTTCATGAGTGAAACAACATGCCTTGTAGATTTGAAGAGTGAGACAGCTCCAGGACACTTACATTTAGTTCCCAGAAAAAAACAATACTGTAAGCACACAGAAAGTAACTAATAAAAAATCTACACAAGAAAACTTTAAAGAGAGCCTTGTGATCAATCTTAGTTAAGGCAATCAAGATGTCACAGGAGTTCCTTAAAGGAACAAAATTTAGGGCAGATAAGATATGGGTGCCTCATGCAAATGTAATGTATTTACATTTAATGATCTTCTTTATGTATTTTGTCTCAACAAGCCATAGTTTCTACTTTTATTCCTCATCTTAGTAAAAAAACTGTTTATTTTCTAGTTTGAGACATTCTTTATAATTGAAACGGTTCATGGTAAAAAAGAAGTAGCAATTTTAGACCTCAGTGCCAGTTTATTTCAAATGCACATGATGTTACAGCCAAACTGCAGATATTTCTACTCCTGTGACTTATTCAATGAAACATTTCTGCTTCATTGGAGCTAAGAATGTGTTTATTTCCTGGAACGTGTAGAGGCTAGTTTCCCAAGCTCCACACAGAATGGTATCCCTCCCCCAGTTTCCCATGCTCTTTGATCTATGCCATGAAGACAAGCAGAAGTAGCCCTGGAGAAGGAAGAATGTTTTTGGCTGGACAACCTGTGCAATTTTTTATGGTGTAAAAAATTAGTATTTTTATAAATATAACAGTGTGGTTACCAGGGGGAAAAAAAAGGACAAGCCTGTTCTTTTGGCAGCTGTTTGGCTGTAAAATACTCTCTTGTGCCTAGGTGTTAATTTCCTCATTTCCTTGACTCTCGCAATTTATTCCAATTTAACTATTTGTACAGCCAAATTCTACACTGAATTTTCACATAAAAGGGGAACACCACTGATTTTAGATTCATCCAGAAAGGAAGAGTAATGCGGAAGTTCTAGGAACTATTTTTGTAATACATCTCAAAAAAGTTCCATGTCACAGGCTCTTCTGCTTAGTAGAAAGCCTGACCAGAAACCAAACAAGTCTTGGGACTCTGGTGCTTTTCTGCATTTTGAGTTGAACAATACAACAGGAGCCACTTGTAAGAATAGTTGATATAATAATTCAATTGCTTTAATTTTAATCTGCCATTTTCTTATGATGAAAAGAAGATAAGAAGTATGGTTTCTAATGGGGTTTTTTCGTCGTTTACTTGCTAAGACAGACTAACTGAAAACATAATGGTTGTTCCAAGAAAGCAATGATATCTTTGGAAAATCTGCTCCTTACCTGACCCATTCCCACATCTCTCCTTAACTTCTGCCACCACAAGTGCTTTGAGGTTAACGAGCTAATTAGATTTAAAAATAACCTTAAGAAGGGAGTTATTTTAATTCTTTTTCTATCACAGATAGATTCACAGTCTAGCTTACTGAGCAGTTTCAGGAACAGTTTAAGCACAAGCATTGGGAAAGCACAACACTGGCCTGAGCAGACAGGAGAGTGAACGCTTCAAATCTAAACTGGTACTAAGAAAAAAGAATCATTGAACCATATCAATGTCACTGCTTCACTACAGTGGACAGTCTATATTAACTGCCATCTCAGAATTTACATCTTTGATAGATTTGGTTTCCACTCTAATTCCCAGTTCAAAGGATTTGTTTTCCATCATTCAGAAGAGAAAAAAAAATCTTCATGTGGGAAAAATGTCTTCAGTTTACGAAGCACAAATTGCAATTTTAAAAAAATGCTTTCATTTCTAATGTTTAGATGCTGACTCTATACATAAGATTGGTATTTACAGTTTATTTATGTCAACTAAGTAAATTAAAATACAACTATATCATTGTGTATTTAATTTTATGACATTTTAAAAACACACAAGTCATTGTGTCCCCCTTTAAAGTTTGCACAAAGGTGATAGCAATTCTCCTGGCCTCTAATACTCTCTTTACTTGTTCATTATAGAATCCTTTCAACTTTGCCTCTAGCAATTCACAAACTCATTTTTTCATGAGTAAATATTTAAACCAGATCTGTTTTAAAATGTCTACAGAAAGAAGATAAAAGCAAGCATTTAGATTTATAGCTAACCGGGTAATAATCAACTGCTACTAGAAAGAATTTGATCCATGTCTCAGCTTTAACATGAACCTGTAGTCCAGGTAGGGGGCTGTGAGCCTTTGTGGTAATGTTCTTAAGCAAACAAAAGATTGCCACACATCTCGGAGGACAATTAATTCATTGAAACAGGACATTTAAACTTTTCCTTTTCATCTGTAACATAAGAGCTAGCTGCACTAATATTTGACTTTCTGTTTCACAGTGGAAAGAGAGAAGGATAAGAAAGGCAGAGAATTAGAACTTCGTTCTCTGATCATTGAGAGCTTGTCCCACACACCTAATGGTCTGTCTACACTTAGCTTCAAGTAAGACAGTCTTAACTATCAAAATACATCCATTATTGAAATAAACCACTAACATTTTCAGCATTAGGTGGAAACCGTTTCCTTCCACATACCATCATTTATGCTTCCTCACAGAATTATGTTTTTGACTTGGTCTTAAATTTCCCCCTATTTGATGTTAAGTAAAACCAAAAGTATTTCAGTTCATTTAGCTACTGTTGCAGGAAAAACTTCTGAGGCTGCTTGAGGAAGGCACGTACACTTTCCAAAACTGAGGCAGCTGCTGTTAGAACCTGAAGAACCAACACACAAATTCTGAACAAAAGCCTTCTGAAAACCACAATGACATATGGCAACTGTACTTCATGGTAGGATTTCTGTTATCTAGGATTTTAATGGTTAGTATGCAAATACTTAAAGGTTAGTATGCAAATAAACATTTTAATGATTTCACACCTTTTATTATATAGCTTCTGTAAAAGTTAGAAATACTTGCCAATTCTCACAACTTTGCTGTTACCACTTCTGATATTTAGCCAAAGGTCCCAGTCATGAGTGTAGGGAACAAAAACATCTCTAATCCGGATTTACCGCTGCAGCATGTGCCAGAGAAAACGCTCTTGTCCACGGGGTTGCCTGTTGTCCGCTTAAAATGAGTAACAGCTTCCTAATGGTTCAATGTAGGATCCAAGCCTAGGCTAAACTGCAAAAGCCAAATCACTATAAACTAAAACAATACTGAGTTATTTCAGAAGACTTGGCAAATGTTCTTTCATCACCTTTTCAAAATAATAATTCGTGACTTTGAAAAATACGAAATACACAAGTCACTAATTACAGTCAAAGCCGAAGGATAAGGGAGATAATTTCCTTTGCCCTGTCTTCGATTATGCTAGAGAACAGAATTCATGTCTGAAGAGCATACTTTCTTAGCAGGGAACAAACAAGAAAAGAGAAAAAACACATAAAATTAATTTATGAGTTAGTGATCCTCCATTAGAATAACATTGTTGCACTTAACATTTCACTAATTTTCTTTTTCTGCAGATAAAAAGAGTAAAAACAGATGAAAGGGATAATACTGAATTTGCCCAACTGAAGGAATTAAAATATATGTACACATATGAAATGGCCTGTTTGTGTTCAAACTCTGTCTAGAAATAACTTCTGCAACTCATTGAATTTGAGTGGTTTACTTTAGTTAAGTCAAGATCAGCATTTCATTCTGGGCATCAAACCTGAGACAGTGTTTGATATGAAGGACATACTTTCTAAACACTTCCAAGATATTGTCTAGACTACAAGAACAGTTGAACATTTTTGAATTTACTTTCTAGACTTATGTTATACATGGGCGGGAGTTACTGCTGCAAACACGGGAACTTATTTGACTTTATCTCTTCATAGAAATCTGATTTACCAGCTTTGAATGTTGCAGTCCTTGAAAGTTTTTATAAATGTGGAAAATGTCTGAAAATCTGGTTTTATAAGTTTATCACCCAAAAGGCACTAAAACTAGAACGGAAACAAAAGAATAAAGTCTGGCTCATTTGAAAAAAGACTATCCAGGCAATATATGAAATGCTGAGGAATCCTTATTTCATTGAAGTTAATACAATATAAAACTATAGAAAAGTATGGGTTTAAGGCACAATAGTATATTCTTGGTCATATTTTACTTTTATACAATTAAAAAAAGAAAGGATATTTATAAGAAACAGTGTGCATTTATTAAAGTAGCATGAAGTATTTCAGGAACCTGATGATTTATTCTTTCTATAAACAAAAGTTTCTGTTTCAACTAGGGGAAAACCTAAAACGTAACTTCACGGTTACAGAAACAAACAGGTAAACCCAAGGTTTTTGACATAATTATCTTGAATCACATGTATTTTTCACTTTTTATAAAGTAGCAATCAGCACAAAAAGAATTCACTCTCTTCATTGAATCAAAAACATGATGGGATGTAGACCATCAACAGTCTTCAAAGAAGTGGTAACAAGGCTTCTGCTGCAGAATAAAGAGGTTCTCTCCTTTCGAGGAGATTCTGATTCTCTCATTGGCAAAAGAAAAATAGAGAAACCAATTATTTATTTCCTTCTAACAGCACACAGGACTATAAAGTTATTTGCCTATATTGTTCTCTCTCACTGTAACCTTAGTATAAATGCTATTTTTAAAGGTATCAACAAATACCTTTGTGAGTGTCAGGAAAAGATACTACCCTACCTGATAGTCAGCAGAGGATCTAGGAAGATTGCCTTTCTTTTGGCATTAACACAGAAATTAAAAAATTATAAGACAACATCAGAAGCGGAGTCAAGACTCCCTGACCACGTGGTGTGACAGGAATGTTTATCCACAAGGGACTGGCTGTCTGCAGGAACTTCTCAATGATAGTACTGGACCTGCTGAAATGCATGAACAAAATCATTTACTAACAAGAAAATGAGTTTTAAAAAGAGTTTGTAACTGTGACTGTCATTTTTTTTCCCCAGGCTTTACAGAGAAAACACTGTAAAGCAAAACCAGCACTTACAGTGAGGCTCATAGGGAGGAGGAGGATCACCACAAGGAACACATTCCATGTCTTGAAAGCCTCCAAGCTTAGTCTTCCTATAAAATCTACAAGATAAAAGAATGTGAAAAAACAGTTAATCAAAACCAGCTATTATTCCTCACAAAATTAATCAGGTGTTTAAACAAAATCTTCTATAATTGCAAATTCTGTCAATCTGCGTCTCAATGCAAACTATCAAGAAATAGAAGAAAATAAAAGTAAACAAAAGTACAGTAGATACTAATTAATAGTACAAGACATCTAAAATAAACTGAGAAAACTAAATCTGTTAGTCCCAATGCATAGTCACTATAATCTTATATTTGCAGAAGAAATAAACAATTCTGGAGATTTCAGACAGAAATCAATATCCCATTTTCCACATAGATCACAACATACATGACATGCATGAAGAACTTACCTTATGCAAGCTTAGTTACATGTCTAAAAGATAAAAGTGAAGTGATTGATCTATATATTACAAGGTAATTATCACCTCTAAAACATGTAGCAGGACAGATATCAGTGACATTTTATTTAAAGACCCTTCAAGAACTTTATTGCTGAATCTATGTTTGAACAGCTTACTGGTGACTGGTAAGACCATACATTCCTAAAGCAGGGAACAAGAGCAGCACCAAACAAAAAACCAGAACTTTAAAGTGCTGTATTTCAAATTTTTATACATGACATCCTCTAAAGAACTTACCTACAGCTCCTAATCAAGTAGGTCAGTCTGTCTTTCAACCATTCATTAGTACTAAGACAGAATCAGCAGCAGTGGCCTGTTCAAGATGAGTACATGAGTTTTTTTCTGTAGTAGTAGTGGCACATTAAATAAAAGGTACTAACTCTACTGATGTTACATTCCTAGCACTGCAAATGCCATTAAAGTAAGAAGCTTTTATCAGCTAAAGCACACAGCTTTCCAACTGCTCAAGAAACTCATGCTCTAAAAATGTGAACAGAAACAGATCCATAGGCTGCAAGACTGAAGGGGCCACTGTGATCATTTACTCTGAATGAAATGTGTTAATATTTATTTTCAGCTGACATGCTCACTGTAGTGTTTTGAAGCTGAACAATAGAGAATGGCATATTGTAAACTCATGCAAAACAGAAATAAATAAGACTGCTGAGAGGTAAAACATCAGCCAAACTATTTGGTTAGGCTAGCTATACCCTCCATTCGCTTAGGCAGCATCTAAACTAAAGGACAGGTATGAGTCGTGGTGTTTTCTACAGTTCTGTTAGAACGGACGTCCCATGACCAGCCTTGCCACGGCCATGACTTCCTCCCTCCTCCTATTTCCAACTTCGCTCCCAGAAAATTCAGGCTGTGGAAGCAGCTCTCATTTTAATACATACTGAACACACAGCTCTCATTTTAAAACATATTCAACACACCTATCTAGGATGCATTCTAGACCAGAATACTGAAAAGCATTCCCAGGTCCACCAGTTTAGCTTTACCCTTAATTCATGTTTTAATGCGGTTTCTTTTTTATTCCTTTCTCATCTTCCAAAATTCACCTTATATTGTTTACACAAGAAGAAAATCTTCTCCCTGCTGACAACCAAATAAGGCCTACAATTCATATATATTAATATGCAATAAGAGCATATTCACCATGGGGCTGCAAGTAGTATCAAAAGTGGTTGAGAGCAACATCGATAATGCCTGGGAGACTGCACCTTCTTATACCATGACTTAAACTAAGATTAGCTACCAAAACTTTACTAAGTGTTTTTAAATGAAGAGATTTTACCTCTGGCTTGAGAAGGAATAAGGGCAGGAGCTTCAACAATGTTCAGGTATTTGACAGCTGGTATTAAAAAACCCCCAAACATACATATATGTATATAAAATAAATAAAATAAAACAACTGAAATATAGATACTAGGCAAATGTATGAACTTTTAAGCATGTCTGAAATATATACTCTGAAAATACAAAGGCTGTTACAATTGCAAATCAGTTCTCATACACTACTCCTATGAGTTAAACTACTAGTTCAAAAAAGCAACAGAAATGTCGTTTTACAAATTCACAGCAGGTGTTTATAGTATCGGAACTTGGCAACAATGTAAAGAATAGCCTTTTAGAGATCCTAACATTTAATACCACAAACATAGAAAATTAGCAACAGAGGTTTGAGATGACAGGACAACAAACTAAGCACAGCTCTTGATTTATAACAGCAGTTTCAGCAAACAATTCTTTCAGATTCATTCATGATTCTCAGCCAGGATCATGCTTTATAAATTTTGAAGGAAGGAAAGAAAATTTTGGACAGTAAACCACAGCCATTGCTTTTGACCTAAGAATATGCGTGCATGAGAATTATTAGGCATTGACCTAAGGAGGGGGAAAAAACCCAAGCAAATAATTGGATCACTTTTGAAGAAGGTAGCTGTGAATGTTTCCAAATGTTTAATTCTTTATAACAATGAACTAAGTCACCAGTAACGCCCACTGTTTTGAAGTATTTTGCTCAGGTACTGTACAGACAATACTCTCATAGACCAAGCAGGCAATTATCAAACCATTTTTGTACATAATTATTACTACAATTCCGAAATTATGTGCTCAGATAATATAGTAAAGTCAAGATTAGAACATAGAACCTTCATACATACACAAAGGGTACCAACATTTATCCAGAAAACATGAACAAGCAATTTTAATGTAAATTAGGTTAGAATTCGTGCAAGTCTCATCTTCAGAAAGTCTTACCCTGGTAAACAGTCCCCACATAGTGCATTGCTGGTGGCAGAGCAGTTGGCCTTCTGAAACCGGTTAACTAATGCACAATCCAGACAAGGCTTGCACTTCTGAAAGCCCCAGTCTTCCTTGAATCTGTTTGGCCTGCATGTCATGCACTGTGCATCCTCCCCATATCCAAAGCCGCATTCCTGTAGGGATTAACAAGCAATAGCAAGCTATTCAGTCACTGAAAGCGTGAACAAGAAGAGAATGCTGGGATAAAATGAAGACCTAGTGTAATTATTACCGAGAGTAGGTCTTTCTCGAGACAAAAGCCATCCTTTCACCAAGTTCAAATGTGTCTTCCACTGCTAATAATCTCCCTTACTTCAATACGTAATGCTTAGTCATCCACTTTATTCATGAAACCACTGTGTATTTGAATGATAAAGGGCTTCAAGGACTCCCACAGTTTCATTATTACTAGCTTATGGTAGAATTATTGAGCTGTCTGTTTTTTAATTAGTTCAGTCATGTGAAAGCAAAGAAACTGGGACAAGGGAAGTATAAAGGCACTTACTCAGTTACAAAAACAGCAAAGAAACACTTTGATATTAAGGTTCATAGCTAAGGTGAACAAAGTTAATTGCTGAAGAGAGTGCACTGATCTTCAAAAGCTTAGGACTTCTGTTACCAAATAAACCAGAGCTCGTTACTGACCATCAGCTAGGCATGAAATGTTGCTTAGCCACTAATAATTTCAAAAACTCAATCCGCTACAGTTCCAACAGTTCTAACTGTTGGAAAAGTTTAATAAATATGCAGATCACAGGGAGGTACGATATCTTACTATACAAGCAATATCATTATGGTTGGTTATTTCTACCAAATTTAGCGGTTTAAAGGCATTACTTCCATTCACTTGCAAAAGAACACCTAATACAACTAACAAGCTGCAAGGATAAACACCAAACCATATGTAATAGTTTGGGGACTGAATCCTATGAACTGATTACCAAGAACTATCCATCAACCTTTTAGGAGTTATCAAGTTACTAGGAGTTGCTATTCCCTCTTATCATCCAAATATCCTATCAGTTTTGTTTGGTACTCTGGAGTTAGATTTGATGCATTAGTGACACACGACAAAACAGCAACAGGAATACAACAAATTGCCAGAAAGGACTTATTGGGAAAGGCACAATATGGGGACCTTGTTCTCCAGTATGTGTTTTCAGTGGAAAAACAGGGCATCTTCCCAGTGGGAAAGCGGCAGGAAATCTTCAAGTAGGGCAACTTCAGAGAAGGTTTCCACCAGTTTCCACCACAACACACGAGTTTGATGCATATAAACAACTTCTTCCAAAGTCACCAACCTAACCAAATGTGCTGCAATAAAAAAGCTTTTGAACTTTAGAAACACACTCAGGTTCTCCAAGATCCGACACACTTGGGTTCTCCAAGGCTTTGCACTGAAAAAACATCTACGGGACAAGCTCTCTGATCAAGCTAGCCAATACGCATTTTATAGTGCCTCTAACCTGCAATGACAAAGTAACAATACACAACTTCAGATTCATTTTACAGGACATTCCAAGAATTTTTAAATTTCCTTTATGCTAAGAATAAACTTTACTCTCCTGTGAAGAACAAGCCCTCAAGTACATAGAAAATGAACAATCTATGAAAGCAACTACAAAAAGACACTAAAAATAGTCTTCTTCCTCTGTCTCTAGATCCACGAACTTAAAAAATAATTTTTAGGTTTTGTTTAGCTTTCTTTTAGCTGAAATGTATTTTATTACTACTGAGTATTTTTCAGATGGAGGAGCAGACAGACAAATCATTGCAGTTAGCAACAACAACAAAAAACATCCTACAGTTTCATGCACTGTACAGCACGGTCCTCCTGTGATATACTAGGACTATATTAAAGCTGGTAGGCATAAAGTGATAAAAACATTTCTTTTTTTATTTACTTCAGATGTAGAACATTTCATCTCCTTTTATTTCAAATTGACAAGTTTCTACTAGCAATCAATGACAAAGCAATGTCAGTTCTATCTTTATCTTCCTGTATTAATTTTTACACTCCGTTTCATTTATGTAATTGTAAGACTGTACACAAAGCTACATGATTACAACCAGGGACTGGAACCAGACTAACTTGTGTTAGATTTTGCTCTCCCTAAGTCTAAATTAACTTTTTCATTGAATATCATTAATCTTTAACACATTCTTTCTAAATACCTACTCTTTCTAGTTAGCTTATCCAAACAGTAGTCTTATGGAATATATTATACAGCTCAGTTAAACCATGTATATTTGGATCTTTTGATAAATCACTTGGAATCAGTCCCTCCCAAGTCCTATAAAACTTTCAAATATAAGGCTTAAATTGACTTAATTATAAGTTTTCCTTTCCAGACTACCTTTGAAGCTTTGGATCAAAAAACAAACTGGAAATAAAAGTTAGAATTAAATGCTTTCACTCACTGGCCCAAACTACCAAAGCTGAGTAAACTGTTTCTAGATCAGATCTGCTTCGCTACAGATGGATGTATGGACACATCCTAGTGATCCTCTGCATTATGGAATGGTTTACCTTAAAGCTATAAAAATGGAGGATGCAATATAAGGAAATCTTCTGCCCGAGGAATTTACAGTCTCCCATCTTTTCAAAGATGGCTTCTAAGTCCTTGCCAGGAATTTTACGGATACCAATTCATAACAACTAAAACTTTATTTATGTGCTTTTTACGTTCACATAATATTTGAGGTAGTTAACTGCCTGGCAGGTGCAAATAAATATTTAAGCTTGTAAACCAGGCAGAACTTCAAACAGATCTGTACTCATAATTAACCACATTCCCTAAACTGAAGGATATGATTTAGATGATGGATTCAAACCCTTTGAAATCTTGGACTTTATAATTTAGCAGTCCAGCAAAGATACAAACAATTGACTGTTCATCTTTTATCAGTACATGTGCAGAACTGATGTGCACCAGTTTTCTCAGTGCTGTATTTACAAAGCTGTCAAGTTATATGGCTGACAAGATCTGAATAGTTCCCAACTCCCCCTCACCCTTTCTATCCTCCCACTCTTAAATTTAAAAGACAGCTCATCTCCTGTGGCAGTTGACCTTAGGACTGCAGAAAAGAGAAATAAAACTTGTAATATCAATTAGCTAGATTTCAAAAATCTGTTTTTATTTTTTTGCCAGGAAAAAAAAAAGAGAGCACAGATACATGCAGTCTTTATTTTTGCTGTTGCAAAGCTTTCTGTGAAGAACACTTAGCACACTCCTCCCTTTCCACTTTCTCTTTCCAATTAATGAAAATTGTCTCTCTCAAATGATCCACAGTGCAAGCCATAAAAACTGAAACACTTCTAAAGAAAACTGAATTAAAGTTAATTTTAAAAAACCTTCAAAACTCAAATGCATCTCAATTTTTATCTATACAGCTTTCACTATCACAGTAATGTGCCATATCTTTACCTTTAACATATGGACCCCCGGAACAACTCTGTCAGAAGTGTTTCACTAAGGTATCAAGTGGGGTGACTGGTCAAGGCTGCCTAGGAATCTGTAGAAAACTAGTTAACCAAACTCATAATTTAGTTTCTAGCTAAAAATATTAAAAACACAGAGAAATGCAGACACCTCTTCGAGTACTACCAAGCCACTGATAAAATTTTCTTTCACTATGTACTACCCAAACACTGATCCAGACAGAACGACCAAAAGTCTAGCAGACTATAAAGGGTACTGGAGCTAAGTGGTATGGTTTTTCACTAAAAGTTGAATCCAACGCAGACAGTAAATGAACAGTAAATTAGATTTGAAACATTATTTCAATTAAAATAACCTCAAATTTCATTAAAAAAATGCTTTCAGGCATCATTAAGATCATAATCTGCAAGTACATTTTAGAATTTGTTTCTACTTCCACTGATTATGCACAACCTATGGAAGTCCCTAGACAACATAGCACAGAGCAGTTCCACTTATGCCATGATGATTACAAGAATACTTGGGTACTCTGAAGAAAAAGTCTTCCAGGCATTAAGATACTTTTAATTAGTGTTGGGTCATGTAACTACACTGGTGCTGGGAAATGAAGTTTTCCCTAATACCTTTAAGTACATGACCTTGTTAAATAGCACACAGCTTTAGCTTCCTAAACTACCTTAGGCTGTGGGTCAGCCTCATCCAGAATCCAATAATGAGCAGTATCTATCAGCAGAAGTCTCTGAGCAGGACAGGCTGCAACAGTGTGCTGCAAACGTGAGACTTAGCTGCTGTGTCAAAGTGCACAGTTAGGGTCAGAAAAGTTTCATTCTCAGTGAAGATGATTTGACATGCCTACATGCAGCTGCTCCAGTTTCCAGAAACACGTTGGCCTCTCCTGAGCTGAGATCTGGCAGGCTTCCTCACAAGCAGCTCTCTTGCTTTGAAAAGTTACGAGTGACTGCTAAACACGGCAGAGCTGTTCTCAGTAGCTTCACTGTGACACCACGTCAGTCGTAGCACGCCACTCTGATGTTCTGTGTGAGGACTGCCACATTCAGGAGTAGCTTCAAACAGTACCTGCCTTTTTAATTCATAAATCCTTTCTCTGAGACAACATGCAGGTCTCCTCCTTCTTCACCGTACACCTGGTACAAGGAAGCAAGCTGTGATACACAGCCCCACCATAGCAACCATTAAACTGCCTCCGTCCCACCAGCTCTCTGTCCAGCAGCTGTCTCTTGGTTACAATATTTATCATGCCTTACTTGCTAGCAGTGCTGGCTTCAGGCACTCTCTCTTTCACCTTTTGTTTTTATTCCTTCCTTTTCCTATCCTGTCCTCAACTGATACTGTACTGGCTCAAGTGATAGCGAGGCTGAGTCATAAATCTGACCATGGGACTGATCCAGGTTGGAAGTGATCAGTTCAGTGATCTGTTCCACAGTACACTCTAAAAATCTACTGTGTCAGCCTAAGTGCACAGGCAGGACACTGTGCAAAGAACTTACTATTGTCAAAACTGTCCTTTCAATGTTTCTGAACTACAACCACAGATGCGATCTGTTGACAAAACAATATAGAATTGCAGTTTAAATTCTGAATTGCAATATATAAGTTTGATGAGGCTGAGATACAGATTGCTTTACACATATAAATTTTTAAAAAGGCAAGGCATGGAAGCTATAGAGTTATAGAACTTAAAACAAAATGATGGTGAAAGGACTGGAAGGAGTTTCATTTCCTTACTTGAACATTTTCAAGAAAAAGGCTGAAACACAAACTACCTCATGGGGTTTTTTTTGCATTAATTGTGATTTGTATAAATTTCAATAATATATAAGGTTTGATTTCTTTCAGAAACACATATAAGATAGGACAAAAGGCTGTTACTATCAGGCCAAACCAATGACTATTCAGGCACTGGCAAACTGAAGCCACTTAAAGAATGAAAGATATTAAATGACTTGTGCTTAACTACGTGATGCTTTGCTATCTACTAAATGAATGAGAACTGAAATAATGCTGAGCCACATGAAGCAAACACTTCCTTCTGAATCAACATAACCATTTCATTCTCCCACCCCAAAAGAAAGAATTTAACTAAAAAATAAAAAACCCAAAAACCTAACAAAACCCCCAAAACAAAAAACACAACCCGAAACAAAGACTGTGCACACTGAAAACTAAGCTTATGCAGTGATTCAAAGGCTTCACAAACATTACCAAAGACACATGTTTATGGGAAGAAAAGGCTATACAGAGATTTTTTTTTAATTAACAAATAGAAGCAAATAAACATGGGAAGCAGCTTGCACTCTCTTCCTCATCAATTCTATTGATACAATAACAAAGCTTCCTTTCTTCTGATGGCAATATGTTAAAAGTACTTAATAAAAAATACAATTAACATAAATGATCAATGGATTTTAGTTCTAAGCTAATGTAACATTTCAGCACTGTTGTTAGAACAGTAGATAGGCAATCAGAAAGGAAAAGCTGAGGGTGAACTATTTCTTTCTTACTTTAAGGAAGAAAAAGTTAATTTTAAAATATTTTTGGAAAAAAGAGCCCCATTAAAATGTGACAGCAAAAGCTGAAAAGAACAGTCTAGATTCAGAATTAGTTACATGAAATAAGGCTGGGTTTTTTTCTAGTTTTTGTTTTGTTTCGTGCTGTCAAGGGTATCTGAAAATGCTTACCTATGGACAGGAAGGTCAATCCAATAGATTGAGAACCGGTTTGAAACCAAAATTAAAACACTTGCCATTCAATCACAGAAGAGCCAGGTTAGAAGGAACCTTGAAAGAACATCTGATTCAAACTTTCATGGGTCAGGGACCTGAGCTGATCTGAGATGATCTAGCACCCTGTCCAGTTGCATCCTAAATGCTCCCAGTGATGGGGACTCCGAGGAGGTTGTTTCAGTGAATAAATGTTCTCATTTAAAAAAAAAATTCCCCTTGTACAATTTGTGCCCATCACCCTTTGTCTTGTCCATGTGCTGCCTTGTTAAGAGAAACCTTCTGTTCTACTCTATGGCCTCTGTCTACTCTGTTCCACCAAAAAATTCCTGCATTACCATGGGCAAGTTGATTTATGTTAGTGTCTCATGTATAAATTGAGAAAAGGCAATAGCATTTCCCTAATTTAGAAAGGTGAAATGCTCATACAGCATAGCAACAAAGATACATATATATCTCTAACTGAAGCTGTAAATAATAGTTGTAAAAATAAGTATATATACATATATACACAGACATACACATGCACCCTGTACAGATGGGTTTTTGCCCTGTATTTTTGTAAAGTCGGTCAAGACAAGAAAGAGAACTACACATTTAGATTGTAACTGAGATAAAGTAATTTCTCATTCACAGATGAGAAAAGCTGAGCTTTTGTATTCAACAATAAAAGCTGATGTGTTTTGTTACAAACATAAAAAAGAAACCTGTCTGTCAATTGCTTAAAACACTCAGGGGGAACTGAACCAAAAACCCCACCACTAACATCGAATTTTACTGTATACTTAGACATATAATCATGCTCACACATCCAGCAGTATATCTAGTTTTATCCACGAGCACTAAATATTTGATAGGAGAACAGATACATTTTTTAGTGTTAAGAAACTGTTGTTAAACAACAGTTTTATTATATCACTGCTTTCTCATATGTAGAAAAACCAAGCAAACAAAACTTCTCCTGAGCAGCAAATTACTTCAAGTATATCATTAAACGCCTCTTCCCTTTACGTTCTGACCTTTGACCTAACATATTTGTTGCTTCAAGCTGTAGCTCTACATGACTACTTTCAACCACATTTCAGTTACAGCCACAGCATCACATCCTTCTATGATTCACAGAAAATTGTACCTTTATTTACGAAGGAAATTATGATTCCACTCATTTAAGTTTGAGCCAAGTCTGTTATTTCATTTCTAGTATAGAAGAAAAAATATTTTTGAACGTCTACTACTGTCTGTGAGAAGTAACTGCTTACGTAGAGAAATTAATCAAGCATTCATATTTTACAAAACAGCAAACTAGTCCTAAGAATCAGGACTATCAGACTGTAAACAAAAATAGCTGAAGCAAAACCACAACTTGAATAGTGTACTATTTCAAACTATAACCTTGCTGTTTTAGTTTAGTGTTTCTTTATTAAATTCAGTGTAATTACTGAGGGCCTTAGTTTTTACGCTTTTGGGTTTTATTTGCCTGACTATACATCTGACTATATAACTGCACATAGTACTGGCTCACTGTTATAAAGTGCCATATTTACAAGTGCCTTTATAAATTAAAACACCCCCTCAAACCTTTGAGTTCTCAAATTCAAGGCCAATCTGAAAAAAATCCAAACAAAACCACATCCATGTCGTAAGTCATGTCCCAATCTCTGCTTCAACAGCATTGATTGCCCAACATACAAAGCGACTCCCGCTAAAGTGTGAAACTAAGTATTTCTGTTAATGCACTGAATGCTCACCACAGGGGGTCAAGAGATAGAGAAAATGTGTCACTCAAGTTCAATAAATCCCTTCAAATCACACACAAGCCACAATACTTAAATTGTGCTTCTTTCAGAGCTGAACATAGTAGGAACCACAAAGCCATAAACTGAGAGGTTCTTTTTCCCCCTGTAGTTTGAACACAGATACACACCAAACTTAGTAACGGTTCATGTTAAAAAAATTTCAAAATAAACATTTCAAATTCCCCTAAACACCCTATATCAGTAGAAATATAAGACAGAGTTTACCCTTCTGTATGGAAAGGGCATGCTCTTCACAGCCCCACCTCTCAGGTATGGAATTGACTGCACGGTTACGTCAGTGTCACAGTCCACACTCCAACAATGGGCAAGATGTGGATTTAGAGCTGGACACCGAAGGAAGAGTCTTAGACATGCATGAGTCTTGGTAGGTCTACTCACCCTTCATGACACCCCGCACTCTTTTGCTTTTCCATCCCCACACCTCTGGCAGGACACACTTCCTCCCTCAAGACATCCAGTCTCCCAAGACACATAACTCATTCTGTCGTCTCTTTCACCTCCAGTAACTGAGTTAGTGAATCCCAAGGTATCCCTCCCTCCTTCTCATTTCAGCTATGTCTTCCTTCATTGTTCTCCATCCCTGCTCATGCACAGCACCTACTTTCTCTGAGCTGAAAACAACTAAGATCCCCCTCGTGACTTGCAATCAGACTTGGAATTTTGCTGAAAATTTTGTCAACTGAACTTTCTAGTTCTGCTGAATCTCAGCCCATAACCATAGCCAGGATTCATCTCCATTGATTCATTTCCATTGCTAGGTCCTAAAAACCAAGCAATTCAAAAACTTTTATGGGGATTTTCTTTAGGAAGAGATGCCATTGTTATAAAAGCAAAGTACAATTACATAAGATTCACAATAGTATTTCCTTCTCCATGCTATTAACAAGAACTTCTTAAGTGCTTTCTAAATATTATCATGTATTTTTCTGGCCACAACCTTTTCAATTACTTTATGTGGCATAAAGATAGGAATTAGCTTTACAGCATTTTTAATGAATTGTAAAACAAAGAAATTGTTCTGTTTTTACTAGGTCAGTGGTTGGAGCACTTTAGGAAGCCAGATTCAAGTCATGCCCAATCACCTATCTCTCTCCTCTTGTAAGGAAATATATTGGCTCTCATTTGAATCTTATTCTGTTTTTATGTACTTATGACCCTTTCATTATAAACCATTCTGTTAAGACACAAGGTCATATATAAAATATTTAAATTTTGCCACCTAAAATCCAGAACTTATTGTAAATGTCAGCACTGTAAAAATTAGGCCACTGCATTTCAGCAGTCTGTACCAATCACTAGTTTGAAATTAGTTTTTTACATTCCCTTCTACAGAGTAAGGTTATTCAGTCTTCCCTTTGTAGTACTAACTCACCTTTAAAAATCTAATTTGAGAGCCCATACCCAGATCCATATGCTACTACCTGCTTTATTGATAGCATCATCATTTTCTGAACTGAGCATTTTATATAAAGCAACCAGATAACATGGTTCTTGAAAAACTGCAAAAGCCTCAAATGCCAAAACAGTAAATATTTTCATGTAAGTACAGGTATCTATTATTTTAGATCACATACTTAAATGCAATTATCAGACATAAAGTAAATTCAAGCAAGCATGATTTCCTTACTTTGGAGAGTTCCATTCCAGGCCCACATTGTTTGCAGAGGATACAGTTTCCAGTCTGGTCCCTAAATTCTTGTTCTCTGCAGTCTCCAGTCTCACAAATTACCCTATTTACCTAAAAGAAACCAAACCAACAATAAAACAAAAAAAAAGGTAAATTCATCAAAATATATTAAATCTGAGAAAAAAAAAATCTATGTTTTGATCTCAAAAATAACTTTCTGAATTATTAATTACCCTTAGTTCTACAGCAAGCCAGAGTTAAGTACACTTAGCAGGCAATGTAACTGTGTGCTATGCTACATTCTGTCCATAAACTGATTACTCCAAACACCTAAACTATGTACACAGCACGCTGCAGTAAGAGACGGCCACCTCTCTGAAGTGAAGCAGTATCACCTCCACAGCACTAGATCCACCTATATTTTCTGTCCTAGACCACTCCTTCATCCATGAAGAGGCTCACAAGGTAAAATTTTGTCCTTGTGTGTGAGGAGCAGCCAGAAATTACATAAATCAGTGGACCAAGCTCACTCTTAAATCAAAAAAATCTGTATGCAACTGTCTGCATGCAGCATTTTAAGACTTTTACTGTTGGCAGTAATACGTAAAACAAAAGACACAGTTTCTGTGTTCAGTACAATTTTTTCAACATGGGGGAAAAATATTAATCTTTAACTTACCAAATACGCTAGTAAAATGACGAGCACCTTCAATTTATTATCTCCTTGTAATCCTTTAGCATCCATTTCTTGCAATTAAACCTTTCTCCCTAGAAAAATATATATAAAAAAAAAAATCATTATATTTACATGGATTAAATTGAAGAAGTCACATGTCCATTGTAGTTCATGTCACTTGGCATGTCAAAATACAAATCTGTCAATGCCATTAACATTTTCAGATGGATTTCTGGAAGCTGGTAAACAACAAACATATGCTTCAAAAATCTTATGCTTTTTTAGTACAAGACAATACACACAAAGTTTCTATAGTTTTAAATCCCAAAAGAAGAGATGGCTATCAGTCTAGATTAGAGAACATCAACATTTATCCCTAACATATCTTTCTTGCTCATTAAACACTCAACTAAGTACATGATCAACAGACAAAAATAAATTTCTTCAAACATGCCACACATCAAGACAAGAGACAGCTGCTCATGAGAACGTTCCTTCTGTACTGCAGGGTCAAGCAGAAGGTTTGCCTACTGACTAACACAACCTCTTCTACTTTACTCTGCAAGCAGCTGGAGGCATACACAGGTTCTGTTTCTACCACCTACCCAAGGGATATTACTTCTAAAGATGTGTTGACATGACTGTTTAGGATCTGGTAGGCAAAGAATATTTTTTTCTCTACTTACTTTCCTTTTGTTTCTTTGATTATTTATGCTAAATTCTAGTTTCTTATTTTTTGGTTTTTTCAGAAACCTGAAAATGGAACTGTAACTTTTAGTTCAATAATCCAAACTATATACCAATAATAACAACAAAAAAAAAAATAAATCCACCTTACATAACATGGTATTTGAATTTGATCCTAATTTTCACACCTTGTATGACAGTCATATAATGTAATTGCTTTCAGCTACATGAGGAAAATAATGTTTAAAGCATTTCTGGCCTACTTCAGAGCTTAAGGACTGATGTTTAGTTAGGCTATTTTAAAAGACAAAATAAGTAGTTTTTAACATTTAAGAGTAGAGACTGACAAATGAAAGGATGGAACCCAAAACAAAAGGAAAACAGCAGAGAAAAACATTAAGAACAGTTGCAAAATGCTTTACAACATGGAACAACCGCAAGCATAACATGCTTTCAAAAACATACAACCAGAACGAACATAAACTATAATTAACACACAATTTCACATTTTACTGCATGAATACCCTAGTTAATGAATTCTAATCAATAAGAAGAAAGTACACTTCAGTGTCACTATTTATATTTTTAAAGATAAGCTGTATTTTGAAGTGTAAAAAGAGTGAAAGTCTACTAGAAAGGACAGAGCAGGCAGAGATGTGTCAGACAGCACTCCACGGGAAAGCCAAGCTGACATTTTTATGGTTATTTCTCACTTAGTGATGGTAATGGTCATTGGGCCAATGACAATCATCAGATTAAATGCATGTCAACATGGGTAAAAAAGAAGACATAATCTCAAGGAATAAGAATACATATAGATATAGTATTCGACATAGGTTTTCTTTAAGTCTGCAGAAAAAAAAAATACGGCAAGAAATATGAAATGGAAAAATCTCAGAAATAATTCTGGATGATCAAAACACAACTTCATGTAAAAAATAATGTAGAAAAACTAGAAAAATTAAAAAAGAGAGTCAACAAATTTTAAGTCATGAGAAGCTGACAATTCTAATGCTGAAAAAAACCATAAAAACAAAACTATTTCTAGAAACAGCGAAGAGCAAACAGTGGACAGACACAGTAAAAATACTGTTAAGGGAACTCAGAAATTTCAAGAAACATTTCTCATCTGTTTTTTGAAAGATACAAAATGGGTAAATACACACATCATACTTTATATCTTTGGCCAAAAAGTAACTGAATATCTGCTAAGTAAAACCAGACTAGATAAGAAACAAATTGTGAGACTTTGCACCTCAGTAACCTTGAAATAAGCATCAAGAAAGTCTTAATTTTGAACCTGTTCAATTTTGCTGTTCATTCCTTTTGGAATGATACAGAAATTCAAGAGTAATATATGAAGAAATTAAAAAGTAACTAAGATTAGTAATACAATAAACAACTATACACTGCATTACAGAAAAGCAGTCCTGTAAAACAAGCTTGACTTCACTTGATTCAGAGAAGACAAGACAGTAAAGCTAAAAGTCTAAGAGATAAATGAAAGAAAAGGATTAAATATTAATTCAAAGAATCAAGCTGAAATTAATGGGATTTGAGAGAAAAATCCTCATTAACCTTTTGATTTCATGTAATACTCTTAGTGGAAAAAATAAATACTGCATGTGCTTTCTTAATTGCTGTAGCAGTCAAATTGCAGAAGTGTGTAAGTGAAATAAAGCTGTAAATATAATGGAATTTCTTAGATTTGAATGTCAAGTGATTACTCCAAGTCATATATATTCCTTAATAAATAAAAAATAGGTAAAGCATAATACAGTTCAAATGTAATTATGACCATCTATATAATACCATCAAAACTTCAAAACCAGGAGTCTTCTTAAGTAAGTTTTATTTTAAATTTCAATATTACCTTTGCTTCTGAAAACAGATGTGTAACATGTCGAAAAGAAACTGAAGAGTGTAATAATTGTATATTTTTGTGTCAAGTTTCATACAGAATTTTCAATACAAACAATGCTGATGAGCTGTAGTAAGCCTAGTGATCCAAAATACAGAGCTGTAACATAACCTAAGAAGTTTATTTTTTCTGTGCAAGTCACCTGAAGCATGAAAAAATAAAATTACAAACAGCCCAATTAACTGCCCTGCAGATTAGTTATTTGCAACAAAACTACATTAGCTTAATGTAATTCAGGTATATTAACCCTATACCTTTTCTCCAATATGCAATAACTTCAAGATTTAATATTGTTAAAAAATCAGTATATATACTACTTACTAAAATGAACATTGAAACAAAGCTAATTATGTATTTTCATGTTTCAGTATTCTGGAGTCACAACTGGAATAAAAATCAAATGCCAGTTCTTAACAGAAGGTCGTACAGAACAACAAGCAGTACTAAAAGTCTTGAGGGTCATGCTGACATCTTGTATTTTGGTTTTGGAATTGCCCTGTTATAAGATGATCTTCTTATAGCAAGTACCTCAAAGACTTTTAGAACATAAAAAGCACATGGTAAAGCATCCTGTAACAAAATACATTTTGTTCACTTGAAATTTCACTGCAGCTGTGAAATATTTTCTATTTAAAAGAAAATCTACTGCCTTTATAACAGTCTTGCCAAGTCCAATCACCAGGAGTTCTACAACACAGAGCAAATTTTCAAAATCTAATGTTTTATAACTGGCATCAAACTATCAAGGACTTCTCCAACTTATCTATATACCTAACTAAGCTTCAGGTTTTTGACCTATCAGTACAAGTTTCATGAGATCTTATAGCTTTAGGTCTAGTTTATGAGATATCGTCTATATAACATGTCTTCTATAATCAACAAAGATTCCAAAGGAAGCTTGCAGGTCTATGGACATTGAACTTCAGAGCCCTTCAGTAGCACCACTGCACTTTAGTAGCACCAGAACACATTCAAACAATGTCAGCAGACAAGTATGAATGCCTGTGGTACTCTACCATGCCATCACTGTGCCCACTATCACCACTCCTACCAAAAAACCACCAAAGACTATATACTGACTAACATGTGAGAAATAAATGAGCCAGTGTACAATAACCATTGTTAAGAGCACAAATAAAATAAAATAAAATATTTCTTTTATGACAACATTTTGATAAAAATAATTGAAAGGCACCTTAATGGTTAAGGCACATTAATAACTCATTGTATCAGACTGAAGTCCCACAGGAGAGAGAGCTGTGTCAGCTGTGTGTTTCCTGTTTCCATCTCCAGCTTGGTCAAAAGTCCTGCTTAAAAAGCAGAGATTGTAGCACTTAATAATAGGTTGCCATGGGGCAAATTTCTTCCCTCATGATATCAAATGGCACTATACTGATGTCTGTTGGACACCAGCCATTCACCTCATGCTTTCAATTAAGAAGCTATCAGAAGTTTTTTGCCCCTAAAACATGTGTGAGTAAACAGAGGTTCTATACCTTTAAAGACTATTTGCTCTTGTCCAGATACTGATATTTTAAATGTTGAGTTCAGTTATACTCAATTTTATTAGAAGAAAGAAAACTGTGGACACAGTTTTTTTGAGGTCACTAAATCATTCCAAATACATCTTATTAGGTTAACAGTAATACGCTTGCCTGAAATACTCAGGGAAAAGCAATCATCACCGGTAATGTACTGAACTAAGGATAGAGAACTTCCATTAGGAAATGTAATTGTATAATTTTAAGGTCGTTTGGGGCCAACCTGCATATGCATAAAGAGGGCAATATCAAACAATAAATTAGAAACATGTAATAAATGTAATGTGGAGGTAAGAACTTCCAGGCTTTCAGGATTCTAGAATCCAATGTCCTCTCAAATTTACTCCGACATTTACCAGCTTGCCTGAATAGTAGTCATCATTTTATTTCAAAGTCCATGTCAGAAAAATATTTCTTCTTTCTGTCCAAAAAACTTGAAGGTCCATCATGAAAGACACACCACCTCAAGAATCAAAGCAGCATGACTAAATTATGGCTGACTAGCAGGTTTCTCACAAACGTAAGCATCAAAACTTTGAAGTCAACATCATCCATCTTCTAAGGGAAACTTTAGAAAGGGTGAAGAGCCCCAGCTTCACATTAACTTTACTTGAAGTTGTGAATTCCCAGTTAATTCACAACCAGGTCTTGTAAGTTTCCCATATTTGATTTGATATTTTTACTTGGCGACCACTTTTCATGCGCTCTGTAACACTGGCAGAGTACTCTGAGAAGTGCGGGGTAAGAAAGAGGGATGAAAATACAGTCATCCTATCTTGCCAACAGAGGTCTCTGGTATCCAACAAACAGGGTCTCAGCTCCTTTCTAACCACCTACTTCCCACCCGCAGCTGTCAACTGCATGCAATAAAACGACAAGGAGAGGCAGATGGCTTTTGCAGAGTCAGTGCCCCACGGGCAAGAAACAAGAGAAGGGAAAGTATTTACGCTGCTGCAATGACAAAGACAAAGAAAGGGAGCAAGTTAGGGACAAGAACTGCCACTATAGAGCTGCACATTGTTATTCTGTCTCACAGGTCTAGAACATCTTCCCTTTAAACCCTGCTCACAACTCTTGTACTCTTCCCCTTTGTGAAGTAAATGAGGTCTTGTCTGGCCACATTTGCTCCAACTTTTCCGAGAGACGCAAACTTCATACTGTCAGCTAGGGCACATTAATCACATTAAATATCACACTGAATAGATCTGTATTTTACAGAAGCTGCCATACATGAAATTGGGACATTAGGCAGCTAAGAATTTATCTCAAACTTCGTAAAGACAAAGGTAGCAGATTAAAGTTTGAACCTTGCTGGTTATCTAAAACACTCAGATGTATTGTAGGGGCTGGGGGAGATGAGAAGATTTATACACAGCCAGGAAATATTTGTGCTCCTTCTGAGTACCATATGCTTCAAGTTACATCAACTGAAGTACTTGTCTTTACAAGAATAATGCTGATAAAGCAGTCTATCATTTGTGTTCTTCAACATATCCAGCTTATCATTAATTAGATATTAGAGTGAAATATTGTAACAAAGGTGCAATGTGGTGACATTTTTTCCTACACATAAACGGAGCTTTTTAGAGAATCAGATCCCGTGATTCACACAAGAACTTCAACTCCCACCGAAGCTGATCAGCCCACTCATACAACACCAAAACGGTGGTAAAAAAAATGTTGCCCGTTCTGTTTAATACATCACTCCCACCTCAAGTTCTAGGAGACACTGGTTTGCTAGATGAAAGCTCAGTGTCAAGATGCACTTTTGTACTCAGATACGTGAATAAGTAATACACGGAGAACGCCAGTATTATATTCATACTTAATTTACACCAAAATATACTAATAGTTCTTTTTCAAAGTAATTTTTAGGGATCATGACTTATAAAGGGTTGGGCTGGTTAATACAGCAATGGTGCTGTAACTGCTGAAATGGTGCAATGCCAATATGCTACACTTATCCAGCCAGTCTTGAGCAGTTTTGGATGGCATGCAACATCTTAAAAACCACAGACATCAGTTACTTTCAATCACACCATTCTCTTTCGTCAGGATTGCAAGTCGTGGAAAGCGAGAAAAAGTAATTTACTGCCTCCTTAACTGACATTTTAAGCATCTTACTACTAAACTAATAAAGAAACTTACTTCTAGGTCTAAAAAAAACCAAAACCAACAAACCAACCAACCAAAAACAACACCAAAAAAACCCACCCAAAAACCCCAACCCTTTTCTCCTAAGGTAACAAGCTCCCAGGTAACACAGCTAAGTAACTTGCTTTACATCTCATGTGAAGGTGTGCTTGAAAGAGATAATGCAGTAGTTAAGAAACCTACCTACAGACTGAATCATGTTGCCACTTACTCATACTAAATGCTACTGGACCACTTTATGAACTTGAGAAAAGCGTCCACCTAAAGCAGTTGAAAATATAAAGGTGGTAAACAAGTATTTAGTACCTCGATTTTTCAGGAACATCAGGTAAAGCTTTGGGTCCAAGGTCGGATTAATGGGGACAGCCATCAGGAAAGGAAGTCAAACAATCAAACACTTTTCAATAAACCGAATAGTAATTGGGGCTTTTCAACCTCTTACCAGCCAAAAGAAAAAGTTAGGAGCTCCTATTCATTCAAGTCCAGCTCTAAAATTGTTTGAAGCAAACAGCAGCTTATTTATGCAGCAGACACGAGAAGCGCTTGTGAACATGAAAGCCCAGCTTTCAAGGGCTTTTTGTTCGCCGCACTCCGGGGCGTGGAGCAGGCACCCCAGGGCTGTCGAGACCTGCAGAACCCACCAGCGGCAGCCGCGGCTCTCCGTGGCCGCGCCGTGCCCCGCGTACCCACCGCGGGACGCCTCGGGACACAGGGGCGGCTCGGAGCGGCAGAGCCGGAGCCATCGCGGGGAGGAAGGGGCCCGGCGGAGCCCTCCCCCGCCCCCGCGCTGCCCCGCAGCCCGCGCCTTCCGCGGAGCTCACTGCCATCTCCTCCCCCGCCGCCCCCTGCGGGCCCTAGGGGCAGGCAGCGCTGCCGGTGCCGGCCGGGGCGGTCTCGGGGCAGCGGTGCCCGGCCAGCCCGCGGTGCTGGGGGGTGGCTGCGGGAGCCGCGCGGAGCCCCGGGACGCGGAGGCGCCCTTACCTCCCCCCGTGGCCGCCCCGGTCTGCGG